>JZKD02S1638356.1:65313-141806 GCA_000966675.3 Picea glauca
TTAGCCAAGGATAGTCATTCTTCTAATGACTATGAGGTTATGAAGAGTTTTTATCCTAAGTCAAGGGATGTCTAAATCAAATGAAAAGTTCGAGTCACATGATTTTCAAGTATAACATGTGATCCTACAAGTCATTTATAGTCATTATTAGTCAGAATTGTTAAACTTATTGTTTTTTGAGATCAAAATATCTCAAGTACTCATCCAATATGAGTTTGCAGCATTTGGCGCTTGTTTTATAGGCAAGGCGCTGCATTTCCTGAGTTGTTAGTGCACATCATCATTTTAACACTCAACGCACTCCAAACTTCTAAGAAAATATATGCTTCATAATTTGTATTCATTAACTTGTTGAGATCACTTCAGTGAATGATTTGAAGGATCAGAACACTTCAACATCAGTTTAAAGTCCCCCCCAAATTACTCAGCTAGCTATTTATTTTTCATTTTCTTAGGAAGGGTTTGCATGTGAAGCACTCATCTTTATTTTTCTCTTGTAAACTCATTATTTCTCTCCATAAGTGTTATAGGAACTCGAACCTTTGCAGATGGCTCCCAAATACGATACACCTAGAAAGAGGTCAGGGTATCTCTACAGATTTAATCCCACAGGCATTAGTTTGATTGAGCAAAATCCCAATCACTTCGATGCATTCAAGCGTTTGGGGTGTTTGAGGTTTTGCCAAAAGTTGGATGGCCACCATTTGGAGGTCAGTTGTGACTTTGTAAGGAATTATAAGGAGGGGAAGACCCAATTTGGACCTATGGAGATAAATTTGACAGTGGACTTGATAACAGAGGTGACAGAGATACCGAGGACTGGTGGGCCATGGTTCAAAGCTAAGAAGTTGGAAAAATAAGATTGGTGTCAGGATATGTTGAAACCCGAGCATAAAGGATAAAATTTAGTCAAAGGGATACCCAGGCAGTGGCTTTTGGAAGCCTATGATAAACTTCTTCTCATCATACAAAGGTATTTCACTTGTAAAGGGAGATACAACAAGGTTTTACAGTATCATTTTAAGTTACTTCTACATTTTACTGGGAAAAGAGAAATTACTTTAGCATACTTTCTCTTTATGAGTCTACAAAGAATGATCTTGCTAGCTTAGAAATATTTGAATATTAGTTTTTGTTAGATCTCTTGGACTTGTTATTATTGCATGTATAGGTAGCGGGGAGGATACTTCAATCAATGTAACAATGCCTTAGCAGGTACTACCACTCATTGGTATTTTAGTAATACAAGAATTAGTTTCTTTTCCAAAAAGAGGGAAAAAAATAATTGAAAATTTCCCAACAGAAAGAAGTGCACACACTACTTTAAGCAAAATAATGATCTTACTCATAAAATTAATTTTATGTAGAAGAAATACCCAATTGCTTTGCATGACTGTAATAACTATCTACCACCAATAAATGACATTTGCAAGCCTAGGATGTTGTCTAAATCCCCTTCAAAAATAAATTTAAGTAATTTGCATTTGCAAAATACCCTAATTGAATAAGCATTACCTTATAGTACAAGTTATGATTTGAACTAGGATTGGATCCGCCCAACCCTAGAAATACATATTCCATTAGTTCAAGTTAAGTGCCAAAAATATTACAAGTATCCTTAATTGAACATATAGTTAGGTTGTTGACAAGATTTACAAACCAACTTATCTAATACAAGTTGAATACATAATAAGCATATGCAAAAGGGTTGAAAATATTCTATGTGATTCAAAAAATGCATGATATGGGTACCTCAAAACTTTGGAGTAAAGTATTCTACAATGAGTCCAAGATTAATCTAATATATGATAAATTACTTCTAGTGGCATTCCATCATTATCATGTGCAATATCCTAAATTAGATACTAATTTATGACTCAATTTCCTTCCCTTGTTCTAGCAGTGGCACATTATAGCCCCTCTTTTCAATACAAACTTTTCCCTAATCCTAGCAAGTTTTTACATTATGACTTATAACTAGATTGAAATGGCACACTTGCCTTGGTGTAGGAGTTGCCCTACCTTGACAACCTGATAAAGTTGGATCCTCTGCTGGCAACTGCCCTTGACCTGTGTGTCCACTATTTGATCAGTGGATGCATGTTTGATGTAGTCAAGGTTGATATTTGTTGGTGTCAATTGTTATGTGATCTCTAAGGTGTCCAATAATGGTGGAAAATATGGCCGAAGGAGGTCCACATTGAACATTGGGTGCAAGCTAAGGAAGGGTGGAGTGTTGATCTCAAAATAATTTCCACCCACAACCTTGGTGATAGTGTAAGGCCCATAGAGAAGTGGGAAAAGATTCCGATGGGGACCTGTAAGGTTCTCTTTATGAAAATGTAACCAGACATTGTCTCCCACCTAAAACTAGTGTGGTACCCGGTGTTGATCATGGCACTGCTTGTACTTAGCATTGTCTTTATGAAAAATCTCATGGACCTTTTGGCGGATGTGCTAAATCCACTCAATGAATCTGGTGGCTTTGTCAACGTTAGAATAAACATGGGAAGATTATGCCTATGTGGTTGCAAGAGGTAGTGCAACATCAATGAGACCCAAGGGTTGGAATCCCAACCCCACCCGAAATGGTATATGGTTGGTGGAGCTATGGAGAGCCCTATTGTAGCTTTGATAAACATAGGGAATAATCTCATCCCATGTACACAAATTCTTAGAATTGTACATGCACAGGATGTGCAAAATCATCTAATTGGTGACCTCTATTTGGCCATTGGTTTGGGAGTGGAAAGAAGTGGATTTAGTGAGATTGGTGTACAATAGTGACTAGAGACTTGACCAAAATGTGCTGAGGAACATGCTGTATCAATCTGAGGTGATGGTCTGTGGTATCCCAAAATAGATCCACACTAGTTCGAAGAAGAGTTTGGCAATATCTACCATTGTGATGCTCTTCTTGCAGTCTTTGATAATGACCATCTTCAAAAACCGATCAACCACCACAAATACACAATCATTGTCGTGCTTGGTGGACAAAAGGCCATGCATGTAATCCATTGAGATGGATTCCCAAGGCCTCTCAGGAGTAGGAAGAGGGGTGTATAAGCCTTTCTTCTTGATGGTTAGATTGGCAATGGCATAGGTGGTGCAAGATATGATATACTTGTTGATGTCTTGTCGAAGTTTTGGCCAATAAAAATATTTCTGTAGAATGACCACAATTTTTTCCACACCAAAATGTCTTTCCATCCGATTGTAGTGAGCCTCCTGAATCATCTTTGCACACTCGCTTGTGGGAACACAAAGGTGGCCTGTATGGCGTAACAGTCCATCCTGGATGTGAAAATTGATGACATTCGCTCCTGTACATAAGAGTTGATAGGTGTTGGCGAAGCTAGGGTCACGCTGATAAAGTTGGGGCCACTCAGATGCCTCATGCCCATAGGAATGGAGAACTGTGGTGAGTGCAGCAACAGGAGGGTGACTAAGGCAGTCAACGACATGATTTGTGATCCTTGTTTTATACTTTATGTTAATATGGAACTGTTGTAGGTATGTGGACCAATTTTGATGAAAGTCGTTCTACAAATTCCGTTGTGTCTGTACGAACTACAGAGGCTGTTGACCAGTGTGGATGATTGTCTCCTTTCCTATAATGTAATGTTTCCATTGACGACATGCTTTCACAATGAAATACATTTATTTGTCATAGGTGGGGTATTTTCGGATAGTATCTGAGAGTGTCTCACTATGGTATGATAATGGATGGCTATGTTGAGTGAGAACTACGCCTACAACATAGTTGGAGGCATTAGTCTCAATCTCAAACTGTTGTTGAAGATAAGGTAAGGAGAGTACTGGAGCTGAGAAAAAGCAATGCTTTAAGATCATCAAATGCTTGTTTTTGTGCCTGGCCCCATGCGAATGTTTCCTTTACACCACCATTGGTTACTTGAATGAGGGCCCATGCAATATGGGAGAATCCCAATATGAACCTTCGATAGAAGTTGGCAAGTCCTAAGAAGCTCTGAAGCTTGGTTAGTGTGGTTGGGGTTGGCCATTCATGAATGACTTTGATCTTAGCTGGATCTACATGTACCCCATGCTCATAAAAAATGTAGCCCAAATATTGGACCATGTTCATGCCAAATGAGCATTTTTCCAAGTTGGCATATAGCTTGTGTTGTCGAAGAGTTCCTAAAACCTATTGAATATGTTTCATTTTCTCTTCCCAAGTTCTATTGAATATGAGGATGTCATCCAGATATACCACCACAAAAGAGTTGGTGAAGGGTATCAATACATAATCCATCAATCTCATGAAAGTTGCTGGTGCATTTGTTAAGTCAAAGGGCATGACCAGTCATTCAAAGAGACCTTCTTTAGATTTGAAAGTTGTCTTCCATACATTAGTTGGTTCGATGGGAACCTAGTGCTAGCCAGAATTTAGGTCAATATTATTGAATAAATTTTATCCCTTGAGTTGGTCAAGAAGGTCATCAATTCGGGGAATTGGGTTGTTGGCACGGGGGCATATCTAGGGTTCAACGCTTCAACAATGCACTGACAAAACCCTAACTACCAGCCCTTTCGGCAACACTTGAGATGTAGATGCAGTATCACTTGAGGTAGAGGCAGAGGGGTTTACAGGACTCAAGTTTCTTTAACCAAGATGGGACACAGATCTGTGATTACCACACTTCACAGAGTAATTAGGAACAACATACATTATTTCATTATCTTTATTCACATCGCAGATTGAATCCTAAGTATAGATCGATGCAGTAACAATGAAAACATACACTTCACACTTAGAAACATAAGTTAGATCTAACACATTCATCATAGACAAATAACAAAGCATTCATAGATCTATCTATCATTCATAATACTCAATGCACCAAGAAAATATACAACATAAATATCATAACACAAAGTAAACCATCAACAGATGATATACGTGGTTCACCCCAATGTGGGGCTACATCCACCAATGAATTCTTCTTCTTTATTAGTCTTCAATCTCTCACATTCATCCTCTCCTATGCACTAAGGCACAGAGCCAGGCTACACAACGGATAGGTGATCTACGCACTATGTACTAGATCCACCTTCCCAAAATCAAGTCAAAGCACCAAGCCAACTCCTCTACTAAGCACAGAGCCTTACATACATGGTCTATTGCATAAAGCAACTCATAAATACTTGCCTCTTGCACTTAGCTACTTACTTCTTACTCTTCTACTTCTACCTTATAATATTTACTTATTTATACATTTACAAAAAGGCCTAATCATGGGTAAACCCATGGGTCGAAATCCCATAACCTGTTACATAAGCCCTAATAACCCCATGATGGGTCCAAAAATCCCACAAAATAAGTGAGATCCCGCAATCTCAGCTTTGCCTGGGTGCTCCATCTTTGACCAGCCTATAGATGTCCAAAAAGTGGTCAAACTCGACCAATGTTTCCTCAAAACTTGGTCGAGGGCCAACAGGCCCCCAACACTCACCTGTGAATTGTCCTGAGTCACTTAGATCTAGGCAGTGCTGCTTCAAAGGCCTCAAGCTTGGCTTGAGCTGCCTCGACTTGTCACTTCACCTGAGCTTCCTGCTAAGCAAACTCCTGGATCAATTGCTCAGTAACAGGCCCTTCCAGGCACTATTCCACTATCACAACCACTAGGTCCAGTTGTGATCCTTGTCCTTCAATCTCTTCAAACACCGTGCAGGATTCATCCTACACCAGTTGTAGCCTCTGCGTAACTTCCATTATTCTTCCCTAGATGGCAGTAATCTGCTGTTGGGCCATGCGTTGTTCTTGTGATCTCATCACTCTCTTGACCATAATGAGTGACTTCATTTGTGCTTGAACTATCAATGCCTGTTGCTGCGGCTCCTGTAGCTACGCTTCCAAATTCCTAATTTCTGGGTCTTCCGTGAGGTGTTCGTAGGTCTGTGCACTTCTGTTTCTTAGTTGCTTTCATTCCAAGGTGAGGAATATGATCCTTTCTACTTTTCTCTTAGCATATTCCTCCCGCTGGTCATGCACTTCCTACAGAGTGATTGGTACTTCTTGAATATCCAACTCCGCTACCCTTTCTTGAAGTTGCTGGATGGCCTCAACGAGCTTCGTCACTTGGAACTCAACTGCTTCATGTTCCTCCTATGTTGATCCTGGCACATAGCAAAGTGATTTGTTCACCACTTCCTTGAATGCAGTCTGCTTTGCGAGTAGTTGGTCCTTTTCCTTATGTATTTTCTCTTTGACTCCCTCGAGCATTGCCCATAAGACATCTCTCTCATTCTCATATGCAGTTACACAGTACCACGTAACTTGCAGTTTCTCCAAGATCTCCTCTTTCTCTTTCTTTAGGGCTTCTATAGCCTTATCTTTCTCCTCTTGGATTCTTTGAAGCCAAGCCTCTATTGCATATGCCAATCTTTAGAGTTGGCCTAGTTCATCCCCCAAATCTATAGTCTCCGACGAGGAGGGAATAGTAGATACTGCACAACTAACTTGAATAACTCGTTGTATCTCCTTCAACACATTCTCAACTCTTACATACAACTCTTCTTTCTTTGCGCCGTATATCTGCAAGATATCTTCAAACACATCTTCTATCAATCTGTAGACTAGACTGATGTCATCCTCCATGAGCATAGCCTCTAGCTTGGGCTTACTTTAGTGGGTCTTCTTTCTTGCTGAGGTTTTCTGCAGAGAACCCTTCCTCTTCTTCTGTGCTTCTATTTTGGTAGGGGAGGCCTTTGGTGGTGTATCTTTTCCTTCTCCTTTTTTTTCTCCTTCTTCCCATCCTACTTCTTTATTTACTTCATCTCCTCTTCCTCCCATGGGTGAGCCAAGCCCACTTTCCTCCGAGGCACTGTCCTCCTCATCAGTTTCTATGTCTTGGACTTACTCCCTTTTCTTCTTCTTCTTCACGCTAGTATGTCCGTCATGCTCGACCTGGGTGACAAAGGGACTTCCTCTAATGTCAGGGTTGGATAGTTCTTCATCATCAACCAGTACCAAGAACTCTTCCAGCCACTCCGTGGTGATATCCTCCATATCTTCATCAGTCATCTTATAGTAGGACTGTAATTGCTCCTTTCTCTCATCCCTGTGCGCAGTGATATAAATGAAGTGCCGATCTGCGCCAAAATTAGCTAATGGTCTGTACTGGTGCAATGTTCGTGGAGTTATGCATGGGAAAGACTCAATAGCAACCTTCAACTGCTGATAGTAGGCATGGAATACTTCATTCAACTGCCACTGCATTGACATGTCATTCATGTACCATAGAGTGGAGAACTTTGCGACCAATGGCTCCAAAGGTTCAATCTCTAGGAAGGAAGCTCCTTCCAAAATTTTCCAAGAGAAAAATGCAATCAACACAAGAAACCAACTAAAATGGAACTCATATCCTTGATCCTATGCTTTGTGGTAGTATTTATCGATCTCTTTGATGATGTAGCTCACCCAATTCATTTTCATCCCCTCCACGCATTTCCCTGCGAGGTCCACCATGAACTCGATGACCTGCGTGGGGTGGTTCTTTCTGACAATCTTGTCATATATAAGCTAACAAGCTAGGCACCCTATGCCATCCTGGATGGAGGCTACCTTGTAGCCTCACTTTCCCTTTTCTACTTCGTCGTATGCCTCCTTAATGCATTGTGTCAGGGAGCGATCTGAGGTCTTCCCCAGGTATAATTGCTGAGGGTTGGGGCCCTACATGCTCAGTATTATGATTAGGTGGATCAACACTAGATACACACTAATGCACCTGTTGAGCCACATGTATCCTCCATGATAGCACGAAAAGAGGATTTTAACGCAGGCGTTAAATTCCTGATTTTGGCCAAAGTTAGGGATCTTCATCACGTTGAGTATAGTGGACTGTGCGAGCTCCTTAATCCATGACTGGGAGACTATACGAGGCTTCTTCCCAGTCATCTTCATTAGGTATCTATGGGGTGCAAGAATCATGCAGTTCTTTCTATCACCAAGGTTGAAATCGTTGTTCTTCAAGGATGGTATCTATCCCAACTAGCTTCCTTCTACATGTATCCCCTTCAGGATGTACATGGTGATCAATGTATACTTGAAGTCCCATGGAATTATGTCACAGT
Organism: Picea glauca; assembly: GCA_000966675.3. Taxonomy (NCBI): domain Eukaryota; kingdom Viridiplantae; phylum Streptophyta; class Pinopsida; order Pinales; family Pinaceae; genus Picea; species Picea glauca. Next base: position 73,408 of record JZKD02S1638356.1, read on the forward strand.
TAAATACGCCAGCCAAAGGCAGGATGTAATCATGTAAGATTGACGAGATCTACTTCGGGTTAGACAGATCATCACAATGCTTATTTTTCTTCTTTGTAGCAGGCTTAGCACAGCTCGAACGTTGTAATATCCCTCAGCTGAACCCAATTGTAATGTGATATAAATGTACTTAAGCTGGTGAGCTATTTTGACCTCATTTGGTAATGCACGTCATGTGGCATAGTGCGCACATGAACTACGCAATAAAATGATGTAATATGCACATTCCAGGATACAACGTGCAGTAACTAAGGTGCGCGCAGTATGGAGGACAATGAGCCTCATGCATATAATATGTATTATAGGCTGGTGAGCTAGTTATTATAAGCTGGGATGCTTATGTTTTGGTATTGGTCCAAAATGCCTAGATGTCAAAGGCCAATGTGCCTACTTTGTACATGACTCATGATTAATATAAAATACATCGCTACACATAGACCGACCACGGTAAAAGAGATGGGGGACTGAATTTCACCAGTTAGGGAAAGGGAGGGCCAAAAGTCAAGGGAATATTATATTAATATTTCCTAAAACATAAAATATGGATAATTATTTTATCCTAAGTTCTAAAGTTGGGGACAAGTGGACCAAAGTAACTTCTGATATGACAAGTGTTAAGTTGGGGACATGCATTCATATTATGGGGAACTTAACTCATTTGGTCACTTTTTACGAGATTTCTTACCAACAGCTCGACCATCATTCACACTATCACATTCATGAGATTTTCACAGTGAATCTTTTCCACACTTAGTTATCTGGTCAATGATTCCATGAACATTTTTCACTCATGCATTCCGTTATCCCCTAGACAACCATTTCACCATTCTGGAGCATGTTCCCATATCCCTTTTTAGTTGGTGTACCTGGTTATCTTGGAGAGGGATTGAAGAAGTGGGTTTTCAGGCCCATGAGCAATTCTCTAATCGAGAGAATTGCTGGGGATTGATTCTTGAAGGTGCTAAACTGCAGCTACAATGCTCTGAAACTTCCAGTCCGACCTGTTGCTGAAGCCTTGGAAGGGAAGTGGGGTAGCCGAGCGACTGTTGAGTAGAGAAGGGGAACACTTCCTTGGGTGGGACATGCATGTGGGGAATGAGAGGCTGTAGGTTGTTAGTTGAGTGAGTACCTGAGACAGAGTCTTTCCTGTTTCCCATGAGCCTTAGCTTGGATAGGAACCCTTTACCCTGGGTGGAGTTCAATCCCAGCTCAGGGGTGACTCACTGTTGAGAGTGATGAACAGTGTAGTCTAAGGCTGGGAGGTTCGTGGATAGTATGTACGCGGTTGGTGACAATCTTTCCGAGATAAGTACCAATTGTATGATAAAATGATATGCTACTTTGTTATTTACATGACTATGTTACAGTTTATCAAATATGTGATTATAATTGCCTGTATGTTTTTGGGTAATTCCCTGTAAATGTTGCATATCTGTAGTTATTGTTATCTCAGTAGAAAATTCGCATGTTACAAAAAGTAAGTGTTTGTTTATGTTTATATGTAAAGCTTTCACAGTAGTGTTGTATGTATATGTTTTAGTTGCATGTAGTTTAAAGAGTAAATTTATGTGGTATAGCTCAGTTGACTACTGGGTATGTTACTGCATGTTCCACAGTAAGGGAACGAAAGCGTTCCCTAGAGTAGCATGGTCCGGCCTGTTAAGGATAGGAATGTTACCAACTGGTGTTAGAGAATGAGTGGTTTCTCTGGAGTGGATTTCCCTGGCCTGCGGGTGGCTGGGGGAACATTACAAATTGGTATCAGAGCATGAGTGTTTTCTTTGGAGTGGCATTCCTTGGCCTGCGGGTGGCCGGGGGAATGTTACAAATTGGTATGAGAGCTTCAGTTCAACACTGATCTTGGATGGCCCAGAGGGGTTCAGTTGAAGCAAATATTCACAGAAGTGTAACTTCAAAGTGACCAAAATTGGAGTCACGGAGTGTCCATGGAAAAGGTTGGTGTGCTGGCACGCGCGGTAAATTTTGGCACCATGCGGGAAAAATTTGGCGTGTCGGTGTGCATGATAAATTGTGGTGCCATGCAGAAGATTATTATGTGTGGATGCACGCGCTGAATTTAGCCTTGTGCGGTGAGCACACACATAGTAATGTGCACATGGGGTGCACAAGTATTTCTTAACACATAGGAGTTTTGTTGGTACGCGCATAAGTATGAGTATAATTTGTTTCACGACAGTGTATTCAGTAGTGCACGAAAATAATTGCGTGCAATGGAATATGTTGAACTTGACATGGTGCATGCATAGGATGAAATGCATGTGGAATATCGGTGCACGGTACCAAAATTGTGCGCAGTGGATATTGGCACACAACGCAAGAGTAGTGCACATAAGTTGTCATTGCGATGAAGAAGAAATGCACAGTAGATATAGGTGCACGGAAAAGCGTTTTACCTTGTGATATTGCTATGCACGATAAATATAAATGAACAGGTCTGAGTTTAAATTGCTTAATAAGAAAAGAAAAATAAACACACAACTGCATCGAAGCATTGATTAAAAATAATTTCGAGTTTTATTTTCCTCTGATTCAAACAGATGAAAATAAAATATAAGATTACAAGAAAAACTTATTATAAAAGAAAACAAGATTCATAACACCACCAAATAGAAATTGTAATAAAATAGTCTAAAATCCATTTCTGTATTTATATACTCATATTAATCACAAAATTACAAAAGGGTGATGACAACGGTTAGCCTGCTGTGAAAAGGGCCATTTAAAGAACATGCCTATCATCTCTAGTGCTCCTTATCTCCGCGACCAGCTATTCAAAAATTTTTGCTGAAACATGATTAATTTTAGTTGAAGACTTCATCTTAGTGATCTCCGCCTTTAAAGAAGAATCTAACCAGATCGGTTGATTCTCTCCAACACTTTCGGTCGCTTTAGCCTTAGATTCCTCCTTCTTCCACTTACTCCTTTTCTTCTTAGCAGCTGGCCTATTGATGACTAAATCCTTCATAGTGGGATTCAACCTGACTTCCAACTATGAGTCTATAGCCGACTCTATGTGGAACTTAGTTGCTAGAATGTGCGCAAGGACCCTTTCCTCCTTATTCACATGAAAGTCTAGCATGTTGCCCGATTAACCAGTCTCACTCGATTTAGCCTTGTCCATGTATCTCAGGTTGTGGATACCAAAATGATTTTTTACAGAGAGAAAAAAGTCAAGCACTTTGGATATTACTTCAGTTATGGATATGCAGATACCTTCATACTTGGGGAGTTGTAATTATAGAATTCCATTTATGAAGCACAGATGGATTACGTACAAGAGCGTTTGGTTGCTATGCTTGACCAATCCATTTTGAATGATTAGCTTTTGAGTTTGTTACATGGTAGAGTTTAGCTGATATCCCATGGATATGAAGTACTGAACGAGTGAAGCAGGGTGATCTGACTAGCCGTCGCCCGCTCCACAAGTGGTGGATTTGACATATTGAGACACGTGATACTGCATCTTGGTGAAAGTGGTTTTGGCAAACCACCTTCTTGCAGAAGTGTATCTCTGAAGGCACTGTGTGTCTGTGTTTTCGAGACCCGAGTCTTATCTAGGATTGTCATGGTGATAACACCAAAAAATCAGGAGAGATAATTTTGATGTGTATATTGAACCAAAATGGTGCATATTCTCATGAATTGTTGAATTGTTAGCCTGATAAGTTTCGATGGCTGCACGTTTTGCATAATTAACAACAACTCGATCAGATCAGACCAGTGCAGAGTCCATAGGAATGGAAGAAGGACAGGGGAATTACAGTCAACAAGATGAGAGAAGAGGGGTGGATGTCCATTTGGGCATGGAAGGAACGAACTCCAACGGACATGGAGAAGAAAGGAATGAAGATATGAATATGGCTGAGACCATTAAGAAATTGCAGAAGGATGTCCAAAGCCATAAAGCTGGTAATGAAAGGCTTATGAAAGCCAAAGAGTAGCAGGATGACTTCAACATGAAGCTATTGGAGGGTTTGAACATAATATAAAAGAAATTGGTTAAGGAGAGTGGCTCAAGTAAATCTAGGAGTCACAAACCTTCAGAGGAGAAAAGAAAATCAAAATGTGATAGTAGACATCACCATCATTCCCAAAGGAATTCCAATACGAGAGTAGGAAATAACTCAAGTCTATCCCCTGTCAGAAGGTATAAGAGATCTGGGGTGGATGAGATGAGAGGAGAAATGAACAAAATCAAACCTCCTACATTTGATGGTGAGCACAAGAAGGATGAAGATGCAGAAACATGGTTACTAGGCATGAGAAAGTATTTTCAATTACATAATTATTCTTCTCATGAAGAAGGTAGAATTGCTATCTATCAACTCAAAGGAAAGGCCTCCATGTGGTGGGATCAACTTGTGCAGGTGAAACATATTGAGAGAAAGGTGTTACTTGGAGGGAATTNCATATATAAGCTAACAAGCTAGGCACCCTATGCCATCCTGGATGGAGGCTACCTTGTAGCCTCACTTTCCCTTTTCTACTTCGTCGTATGCCTCCTTAATGCATTGTGTCAGGGAGCGATCTGAGGTCTTCCCCAGGTATAATTGCTGAGGGTTGGGGCCCTACATGCTCAGTATTATGATTAGGTGGATCAACACTAGATACACACTAATGCACCTGTTGAGCCACATGTATCCTCCATGATAGCACGAAAAGAGGATTTTAACGCAGGCGTTAAATTCCTGATTTTGGCCAAAGTTAGGGATCTTCATCACGTTGAGTATAGTGGACTGTGCGAGCTCCTTAATCCATGACTGGGAGACTATACGAGGCTTCTTCCCAGTCATCTTCATTAGGTATCTATGGGGTGCAAGAATCATGCAGTTCTTTCTATCACCAAGGTTGAAATCGTTGTTCTTCAAGGATGGTATCTATCCCAACTAGCTTCCTTCTACATGTATCCCCTTCAGGATGTACATGGTGATCAATGTATACTTGAAGTCCCATGGAATTATGTCACAGTTAAATACGCCAGCCAAAGGCAGGATGTAATCATGTAAGATTGACGAGATCTACTTCGGGTTAGACAGATCATCACAATGCTTATTTTTCTTCTTTGTAGCAGGCTTAGCACAGCTCGAACGTTGTAATATCCCTCAGCTGAACCCAATTGTAATGTGATATAAATGTACTTAAGCTGGTGAGCTATTTTGACCTCATTTGGTAATGCACGTCATGTGGCATAGTGCGCACATGAACTACGCAATAAAATGATGTAATATGCACATTCCAGGATACAACGTGCAGTAACTAAGGTGCGCGCAGTATGGAGGACAATGAGCCTCATGCATATAATATGTATTATAGGCTGGTGAGCTAGTTATTATAAGCTGGGATGCTTATGTTTTGGTATTGGTCCAAAATGCCTAGATGTCAAAGGCCAATGTGCCTACTTTGTACATGACTCATGATTAATATAAAATACATCGCTACACATAGACCGACCACGGTAAAAGAGATGGGGGACTGAATTTCACCAGTTAGGGAAAGGGAGGGCCAAAAGTCAAGGGAATATTATATTAATATTTCCTAAAACATAAAATATGGATAATTATTTTATCCTAAGTTCTAAAGTTGGGGACAAGTGGACCAAAGTAACTTCTGATATGACAAGTGTTAAGTTGGGGACATGCATTCATATTATGGGGAACTTAACTCATTTGGTCACTTTTTACGAGATTTCTTACCAACAGCTCGACCATCATTCACACTATCACATTCATGAGATTTTCACAGTGAATCTTTTCCACACTTAGTTATCTGGTCAATGATTCCATGAACATTTTTCACTCATGCATTCCGTTATCCCCTAGACAACCATTTCACCATTCTGGAGCATGTTCCCATATCCCTTTTTAGTTGGTGTACCTGGTTATCTTGGAGAGGGATTGAAGAAGTGGGTTTTCAGGCCCATGAGCAATTCTCTAATCGAGAGAATTGCTGGGGATTGATTCTTGAAGGTGCTAAACTGCAGCTACAATGCTCTGAAACTTCCAGTCCGACCTGTTGCTGAAGCCTTGGAAGGGAAGTGGGGTAGCCGAGCGACTGTTGAGTAGAGAAGGGGAACACTTCCTTGGGTGGGACATGCATGTGGGGAATGAGAGGCTGTAGGTTGTTAGTTGAGTGAGTACCTGAGACAGAGTCTTTCCTGTTTCCCATGAGCCTTAGCTTGGATAGGAACCCTTTACCCTGGGTGGAGTTCAATCCCAGCTCAGGGGTGACTCACTGTTGAGAGTGATGAACAGTGTAGTCTAAGGCTGGGAGGTTCGTGGATAGTATGTACGCGGTTGGTGACAATCTTTCCGAGATAAGTACCAATTGTATGATAAAATGATATGCTACTTTGTTATTTACATGACTATGTTACAGTTTATCAAATATGTGATTATAATTGCCTGTATGTTTTTGGGTAATTCCCTGTAAATGTTGCATATCTGTAGTTATTGTTATCTCAGTAGAAAATTCGCATGTTACAAAAAGTAAGTGTTTGTTTATGTTTATATGTAAAGCTTTCACAGTAGTGTTGTATGTATATGTTTTAGTTGCATGTAGTTTAAAGAGTAAATTTATGTGGTATAGCTCAGTTGACTACTGGGTATGTTACTGCATGTTCCACAGTAAGGGAACGAAAGCGTTCCCTAGAGTAGCATGGTCCGGCCTGTTAAGGATAGGAATGTTACCAACTGGTGTTAGAGAATGAGTGGTTTCTCTGGAGTGGATTTCCCTGGCCTGCGGGTGGCTGGGGGAACATTACAAATTGGTATCAGAGCATGAGTGTTTTCTTTGGAGTGGCATTCCTTGGCCTGCGGGTGGCCGGGGGAATGTTACAAATTGGTATGAGAGCTTCAGTTCAACACTGATCTTGGATGGCCCAGAGGGGTTCAGTTGAAGCAAATATTCACAGAAGTGTAACTTCAAAGTGACCAAAATTGGAGTCACGGAGTGTCCATGGAAAAGGTTGGTGTGCTGGCACGCGCGGTAAATTTTGGCACCATGCGGGAAAAATTTGGCGTGTCGGTGTGCATGATAAATTGTGGTGCCATGCAGAAGATTATTATGTGTGGATGCACGCGCTGAATTTAGCCTTGTGCGGTGAGCACACACATAGTAATGTGCACATGGGGTGCACAAGTATTTCTTAACACATAGGAGTTTTGTTGGTACGCGCATAAGTATGAGTATAATTTGTTTCACGACAGTGTATTCAGTAGTGCACGAAAATAATTGCGTGCAATGGAATATGTTGAACTTGACATGGTGCATGCATAGGATGAAATGCATGTGGAATATCGGTGCACGGTACCAAAATTGTGCGCAGTGGATATTGGCACACAACGCAAGAGTAGTGCACATAAGTTGTCATTGCGATGAAGAAGAAATGCACAGTAGATATAGGTGCACGGAAAAGCGTTTTACCTTGTGATATTGCTATGCACGATAAATATAAATGAACAGGTCTGAGTTTAAATTGCTTAATAAGAAAAGAAAAATAAACACACAACTGCATCGAAGCATTGATTAAAAATAATTTCGAGTTTTATTTTCCTCTGATTCAAACAGATGAAAATAAAATATAAGATTACAAGAAAAACTTATTATAAAAGAAAACAAGATTCATAACACCACCAAATAGAAATTGTAATAAAATAGTCTAAAATCCATTTCTGTATTTATATACTCATATTAATCACAAAATTACAAAAGGGTGATGACAACGGTTAGCCTGCTGTGAAAAGGGCCATTTAAAGAACATGCCTATCATCTCTAGTGCTCCTTATCTCCGCGACCAGCTATTCAAAAATTTTTGCTGAAACATGATTAATTTTAGTTGAAGACTTCATCTTAGTGATCTCCGCCTTTAAAGAAGAATCTAACCAGATCGGTTGATTCTCTCCAACACTTTCGGTCGCTTTAGCCTTAGATTCCTCCTTCTTCCACTTACTCCTTTTCTTCTTAGCAGCTGGCCTATTGATGACTAAATCCTTCATAGTGGGATTCAACCTGACTTCCAACTATGAGTCTATAGCCGACTCTATGTGGAACTTAGTTGCTAGAATGTGCGCAAGGACCCTTTCCTCCTTATTCACATGAAAGTCTAGCATGTTGCCCGAATAAACAGTCTCACTCGATTTAGCCTTGTCCATGTATCTTAGGTTGTGGATACCAAAATGATTTTTTACAGAGAGAAAAAAGTCAAGCACTTTGGATATTACTTCAGTTATGGATATGCAGATACCTTCATACTTGGGGAGTGGTAATTATAGAATTCCATTTATGAAGCACAGATGGATTACGTACAAGAGAGTTGGGTTGCCATGCTTGACCAATCCATTTTGAATGATTAGCTTTTGAGTTCGTTACATGGTAGCGTTTAGCTGATATCCCATGGATATGAAGTACTGAACGAGTGAAGCAGGGTGATCTGACTAGCCATCGCCCGCTCCACAAGTGGTGGATTTGACATATTGAGACACGTGATACTGCATCTTGGCGAAAGTGGTTTTGGAAAACCACCTTCTTGCACAAGTGTATCTCTGAAGGCACCGTGTGTCTATCTTTTCGAGACCTGAGTCTTATCTAGGATTGTCATGGTGATAACACCAAAAAATCAGGAGAGATAATTCTGATGTGTATATTGAACCAAAATGGTGCATATTCTCATGAATTGTTGAATTGTTAGCCTGATAAGTTTCGATGGCTGCACGTTTTGCAGAATTAACAACAACTCGATCAGATTAGACCAGTGCAGAGTCCATAGGAATGGAAGAAGGACAGGGGAATTATAGTCAACAAGATGAGAGAAGAGGGGTGGATGTCCATTTGGGCATGGAAGGAACGAACTCCAACGGACATGGAGAAGAAAGGAATGAAGATATGAATATGGCTGAGACCATTAAGAAATTGCAGAAGGATGTCCAAAGCCATAAAGCTGGTAATGAAAGGCTTATGAAAGCCAAAGAGTAGCAGGATGACTTCAACATGAAGCTATTGGAGGGTTTGAACATAATATAAAAGAAATTGGTTAAGGAGAGTGGCTCAAGTAAATCTAGGAGTCACAAACCTTCAGAGGAGAAAAGAAAATCAAAATGTGATAGTAGACATCACCATCATTCCCAAAGGAATTCCAATACGAGAGTAGGAAATAACTCAAGTCTATCCCCTGTCAGAAGGTATAAGAGATCTGGGGTGGATGAGATGAGAGGAGAAATGAACAAAATCAAACCTCCTACATTTGATGGTGAGCACAAGAAGGATGAAGATGCAGAAACATGGTTACTAGGCATGAGAAAGTATTTTCAATTACATAATTATTCTTCTCATGAAGAAGGTAGAATTGCTATCTATCAACTCAAAGGAAAGGCCTCCATGTGGTGGGATCAACTTGTGCAGGTGAAACATATTGAGAGAAAGGTGTTACTTGGAGGGAATTCAAGAAGTATTTTGAGAAGAAGTACTTGACTAAGAGATACTATGACAAGAAAATGAAAGAGTTCTTTGAACTCAAGCTTGGAAGTATGTCCATAGATGAATATGAGAAAAGGTTTCTGGAACTACTGAAGTATGTCTTTCATCAAGGACGAGACAGTTAAAATTCAAAGGTATTTAAATGGATTTCCATCGTTCATCAGTGAAAAAATACAATATGATGATCCCAAGACATTAGAAGAGACCATAAGGAGAGCTAAATGCCTATATGATCAACAAAAAACAAGGCCATCTTTCCAAAAGTCTTGGTAAGACAATAAGATATTCAAGATGGATCAGAGGAAGAAGGGAGCTAAGCCACCATTATTTAGAAATAATCCACAAGGAAAAAAAACGCCTAAAGAAACCAGAACGATTGACACAGGGATTCAAGGGCCGAGGTAGCCACCTATTCAATGTTGGGGTTGTAAAGGGGACCATAGGTTCATAGATTTTCCTCACAGAGGTGAAAAAGGTAGCGCTGTTCACAATGTACAGCGAGCTGAAACAATAGAGGACATGGGAATATATGTGCCAAGGATTTATGCAGACATGGACAACAAGCAAGCAGAGTATCAGTCCCACATTATTGAAGTGGAAGGTATGATCAACAACCAAACCCTTTTTATTTTGATTGATTCAGGAGCTAGTCATAGTTATATAGACCCTAAGATGGTGGAAAGTTTTCAATTGCCAAGAAGGAAGCATGGGAATTCCTAGTTGGTGCAACTGGCTATAGGAGCCAGAAGAAAGGTTAATGAGATGGTTAAGTCATGCCTCATAGACATGAATGGATTGAACACCAAAGAAAATTTAAAATTCTTTCCTTTAGGTTCCTATGACTGTCTAATTGGGATGGATTGGTTGGACCAACATGACACTCTCTTAGACTNAGTCAACAAGATGAGAGAAGAGGGGTGGATGTCCATTTGGGCATGGAAGGAACGAACTCCAACGGACATGGAGAAGAAAGGAATGAAGATATGAATATGGCTGAGACCATTAAGAAATTGCAGAAGGATGTCCAAAGCCATAAAGCTGGTAATGAAAGGCTTATGAAAGCCAAAGAGTAGCAGGATGACTTCAACATGAAGCTATTGGAGGGTTTGAACATAATATAAAAGAAATTGGTTAAGGAGAGTGGCTCAAGTAAATCTAGGAGTCACAAACCTTCAGAGGAGAAAAGAAAATCAAAATGTGATAGTAGACATCACCATCATTCCCAAAGGAATTCCAATACGAGAGTAGGAAATAACTCAAGTCTATCCCCTGTCAGAAGGTATAAGAGATCTGGGGTGGATGAGATGAGAGGAGAAATGAACAAAATCAAACCTCCTACATTTGATGGTGAGCACAAGAAGGATGAAGATGCAGAAACATGGTTACTAGGCATGAGAAAGTATTTTCAATTACATAATTATTCTTCTCATGAAGAAGGTAGAATTGCTATCTATCAACTCAAAGGAAAGGCCTCCATGTGGTGGGATCAACTTGTGCAGGTGAAACATATTGAGAGAAAGGTGTTACTTGGAGGGAATTAAAGAAGTATTTTGAGAAGAAGTACTTGACTAAGAGATACTATGACAAGAAAATGAAAGAGTTCTTTGAAATCAAGCTTGGAAGTATGTCCATAGATGAATATGAGAAAAGGTTTCTGGAACTACTGAAGTATGTCTTTCATCAAGGATGAGACAGTTAAAATTCAAAGGTATTTAAATGGATTTCCATCGTTTATCAGTGAAAAAATACAATATGATGATCCCAAGACATTAGAAGAGACCATAAGGAGAGATAAATGCCTATATGATCAACAGAAAGCAAGGCCATCTTTCCAAAAGTCTTGGTAAGACAATAAGATATTCAAGATGGATCAGAGGAAGAAGGGAGCTAAGCCACCATTATTTAGAAATAATCCACAAGGACAAAAAATGCCTAAAGAAACCAGAACGATTGACACAGGGATTCAAGGGCCGAGGTAGCCACCTATTCAATGTTGGGGTTGTAAAGGGGACCATAGGTTCATAGATTTTCCTCACAGAGGTGAAAAAGGTAGCGCTGTTCACAATGTACAGCGAGCTGAAACAATAGAGGACATGGGAATATATGTGCCAAGGATTTATGCAGACATGGACAACAAGCAAGCAGAGTATCAGTCCCACATTATTGAAGTGGAAGGTATGATCAACAACCAAACCCTTTTTATTTTGATTGATTCAGGAGCTAGTCATAGTTATATAGACCCTAAGATGGTGGAAAGTTTTCAATTGCCAAGAAGGAAGCATGGGAATTCCTAGTTGGTGCAACTGGCTATAGGAGCCAGAAGAAAGGTTAATGAGATGGTTAAGTCATGCCTCATAGACATGAATGGATTGAACACCAAAGAAAATTTAAAATTCTTTCCTTTAGGTTCCTATGACTGTCTAATTGGGATGGATTGGTTGGACCAACATGACACTCTCTTAGACTRTCACAACAAAGCATTTTCTTTCYTGKATGAGGAAGGGAAGATAAGGAAAGTACAGGGAATCTCGAGGGMAGTAACCATTAGAKAAATTTCAACATTGCAGCTGAAGAAGTGTTAYAGAAAAGGATGACAAATAATTGCAACTCATTTAGYAGAGACACCTAGWGATAAGGTGCCAAATTTGGAAGATTATGCAGTCCTGGAAGATTTTGAAGATGTGTTCAAGGAGGTACCCGGACTACCCCCAAGGAGAGACATTGATTTCTCTATAAATTTGATGCTTGGAGTAGTACTAGTATCAAGGACTCCTTACAGAATGAGTACAACAGAATTGAAGGAGTTGCAAATGCAGCTTGAAGAACTTCTGAAGAAGGGGTATATATGCCCAAGAGTGTCACCTTGGGGTACCCTAGTCTTGTTTGTGAGAAATAAAAATGGAACACTAAGGTTGTGCATTGAATTCAGATAGTTGAATAAAGTGACTGTTAAGAACAAGTATCCTCTGCCAATGATTGATGACCTCTTTGATCAATTAAAGGATGCAGACATATTTTCAAAGATAGATCTCAGATCAAGACACCATTGGGTAAGAATTAAATACGATGATATTAGCAATACCGCCTTCAGGACAAGGTATGGTCATTATGAGTTCATAGTGGTACCATTTGGGTTGTCAAATGCACCAACTGTTTTCATGTGCTTAATGAATGGTGTTTTCAGAGAGTATTTAGACAAGTTTGTCATTGTCTTTTTGGATGCCATTCTTATATATTCCAAGTCAGAGGAAGAGCATGAACATCATTTGAGGATGGTGTTGCAAGTATTAAGGGAGCATTAGTTATATGCCAAATTGAGAAAGTGCTCATTTTATCAAAAACAAATTCATTATTTGGGGCATATCATTTCAAAGGACGGGATAGAAGTGGATCCTGAGAATATAGAGGCCATTAGAGAATGGTTATCACCAAAGAATGTGATAGAGGTGAGATCATTCATGGGTCTTGCAGGCTACTACAAAATATTTATTGAAGGATTCTCAAAGATTGCACACTCAATCACTTCTTTGCAAAGAAAGGGAGTGAAGTTTCAGTGGACACTGGATTGTGAGAAGAGTTTCCAACACTTAAAACAATTATTGACAAGTGCTCCAATATTAAGGATCACAGACCCAGAAGAAGACTTCATCATATGCACCGATGCATGTAATTAAGGACTTAGTGGAATCCTCAGTCAAAATGGGTTTGTCATATGTTATGAATCAAGGAAGTTGAAGGATCACGAAAGAAACTATGCCACTCATGATTTGGATTTGGCAGCCATAGTGCATGCCTTGAGGAAATGGAGACACTACCTCATGGGAAAGAGGTTTGAGCTAAGAATATACCAAAATGGTCTGAAATATTTATTTGATCAGCCAAATCTAAATGCTAGACAAAGCAGATGGTTATAATTTCTAAGCGAATATGACTTTGATATAAAGAATATTAAAGGGAAAGAGAATAAAGTGGCTGATGCACTCAATAGGAAGGTGCATGAATTACATGCTACAACCATTAACATGTACGAAACTGATATTAAAAGAAAAATTCTGGAGGCTGCAAATGCAGATCTGTAGTACAAATAATTGGTAGCAATGCTACAACATGGTAAGATGCTTAAGAAGGTGGATAATTATAAGTTGGGAATAGATGGAATACTATTGTGCAAGAACAAGATTTGTGTTCCAAATGTCTAGTACTTGAAACATATGATTTTGCATGAAACAGATAATTTTCCTTATGCAGGGCACCCTAGATATCAGAAAACCATGGAAATAGTCAAGAGCCATTACTTTTGGCAAGGTATGAAGAAAGAGATCACCGAGTACATCGCTAGATGTATGGAATGAAAAAAAGTGAAAGATGAGAATAGGCACCCAACAAGGTTGCTGCAACCTTTAACCATTCCTGAGTGGAAGTGGGAAATGGTGATAATGGATTTTATTACGGGATTGCCTAGAACATNGATAAGGTGCCAAATTTGGAAGATTATGCAGTCCTGGAAGATTTTGAAGATGTGTTCAAGGAGGTACCCGGACTACCCCCAAGGAGAGACATTGATTTCTCTATAAATTTGATGCTTGGAGTAGTACTAGTATCAAGGACTCCTTACAGAATGAGTACAACAGAATTGAAGGAGTTGCAAATGCAGCTTGAAGAACTTCTGAAGAAGGGGTATATATGCCCAAGAGTGTCACCTTGGGGTACCCTAGTCTTGTTTGTGAGAAATAAAAATGGAACACTAAGGTTGTGCATTGAATTCAGATAGTTGAATAAAGTGACTGTTAAGAACAAGTATCCTCTGCCAATGATTGATGACCTCTTTGATCAATTAAAGGATGCAGACATATTTTCAAAGATAGATCTCAGATCAAGACACCATTGGGTAAGAATTAAATACGATGATATTAGCAATACCGCCTTCAGGACAAGGTATGGTCATTATGAGTTCATAGTGGTACCATTTGGGTTGTCAAATGCACCAACTGTTTTCATGTGCTTAATGAATGGTGTTTTCAGAGAGTATTTAGACAAGTTTGTCATTGTCTTTTTGGATGCCATTCTTATATATTCCAAGTCAGAGGAAGAGCATGAACATCATTTGAGGATGGTGTTGCAAGTATTAAGGGAGCATTAGTTATATGCCAAATTGAGAAAGTGCTCATTTTATCAAAAACAAATTCATTATTTGGGGCATATCATTTCAAAGGACGGGATAGAAGTGGATCCTGAGAATATAGAGGCCATTAGAGAATGGTTATCACCAAAGAATGTGATAGAGGTGAGATCATTCATGGGTCTTGCAGGCTACTACAAAATATTTATTGAAGGATTCTCAAAGATTGCACACTCAATCACTTCTTTGCAAAGAAAGGGAGTGAAGTTTCAGTGGACACTGGATTGTGAGAAGAGTTTCCAACACTTAAAACAATTATTGACAAGTGCTCCAATATTAAGGATCACAGACCCAGAAGAAGACTTCATCATATGCACCGATGCATGTAATTAAGGACTTAGTGGAATCCTCAGTCAAAATGGGTTTGTCATATGTTATGAATCAAGGAATTTGAAGGATCACGAAAGAAACTATGCCACTCATGATTTGGAGTTGGCAGCCATAGTGCATGCCTTGAGGAAATGGAGACACTACCTCATGGGAAAGAGGTTTGAGCTAAGAATATACCAAAATGGTCTGAAATATTTATTTGATTAGCCAAATCTAAATGATAGACAAAGCAGATGGTTATAATTTCTAAGCAAATATGACTTTGATATAAAGAATATTAAAGGGAAAGAGAATAAAGTGGCTGATGCACTCAACAGGAAGGTGCATGAATTACATGCTACAACCATTAACATGTACGAAACTGATATTAAAAGAAAAATTCTGGAGGCTGCAAATGCAGATCTGTAGTACAAAGAATTGGTAGCAATGCTACAACATGGTAAGATGCTTAAGAAGGTGGATAATTATAAGTTGGGAATAGATGGAATACTATTGTGCAAGAACAAGATTTGTGTTCCAAATGTCCAGTACTTGAAACATATGATTTTGCATGAAACACATAATGTTCCTTATGCAGGGCACCCTAGATATCAGAAAACCATGGAAATAGTCAAGAGCCATTACTTTTGGCAAGGTATGAAGAAAGAGATCACCGAGTACATCGCTAGATGTATGGAATGMAAAAAAGTGAAAGATGAGAATAGGCACCCAACAAGGTTGCTGCAACCTTTAACCATTCCTGAGTGGAAGTGGGAAATGGTGATAATGGATTTTATTACGGGATTGCCTAGAACATGAAAGCTGCATGATTCAATCATGGTGGTGGTGGAAAAACTTACGAAAGCTGCCCATTTTATTCCATTGAAAACTACGCACAAGGCAACAAAGGTTGCTGATATTTTCATGAAGGAAGTGGCACGATTACACGGGATTCCTAAAACAATTGTGTTTGACAGAATCCCGAAATTCACCTCAAATTTCCGGAAAGGATTGTTCAAAGGATTCATAATGAATATGAAATTTAGTACAACTTATCATCCTGAGTTTGATGGACAGACAGAGAGGGTGAACAGGGTGATAGAAGATATACTGAGAATGTATCTGATGGACAAACAATCGAAATGGGAAGACTACCTACACTTGGTAGAATTTGCATACAACAATGGGTATGAGGCATCATTGAAGATGAGCCCATTTGAAGCACTTTATGACAGAAAGTGCAATACTCCAGTGAGTTGGGATAATCCAGTTGATAGGATAGTAGTTGGGCTAGAGTTGCTCAGGGAAATGGAGGACCAAATGACAAAAATTAAGCAGAATTCAAAAGATGCCCAAGACAGACAAAAAAGGTATGCTGATAAGAACATAACCCACAAATAATTCAAAGTGGGTGATCATGTTTTCCTAAAAGAGAAAGCTAACAGGAGTTCCCTGAAGCTGGGAAGTTGTGCCAAGTTGGAAACTAGATTTTGTGGGCCTTTTGAAATCCTAGAAAGGATTGGTCCAGTTGCTTATATGATTGCATTGCCTACATCTATGTCTGTTCATAATGTCTTCCATGTATCATTTCTAAACAAATATATACCTGATGCTAATCATGTTATTGACTGGAATGTGATTCAGGTGGAGCAAGAAGGCACTTTCAAGTGCATCCGGTGCGCATTTTGGACTGAAAAGTCGAACAGCTCCAGAACCAAGCCATAGGGCTTGTAAAGGTTCAATGGACCTGGTATGGTCCCGAGGATGCTACTTGGGAGCATGAAGATGTAATGTGGACAAAATACCCGCATCTTTTTGAATATTTTTTAAAACTCTATTATATATGGGTGTATGATGCACTGAGGACAGTGCATAAATAAGGGGAGGGGATTGTAATATCCCTCGGTTGAACCCAATTTTAATGTAATATAAATGTACTTAAGTTGGTGAGCTGTTTTGACCTCATTTGGTAATTCACGTAATGTTGCATAGTGCGTGCATGAATTGTGCAGTAAAATGATGTAATATGCACATTCCAGGATACCGCATGCAGTAGATAAGGTGCACGCAGTATGGAGGACAATGAGACTCGTGTATATGATATGTGTTATAGGCTGGTGAGCCGGTTATTATAAGCTGGGATGCTTATGTTTTGGTATTGGGATGGAATGCCTAGATGTCAAAGGCCAATGCGCCTACTTTATACATGACTCATGATTAATATAAAATACATCGTTGCGTGTAGATTGACCACGATAAAAGAGATGAGGGACTAAACTTCACTAGTTAGGGAAAGGGAGGGCCAAAAGTCAAGGGAATATTATATTAATATTTCCTAAAACATAAAGTATGGATAATTATTTTATCCTAAGTTCTAAAGTTGGGAACAAGTGGACCAAAAGTAACTTCTGATATGACAAGTGTCAAGTTGGGGGCATGCATTCATATTGTGGGGAACTTAACTCATTTGGTCACTTTTTAGGGGATTTCTTACCAGCATCTCGACCATCATTTACACCATCACTTTCATGAGAATTTCATAGTGATTCTTTTCCACACTTAGTTATCCAGTTAATGATTCCATGACCATTTTTCACTCATGCATTTCGTTATCCCTGAGACAACCATTTCACCATTCTAGAGCCTGTTCCCATAGCCCTTTTCAGTTGGTGTACTTGGTTATCTTGGAGCGAGATTGAAGAAGCGGGTTGTCAGGCCCGTGAGAAATTCTCTGAGTGAGAGAATTGCTAAGGATTGATTCCCGAAGGTGATAAACTGCAGCTACAACACTATGAGACTTTCGGTCTGGCCTGTTGCTGAAGCCCTAGAAGGGAAGTGGGGCAGTCGAGGGACTGTTGAGTAGAGAAGGGGCACACTTCCTTAGGGGACAGGAAAGTGGGGAATGAGAGGTTGTAGGCTGTTAGTTGAGTGAGCACATGAGACATAGTCTTTTCTGCTGCCCATGAGCCTTAGCCTGGATAGGAACCCTTTACCCTGGGTGGAGTTTAGTCCCATCTCGGGGGTGACTCACTATTGAGAGTGATGAACAATGTAGTATAAGGATGGGAGGTTCGTGGACAGTCTGTACGCGGTTGGTGACAATATTTCTAAGATAAGTACCAATTGTATGATAAAATGATATGCTACTTTGTTATTTACATGCCTATGTTACTGTTTATCAAATATGTGATTATAATTGGCTCTATGTTTTTGGGTAATTCTCTATAAATGCTGCATATCTATAGTTATTGTTATTTCAGTAGAAAAGTTGTATGTTACAGAAAGTAAGTGTTTGTTTATGTTTATATGTAAAGCTTCCGCAAGAGTGTTGTATGTATATGTTTTAGTTTCATGCAGTTTAAAAAGTAAATTTTTGTGGCATAGCTCAGTTGACTACTGGGTATGTTACCGTATGTTCCATAGTAAGGGAACGAAAGTGTTTCCTAGAGTAGCATGGTCAAGCTTGTTAAGGATGGGAATGTTACTAACTGGTGTCAGAGCATGAGTGGTTTCTCTGGAGTGGTGTTCCATGACCTGTGGGTGGCCAGGGGAATGTTACAAACGTCATCCAGTCGAGGGGGATGCCTGCAGTCCCCTGGTCGATGATGCCTGTATTCCCTCAGACATATCTTTATCATCTATAAACTTCTTCAAAACTTCTTCGAAGGACTTCTCTAACTTAGTTTTTTTGTTCGACATTCTCACTGTTTAAAAAATAAGTCGGGGTAGGTGAACAGATATTGAGGTAAACAACAAATGAAGAGGTCTAGGTTTTAGAATCACAGGTTGACACACACAATCACTTCTCTATTAGAAACGTTAATCACGGATGGCAAAAAAATGGTCCTAGTGCAGCGTCAGATGGGTTAAATAAGTGAGCATCGTAACAGATTCTTCCAATAGACAAGAATGACTCAATCAATGCAAATTTGTCCGTTATGGCACAATCTCAATGTCCCAAATGCGGTCTATTCTCCCATAAATTCCTTTCCTAGCCATTTGGAGCGTCGTTCTAATGGTCGGGGTGCCTCCAACGATCATATAGCTTCTCCACGATGAAGTACCATTCTGCGTGGTTCTGCGGTTTCGACAAGGTTCAGAGCCTGCAAGCCTGCCTCTTGCAGAGTCTTCTCTAGAACTTCCTATAGTTTTTATAGCTTGGCTTTCTTCTTACTGAGCTTCCTTGCCTTTTATCCTGTGATCCAAGTCTCTGGATTCCTTTTTCCATTCTTATTCTTATCTTCTCTTAGCATAGTGACTTCGCGCTGCCGATGTGCTCTCAAAGGGTTCAAAGCTAATTCCTCTTATCTTATCACTTCCTGGGTGAATATACTTTCTTCTTCCAAGGATAAGTCCTTCACACCTTCTTGCGCTCTTTTAACTTTGACAACTAATTCTCTTGCGTTCTGTTTCTTCGACTCAACTTCTTGTTCTTCCATTAGTCGATCTATTATTCTAGCTATGAAATCCATTAGTTCTTTATTTTTATTTCTATAGCTTCTTCCTCCGCTTTCCTTCTAATATTATCCTTATCGATCCAAGTCTTTCCTAATAAAAGAGGAAAATGGGCGGTGTTCTCAACAAACCTAATAACTTCAAATTCTTCTTGATTCGGTGTTCCATGGATGATAACAAGTACCTTAGTAATTCTTCCACATAGGGTTATCATCTTTCCTTTGAATAGACCTATCCTTCCCAATGAAGGTACTATAGTAGGCTTCCCCAAAATTTCCCAAGCATTTTCTGTCATAACATTCACTAGTGTTTACTCATCTAAGACACAGTCTATGTCAAAGTCTCCTATTCTTGTACTTATGCATTATTTTTCTTTCAATATCTCTGGTAAACTGATATCTTTGTGATCACTCATTGCTTCTTTTAACTGTACTAATGTAGTCTAAACTTCCTCTGATTATTTCTCTTTATGATTCTCTAACATGCTCTTATTCTCTTGACTCGTGTTCATTTGTTCAACTTTAGCAATCATCCTTGGACAATATTCAACTTCATGACCAACAATTTTACAACATAGACAAATAGGACTTGTACCAGGGCATTCCTTAGCAAGATGTCTTGGTCTTCTGTAGTTATAACATACTGTCAATCCTCTCTTTCTCTTGTAAGTTCCCCAACTTCTTCCGTACTGTGCACAGGGATCACAATGATGGACCTGCAATCTGCATAAATTCTTTCTAGGTTCCTGCATCCACTTATTATTCCAAAAGTTCTGTCTATGCATAGGAATAACATATCTTTCTCTATTTCTATCAAATTTATTCAGATCAACTCTTTCTTCTAACTGTACACTAGCTTTTAGACTAGGACATAATCTATCAAACATACCTAGATTCATACTTTTGAAACAAAATTTTCCACTTATCTTACTCTATCTAAGCACAAATATTTTACCTCTTTCAAGATCTTACCTCTTTTTCTTCAGATCATGTTTCTTTTCTTAGTACAGAGCTTCACAAGTCAAGTAGAATACTGCGCACTACAACAACATATCTATGCACAAAGCTTTTCTTTTCTTTACTTCAGTTCCCAGTGATCACAGTTTTAGGTCATGACAATGAAACCATTTGTTGGCACAGGGGTAGACCCAGGGTTCAACGCTTCAACAATGCACCAACAAAACCCTAACTACCAGCCCTTTCGACAACACCTATGAAGCAGATGCAGTCTCACCCGAGCTAGAGGCAGGGGGGGTTACAGGACTCAAGTGTCTGTAGCCAAGCTGGGACATAGATATGTGATTACCACACTTTGCAGAGTACTTAGGAACAACATACATTAATTCATTAGCTTTATTCACATCATAGATCGAATCCTAAGTACAGATCGATGCAATAACAATGGCAACATACACTTCACACTTAGCAACATAAGTTAGATCTAACACATTCATCTGATTCGGATTTTATGAGTAGAACAAAATGACTACAGATTATTAACATGTGCTTAACATAAAATAACAGAGATACAATAAAACTGGCTTTCTATTCAATAAGGAAATAAGTTGAAACTGTAAAATGCAACGAAAAACAAGCTTGCTGGAATGGTGGCAACTTATCTTTGAGAAGAGATGTGACGACTGCGCTCATTCACAAGAATATGATTATAATGAGGCTATGAAGGCCTTTTTACAATAAATAGGAATGCCAAAAAGCCTAGACATGAAAAAACCTAACCCTAGGAGATGAAGCGCCAAAATTCGCCTGGGCTTCGTTTGGGTAAGTTAGTACATCATCTTCCCGGGGTCGTAACTTTTGCATACGATCTCCATTTTAGGGGCATGATAGCCCATTGGAAAGGTATCGTCGATGAGATTCATTTTGGGGGAAACATGAAGGAACTTCATTGTNACCACGATAAAAGAGATGGGGGACTAAACTTCACTAGTTAGGGAAAGGGAGGGCCAAAAGTCAAGGGAATATTATATTAATATTTCCTAAAACATAAAGTATGGATAATTATTTTGTCCTAAGTTCTAAAGTTGGGGACAAGTGGACCAAAAGTAACTTCTGATATGACAAGTGTCAAGTTGGGGACATGCATTCATATTGTGGGGAACTTAACTCATTTGGTCACTTTTTATGGGATTTCTTACCAGCAGCTCGACCATCATTTACACCATCACTTTCATGAGAATTTCATAGTGATTCTTTTCCACACTTAGTTATCCAGTTAATGATTCCATGACCATTTTTCACTCATGCATTTCGTTATCCCTGAGACAACCATTTCACCATTCTAGAGCCTGTTCCCATAGCCCTTTTCAGTTGGTGTACCTGGTTATTTTGGAGCGAGATTGAAGAAGCGGGTTGTCAGGCCCGTGAGAAATTCTCTGAGTGAGAGAATTGCTGAGGATTGATTCTCGAAGGTGATAAACTGCAGCTACAACGCTATGAGACTTTCGGTCTGGCCTGTTGCTAAAGCCCTAGAAGGGAAGTGGGGCAGTCGAGGGACTGTTGAGTAGAGAAGGGGCACACTTCCTTAGGGGACAGGAAAGTGGGGAATGAGAGGCTGTAGGCTGTTAGTTGAGTGAGCACATGAGACATAGTATTTTCTGTTGCCCATGAGCCTTAGCCTGGATAGGAACCCTTTACCCTGGGTGGAGTTTAGTCCCATCTCGGGGGTGACTCACTGTTGAGAGTGATGAACAATGTAGTATAAGGCTGGGAGGTTCGTGGACAGTCTGTACGCGGTTGGTGACAATATTTCTAAGATAAGTACCAATTGTATGATAAAATGATATGCTACTTTGTTATTTACATGCCTATGTTACGGTTTATCAAATATGTGATTATAATTGGCTCTATGTTTTTGGGTAATTATCTGTAAATGCTGCATATCTATAGTTATTGTTATTTCAGTACAAAAGTTGTATGTTACAAAAAGTAAGTATTTGTTTATGTTTATATGTAAAGCTTCCGCAAGAGTGTTGTATGTATATGTTTTAGTTTCATGCAGTTTAAAGAGTAAATTTTTGTGGCATAGCTTAGTTGACTACTGGGTATGTTACCGTATGTTCCATAGTAAGGGAACGAAAGTGTTTCCTAGAGTAGCATGGTCCATCTTGTTAAGGCTGGGAATGTTACTAACTGGTTTCAGAGCATGAGTGGTTTCTCTAGAGTGGTGTTCCATGACCTGTGGGTGGCCAGGGGAATGTTACAAATGTCATCCAGTCGAGGGGGATGCCTGCAGTCCCCTGGTCGACGATGCCTGTATTCCCTCAGACATATCTTTATCATCTATAAAATTCTTCAAAACTTCTTCGAAGGACTTCTCTAACTTAGTTTTTTTGTTCGACATTCTCACTGTTTAAAAAATAAGTCGGGGTAGGTGAACAGATATTGAGGTAAACAACAAATGAAAAGGTCTAGGTTTTAGAATCACAGGTTGACACACACAATCACTTCTCTATTAGAAACGTTAATCACGGATGGAAAAAAAATGGTCCTAGTGCAGCGTCAGACGAGTTAAATAAGTGAGCATCGTAACAGATTCTTCCAATAGACAGGAATGACTCAATCAATGCAAATTTGTCCATTATGGCACAGTCTCAATGTCCCAAATGCGGTCTATTCTCCCATAAATGCCTTTCCTAGCCATTTGGAGCGTCGTTCTAATGGTCGGGGTGCCTCCAATGATCATATAGCTTCTCCATGATGAAGTACCATTCTGCGTGGTTCTGCTGTTTCGACAAGGTTTAGAGCCTGCAAGCCTGCCTCCTGCAGAGTCTTCTCTAGAACTTGCTATAGTTTTTATAGCTTGGATTTCTTCTTACTGAGCTTCCTTGCCTTTTATCCTGTGATCCAAGTCTTTGGATTCCTCTTTCCATTCTTATTCTTATCTTCTCTTAGCATAGTGACTTCGCACTATCGATGTGCTCTCAAAGGGTTCAAAGCTAATTCCTCTTATCTTATCACTTCCTGGGTGAATATACTTTCTTCTTCCAAGGATAAGTCCTTCACACCTTCTTGCGCTCTTTTAACTTTGACAACTAATTCTCTTGCGTTCTGTTTCTTCGACTCAACTTCTTGTTCTTCCATTAGTCGATCTATTATTCTAGCTATGAAATCCATTAGTTCTTTATTTTTATTTCTATAGCTTCTTCCTCCGCTTTCCTTCTAATATTATCCTTATCGATCCAAGTCTTTCCTAATAAAAGAGGAAAATGGGCGGTGTTCTCAACAAACCTAATAACTTCAAATTCTTCTTGATTCGGTGTTCCATGGATGATAACAAGTACCTTAGTAATTCTTCCACATAGGGTTATCATCTTTCCTTTGAATAGACCTATCCTTCCCAATGAAGGTACTATAGTAGGCTTCCCCAAAATTTCCCAAGCATTTTCTGTCATAACATTCACTAGTGTTTACTCATCTAAGACACAGTCTATGTCAAAGTCTCCTATTCTTGTACTTATGCATTATTTTTCTTTCAATATCTCTGGTAAACTGATATCTTTGTGATCACTCATTGCTTCTTTTAACTGTACTAATGTAGTCTAAACTTCCTCTGATTATTTCTCTTTATGATTCTCTAACATGCTCTTATTCTCTTGACTCGTGTTCATTTGTTCAACTTTAGCAATCATCCTTGGACAATATTCAACTTCATGACCAACAATTTTACAACATAGACAAATAGGACTTGTACCAGGGCATTCCTTAGCAAGATGTCTTGGTCTTCTGTAGTTATAACATACTGTCAATCCTCTCTTTCTCTTGTAAGTTCCCCAACTTCTTCCGTACTGTGCACAGGGATCACAATGATGGACCTGCAATCTGCATAAATTCTTTCTAGGTTCCTGCATCCACTTATTATTCCAAAAGTTCTGTCTATGCATAGGAATAACATATCTTTCTCTATTTCTATCAAATTTATTCAGATCAACTCTTTCTTCTAACTGTACACTAGCTTTTAGACTAGGACATAATCTATCAAACATACCTAGATTCATACTTTTGAAACAAAATTTTCCACTTATCTTACTCTATCTAAGCACAAATATTTTACCTCTTTCAAGATCTTACCTCTTTTTCTTCAGATCATGTTTCTTTTCTTAGTACAGAGCTTCACAAGTCAAGTAGAATACTGCGCACTACAACAACATATCTATGCACAAAGCTTTTCTTTTCTTTACTTCAGTTCCCAGTGATCACAGTTTTAGGTCATGACAATGAAACCATTTGTTGGCACAGGGGTAGACCCAGGGTTCAACGCTTCAACAATGCACCAACAAAACCCTAACTACCAGCCCTTTCGACAACACCTATGAAGCAGATGCAGTCTCACCCGAGCTAGAGGCAGGGGGGGTTACAGGACTCAAGTGTCTGTAGCCAAGCTGGGACATAGATATGTGATTACCACACTTTGCAGAGTACTTAGGAACAACATACATTAATTCATTAGCTTTATTCACATCATAGATCGAATCCTAAGTACAGATCGATGCAATAACAATGGCAACATACACTTCACACTTAGCAACATAAGTTAGATCTAACACATTCATCTGATTCGGATTTTATGAGTAGAACAAAATGACTACAGATTATTAACATGTGCTTAACATAAAATAACAGAGATACAATAAAACTGGCTTTCTATTCAATAAGGAAATAAGTTGAAACTGTAAAATGCAACGAAAAACAAGCTTGCTGGAATGGTGGCAACTTATCTTTGAGAAGAGATGTGACGACTGCGCTCATTCACAAGAATATGATTATAATGAGGCTATGAAGGCCTTTTTACAATAAATAGGAATGCCAAAAAGCCTAGACATGAAAAAACCTAACCCTAGGAGATGAAGCGCCAAAATTCGCCTGGGCTTCGTTTGGGTAAGTTAGTACATCATCTTCCCGGGGTCGTAACTTTTGCATACGATCTCCATTTTAGGGGCATGATAGCCCATTGGAAAGGTATCGTCGATGAGATTCATTTTGGGGGAAACATGAAGGAACTTCATTGTCCATTTTCCAAAAAAATGTCATTTAGGGCCTCAAAATGGCTCTGGAAGTTTCAGGACCTGTAAAACTGCTAAAAATAGTAAATTAACAAAATTGCCAGAAAACTGTTTTGAGCCAGTTGGAAAAGGTGGGTGGCCACCGATATCAACTTGGATTAGTCCTCCCTTCTTAGGAAGTAATGGTCTCCATTGCATTGAGTTCCCCCATTAGATGAGGAAATGTCTGTTGAATTTGGCCCCAGGTGAGCCACTTGCCTTGGTGCAGGAGCTGTGCTACTTTGACGACTCGATAAAGCTGGATCCTTTGCTATCGAGTGCCCTTGATTTGTGTGTCCACAATATGATCACTAGATGCCTTTTGTATGTAGTCGGGGTTGATATTTGTTGGTGTCAGCTGTTCTTCTACTTCTGAGGTGTCCAATAATGGTGGGAAATAGGGGTGAAGGAGACCCATGTTGAACACTGGGTGCAGGCCAAGGAATGGAGGAATGTTGAGCTCAAAAGCATTATCCCCCACGACCTTGGTGATGGTGTACGACCCATAACGAAGTGGGAGAAGCTTCCGATGGGGTCCTATAATGTGTTCTTTCTACAAGTGCAACCAAACTTTGTCGCCCACCTAAAACTTATGTGGCACCTGATGTTGATCATGGTGTTGCTTGTACTTGTCATTGGACTTTTGTAGGATATCCTGAACCTGTTGGTGGAAGTGATGGATCTTCTCAATGAATCGGGTGGCTTTGTCAGCTTCATTTGGAGCAGGATATGAGTCAGTCGAGGTGACTGCAAGGGGAAGTGCAACATCTATGGGACCCAATGGTTGGAATCCCAATCCCACCTGAAAGGGGCTGTGGCTAGTTGAGCTATACAGGGCTCGGTTGTAACTATGATGGAAATAGGGAAGACTCTCATCCCATGTGCGAGGGTTCTTGGAATTATACATGTGAATGATATGCATGATTATTCAATTTACGACGTTGGTTTGGCCATCTGTCTGGGGGTGGAAGTCCATGGATTTGGTGAGCTTGGTGTCCAGCAGTGACCAGAGGCTCAACCAAAATGTGCTGATAAATTGACTATCCCGATCTGAGACAATGGTTTGTGGGATTCCAAAAAATGTACCCAGACTCGTTCAAAGAAGAACTTGGCAATGGACTCTGCTGTGATGCTCTTCTTGTGGGCAACCATGATCACCATCTTAGAAAAGAGATCAACAAACACAAAAAAACAGTCATGTCCCTACTTGGTGGACGGGAGGTCCTACATGTAGTCCATTGAGATGTATTCCCATGGCTTGTCAGGAGTAGGAAGAGGGGTGTACAGGCCCTGTTTCTTAGTGGTCAGTTTGGAAATAGTGCAGGCAACGTAGGACCTGATATACTTGCCGACCTCCTGTCAAATTTTTGGCCAATAGAAATGTTTCTGTAGTATCGCCATTGTATTTTCGACGCCAAAGTGTCCTGCCACCCGACTGTAGTGGGATTCCCAGAACAACTTCACTTGATCACTTGATGGAATAGAGATATGGCCCAGACGACACAACAAACCATCCCAGATATGGAAATTATTGACAACTACCTTTGGACCCAACATTTGGTAGGTGGTGGCGAAGTTCGGGTCTGTCTAATAGAGTTGGGGCCATCCAGAGGTCTCATGGCCGTAAGATTCTAACATCATGGTGGGTGCTGTGACTGGAAGTCTGCTGAGGAAATCAATGACATGGTTGGTGCTTCCTATT
Source organism: Picea glauca (assembly GCA_000966675.3). NCBI lineage: Eukaryota > Viridiplantae > Streptophyta > Pinopsida > Pinales > Pinaceae > Picea > Picea glauca. Next base: position 100,642 of record JZKD02S1638356.1, read on the forward strand.
TTATACTTGATGTTGAGGTGGAATTGCTACAAGTATGTGGACCACTTTTGATGNGCAGGAGCTGTGCTACTTTGACGACTCGATAAAGCTGGATCCTTTGCTATCGAGTGCCCTTGATTTGTGTGTCCACAATATGATCACTAGATGCCTTTTGTATGTAGTCGGGGTTAATATTTGTTGGTGTCAGCTGTTCTTCTACTTCTGAGGTGTCCAATAATGGTGGGAAATAAGGGTGAAGGAGACCCATGTTGAACACTGGGTCCAGGCCAAGGAATGGAGGAATGTTGAGCTCAAAATCATTATCCCCCATGACCTTGGTGATGGTGTATGACCCATAACGAAGTGGGAGAAGCTTCCGATGGGGTCCTATAAGGTGTTCTTTCTACAAGTGCAACCAAACTTTGTCGCCCACCTGAAACTTATGTGGCACCTGATGTTGATCATGGTGTTGCTTGTACTTGTCATTGGACTTTTGTAGGATATCCTGAACTTGTTGGTGGATGTGATGGATCTTCTCAATGAATCGGGTGGCTTTGTCAGCTTCATTTGGAGCAGGATATGAGTCAATCGAGGTGACTTCAAGGGTAAGTGCAACATCTATGGGACCCAATGGTTGGAATCCCAATCCCACCTGAAAGGGGATGTGGCCAGTTGAGCTATATAGGGCTCGGTTGTAACTATGATGGAAATAGGGAAGACTCTCATCCCATGTGCGAGGGTTCTTGAAATTATACATGTGAATGATATGCATTATTATTCAATTTACGACGTTGGTTTGGTCATCTGTCTGGGGGTGGAAGTCCATGGATTTGGTGAGCTTGGTGTCCAACAGTGACCAGAGGCTCGACCAAAATGTGATGATAAATTGACTATCCCGATCTGAGACAATGGTTTGTGGGATTCCAAAAAATGTACCCAGACTCATTCAAAGAAGAACTTGGCAATGGCCTCTGCCGTGATGCTCTTCTTGTAGGAAACCATAATCACCATCTTAGAAAAGAGATCAACAAACACAAAAAAATAGTCATGTCCCTACTTGGTGGACGGGAGGCCCTACATGTAGTCCATTGAGATGTATTCCCATGGCTTGTCAGGAGTAGGAAGAGGGGTGTACAGGCCCTGTTTCTTAGTGGTCGGTTTGGAAATAGTGCATGCAACGTAGGACCTGATATACTTGCCGACCTCCTGTCAAATTTTTGGCCAGTAGAAATGTTTCTGTAGTATCGCCATTGTATTTTCGACGCCAAAGTGTCCTGCCACCCGACTGTAGTGGGATTCCCAGAACAACTTCACTTGCTCACTTGATGGAATAGAGATATGGCCCAGACGACACAACAAACCATCCCAGAGATGGAAATTATTGACAACTACCTTTGGACCCAACATTTGGTAGGTGGTGACGAAGTTCGGGTCTGTCTTATAGAGTTGGGGCCATCAAGAGGTCTCATGGCCGTAAGAGTCTAACATCGTGGTGGGTGCTGTGACTGGAAGTCTGCTGAGGAAATCAATGACATGGTTGGTGCTTCCTATTTTATACTTGATGTTGAGGTGGAATTGCTACAAGTATGTGGACCACTTTTGATGTCAATCATTCTACAATTTTCCTTGTATCTGCACGAATTGTAGTGGCTTATTCAATGTGGATGACTGTCTCCTTCCCAAGAATGTAATGTCTCCACTGTCGACAGGCTTGCACAATGGAGTACATTTCTTTGTCGTAATTAGGGTACATATGGAAAACATCTGATAGTGTCTCACTATGATAGGCCATGGGGTGGCCGTGCTGAGTGAGAACAATGCCCACATCTTAGTCTAAAGCATCTGTCTCCATCTCAAAGGGGTGCTGTAGTTCTGGTACTGAAAGTACTGGGGTTGAGCACAAGCACTTCTTCAAATCATCGAACGCTTATTGTTGGGACTGGCCCCACACAAATTTCTCCTTACCACCACCCCTGGTTATTTCGCTAAGGGCCCATGCAATATGGGAGAATCCCAACATGAACCCGTGGTAGAAATTGGCAAGGTCCAAGAAGCTCTRAAGCTCAGTGAGTGTGGTTGGGGCTGGCGAGTCACATATGACTTGGATMTTGGCTAGATCCACATGTACGCCATGCTGATCAATGATGTATCCCAGGTAATGGACCTTGTCCATGTCGAAGGATCATTTTTCCAAGTTGGTGTATAGCTTGTGCTGCCACAGGGTGTRCAAAGCCTGCTGAATATGATGCAAGTGTTCAGACCAAGTCTTGYTGTAAATGAKAATGTCATCCAGATACACCACTACAAAAGTATTGGTGAATGGTCAYAKGATATCATCCATCATCCTCATGAAAGTGGTTGGAGCATTTGTCAAACCAAAGGGCATGACCAACCATTCAAAAAGGCCTTCCTTTGAATTGAAGGCAATCTTCCATACATCTATCTATTCTATCAGGACCTGGTGGTAGCTAGACTTCAGATCAATATTGCTGAAGTATTTGGCCCCCGTGAGTTGGTCAAGGAGGACGTTGATTCGGGGAATCGAGTATTGATTTCTGACTGTGATTTTATTCAAAGCCCAATAATTAATGCAGAGTCCCTAGGTTCCATATTTCTTTTGTACCAACACGATTGGGATACTGCAAGGTGATGAGATGGGATGGATGTGCCCCTTGTGGAGTAGTTCCTAGATCTATCACTTGATCTCCTCATTCCCTAATAGAGAGTGACGATAGACTGGCCCATTGGGCAGCGGTGCGCTGGGGGTCAGATTGATGGGGTGCTTGACCTGGTAGTGCAGAGGTACCCCAGTGGGTGAGGAAAGATATCCGAGTATTCTTCCATGACCTTATCTACTTGCTTCTACTGTGTGGAGAGGTCAACCTCAGAGACCCTGGATGTGGCTGTGCTCTTTCGCTCATTCTGAGAGCGAATCACGAAGAAGACAAACTTCCCTGTCTGAGAGATGAACTTCCTGCATTTCTTAGCAGAGATCAAGGAAATAGCACTAGGTGGGACTGCCTCGGGTATCCTGTACAATTTCCTGTTTAAAGTAATAATAACAATATGAGGCATAGAATCATATACAACATGACATTTTCATAAATAAGGTTGGCCCAAAAGAACATAAAAAAATTCAAGAAGAGAAACATCACACAATACCTCGTCTTTGAAGGGCTTAATGCCGTACGACATTCGACACTGTTGGCTGATGTGGAGATCACTTCCTTGGCAGAGCCATCCAATGTTGTAGGGTTGTGGGTGCGGAATTGTCGATAGGACCAACCGCTTGATGACCTCTGCTGAGATGAGTTTCTTCTGGTTACCGTTATCAATGATGAAGTGCAGTGGGGTGCCTTTTACCCACTTCTATGAATGGAATATGCACTCTCCTTCTTCTGGCTTGTCTGGTACACCAGGATAGATCTTGGTGGTAGCAACGATAACATTGGGTTCCATGTCAATGATATATCTTCCCCTTTATATTTTTGACTTAGAGTCAGAACCCACATTTGATTCAGAGTCTTTCACTTCGACCACCAATGACTACTTTGAGTGACAGTCAACAGTGTTATGCCAAGGGCTCTTATGGAAGTCTCACCACTTCCTGATGTCTTTCTTTGTCTTTTCAATGTCCTTATTTTCTTGCAGCTTGAATTGGTTGTCCCGATACTATCCATATTTTATCTGTCCTTTGTTCTGCGGGTTGGGGCTGCCCTTTCGTGGCTTTTGTTGTGAGGAGTTCCCAGGCCCAAATTACCACGTCTTTTGTTTGAGCTTCTACTCAATTTTGACGGCATATCGATAGGCTGGACCCAAGGATGAGATGTCAAGAAATTCCATTTCGGTCTAGATGTATCTATGAAGAGCACCGCGATACTTTATCACCAGATGTTGCTCCGAATCTTTGATACCCATCTTGGTGTGCAAGGTATGGAAGGTATTTGTGAAATCTGGTACTCCTTGGTCTCTTTCTTGCTGCAGTATGGTCCATTTCATATACAAGTCGTCATAAATTCCGACAGGGTAGTATGGTTCCTTAATAACATCCCTGAAGGATTCCCAGGTGGCCGTGACTGTAAATAATCGACGTTCCTCTGTTTCCTTTTTCTCACAGAAAGATTCCCACCAATATTTGACTTGGGGAATGACTTTGAGGAGCATTGTTGGCAGCAGGCCGAAGTAGAAAGAAGGATGATCATGGGGAAATAAATCATATAGAAACATAAGTAATAGCTGGAAGGAAACACAACATGTGCGCATACAAGAAAGCATGCACAAGGAGAGTGATAGATGGAAGGAGGAGCATCACGTGCACATGAGAGGAATACCTAACGTCGGTAGGGTTGGGGTTTTGGTAATGTATTGAAATGGATGAAGAGCCAAAGATGTATAAATACTGATACTAAGGATCATATTGCAGGCTGAGGAGCCTGGTGCGATCTAGTTCGCCTCATATAGATCTTACCCATTTGAGGAGAATTGTAAGCATGCGACACTGGATACACAGAACTACCATAATAAAAGAGACAAGAGACAAATATTTGTAGATGTAGCCCAAGAGGGGGTGAACCACGATAACATATATGTAATGTGATGAATGCATACATATATTTATCATATTTTCAATAGTTATTTGTTATGCTTAATGAATGAATGAGTTATTACATTGCTTGTTTAAATGTTGTTGCAATATTGAGGGCATAAGATATGAAGGTTACTGCATAGTCGTGAATAACTGTAGGTTGCAATAAAAAGTTATAATAAATGGTTGAAAACACAGATCCCATATCTCGTGCTCAATCCTAGGCTGTAAACACATGAGTCTTATAGCCACCGATTAAAGCTATCTTGTGTGAGACTGCGTGGCCCATTCCGTGTGTTGCATTTCCTTTTGGTTTACCAGGAGGGCTGATAGTTTGAGAGGATTTGTTGGAAACTTGAAAGACATGAACCCTGGGTCAATAACTCAGACGGTAGAGAAGGAAGACTAGAAAACCCAACAAATGGTTTCATTTCCGTTGGAAGGAACATAGGAGGATTGAGTAGATGAGATAGGTGGAGCGGGAAACAAGCAAAGAAAAGAAGAGAGAAATGAGCCATTATAAGGGGATGTTGAGACCGTGGAACCCCACAAAAGCAGAAATCAAAACTTGGTTGAGAACCAAAGAGCTAGAGTTTCCACAGAAAGAAAATAGAAACCCTACAATAACACCCCAAAAATATCTAGACAAATATGTGTTTACTGATATGCACAAAGTCTTTTTCTGTGATTTTCTACATATATTGCAGAAGTGGATACTAAGGTTGAAGGATAACCACGCGATGAACCAGATTAGACAGTTAGATTGGACCCCAGTATAGATTGAGCATCTACAACAGGTGAGCATCAAATTCACCTACGTAGTATACTTTTGGCTTGACAGTATTGTGGGTTTATAACAGAGTCTGCAGTTGACACAACATAGTCATACAACGCAGGGAAGCAAGAATTTCTACGTGAACCTTGAGGAAGGTACATTCTATCACTATACACTTCTATTAAGATACTGCTATATAACAAGGGTGTAATGACAATGGAATCAAACAACTAAACTTCCCTGCGTGCATGGGGGAAGGGGGAAAGAACTGATAGAGAGAGGAGAAATGGAAGGAGGCAAGGATACAGGAAAGAAGGAGGAACCCTTGGACCTAATCATGATGGATGACGACCATATCCAGTGGATCTTGGAGACAACTGGAAAGACGCATAGCAGAGCACCCTACCAATACAAGGTAAATACCAAGAAGAGAGCTATAACCGTGAAGGAAGGCTTGGTGAGTGATGAGGAAGAGGTAGAGGATCTCTGGGATGTGGAGAAGATTGAGGAAATGTTGCACACACCATATGAGAGGAAGATGAGAGGTCCAAGAGTAGGAGGAGAAGGCAACCATCCTATCCATATTAATGTTAGTGTGGAACCCATAAACCCATGTGTGACTAATACACCAAAGAGAACACCACCGTTTAGACAACCACAATTCAGAGGAATTCTGACAACAGGAAGTACATATACACAAGGAACAACAAATAGAGGAGCCAGTTCAAGCAACATGAATCAAGTATCTACACTGCGCAGAGGAGGTAGTAGTTCAGTATTCAGAATGGTAGGACATGATCCCACCATTAGATTACCATAATTTCGAGGAGAAGTAGTAGAATACCCAGAGAATCATTTGTTCATTTGTGCAAAGATATGGGAAGAAAATTAGATCACTGATGAAGATACCAAACCCACAGAACTAGCTATTACACTAAGAGACTGCGCACTAGACTAGTACATGAGTCTAGACACAAACAATGCCCCTAGGAAGACAAGGACACTGGAAGACATTAAGAAGTTACTGATTACTGAGTTCCAAAAACCGATCTTAGAGGATCAATACATGAATGAGATGATCGAAATAAGACAGAAACCACGAGAGTCTGTATGGGAGATTGACAAGAGATTCAAGTGACTGAAGGGAAAGTTAAAATATCTCATGACTGATATGCAACATCAACATCTGTTTGCCAATTCACTACTCCCACACTTAAAATACCCCTTATGACAAAAAAAATTTCAAACACAAGTAGAGGCTCTGTAGGAAGCCTTGCAAATGGAAGAAAACCAGTACCAACAAACATACCTAGCTATCGAAGAACTTAAGGAGGATTTGAAGAATCTCATGTTTTAGCTGAACCAGAATAAGAACAAGGACAAACAAGAAGCCGTTTGGTGTGCCACGTGCAGGANCTTTATCATTCGAGCATGAGAATCCCAACATAGATGCAACCCTTAAACAAATCAGAGGATTAATATTCATCAAAGAACCAAAAATATAATCGATCATAGAAGAAAAACAACGGAAATAACAGACAGTCAAGGAACTTCTTTCTTGTTACCACATACAAGAAGAAGCACCAGAAGAAGATGATCTGCATGATATTCAGATCGAAGAAGTAGAAGGCAAAAGAGATGTGGAAGGACCACCCATAGAATCAAAAGTCATTTTTGTGCCAATCAAGGTAAAGCACGTTAACATCGGGACAACTGAGCAACCCAAAATGGCCAACATTAGAGATTACTGGGATGAGAAAATAATAGAAAGTATCATAGAGTTGTTATGTGAATACAGTGACCTCTTTACCACAACATTCATAGAGATGAAGGGTATAGCTTAAGAACTGGGATAAATGAAGATACCACTCACACCTGACGCAAGACCTATTAGACAATGACCCTACAGACTGAACCTAATATAAAGATAGAAAGTCAAAGATGAGATCGACAGGATGCTCGAAGCCGACATCATAGAACTAGTTGAGGAGTCAGCATGGATAAGTCCAATGGTAGTATAGGACAAGAAACAAGGAGGTATTAGGATATGCATCGAATTAAGGAAGTTGAACGATGCATGACTACATGACCCATTACCTACACCGTTCACGGATGAAGTGTTAGAGAATGTAGAAGGAGATGAAGCTTACTCAAATTAAGATAGAACAGGAGGAAAGATACAAGACCACGTTTGTGATAGTATGGGGATATTATTAGTACACAATCATGCCATTTGGACTGAAGAACACACCAACAATATTCTCCAGAGTGGTCATCGCAACATTCAAGGAATTTATCCATCAGTTTCTTGAAGTATACCTGGATGATTGGATAGTCTATAGCCTCTTGAAAACCATGTGGAAGTTTTACGGATGATGTTAGAAAGATGTGGATAGTGCCAGATATCACTAAACATCAAGAAATGCATATATGAAACACCGGTTGGGATACTNCCAAAGAGTTCATATTGCACCTTTTGCAAGTCAGTGGGCCACGACGATAAAGATTGTAGAACTATGGAGTTGATGTGAGAAAGGACATCAGATGCATATAGGGTACATGTTGAAATGATGGATGGGCAAGAAACACCACAGTTCAATCAAGTCCCATCTCCATACAACACTGCGTAGCAACAGTATAATACTGTGCAACAACCATACAGTAATGCATAGTCGCAGTACAACCCATCACAACCTCAGTACAATACCACACAGTATAATAAAGTTCCTTAGTATAACACACCGATAGGTGATCGAGCAGGCTATAGAGGAGGAGGACGAGCTAGAGGAGGTTTCAAATGAGGTAGAGGATCAATAACATGTCACAATTGTCAGCAATCAGGACGTTATGCAAGGGAATGTCCATAGCAACTTGTATGTATTGTCATGCATCGGGCCACGATACAGAGGAATGTCCGAAACTACTAGTGAATATTCAGAAAAAGAGGAACCAGAACAACCAAAATGTTCAATGGATTTCATCTGAAGCAAGGGATGAAAAACGAAATATCAACATAGTTACCCGCAGAGGAGATAAAATAGGCACTGACGCAGTTCGACAAGAACCAAAACAGAACCAATGAGTAAATAAGAACACTGAACCCAGAAATAATTTCAACGCACAGAAAGAAAAGGAGATATTTAAAGAGGCCATACAATAATTTTAGAAGGAGGGCACAACGTCGACTTCAACTGCGCAACATAACAAGGAAGCACTAGAATATGAGATGCCTCCATTATTGGATCATACCAATGAAATGTATCCCACAGGACAAGTAAGTACAATCAAAGGATTTTTTCAATCATGTGTAAAAGTATTAAGTGATCCATCATCTGTGAAAATATTGAAAAACATCTTAGAAAAGTGTAGCAGCGAGACAAAAGAAAAGCTAGAACCTAAAACAGTTAATCACCTACACACAAAAGGAAGAACAAGTAGGGAATTTAGACTGAATTCTAACATTGGGGATTTCAATATGGGAGACATTATACTGGATCTAGGATCCAAAGTGAATGTATTACCAAATAAGACATGGCAATGCATGGGAGATCCCACATTAGGATACTCACTTGTTCAATTGAAACTAGCAAACCAATATAGAGTCCTACCAATTGGTAGGCTGAAAGGAGTGACCATAGACCTTGATGGAGTACGCACTAAAGAAGACTTTGAAGTCATTGAAATAGTAGACGGTACAACACCTTACCCATCATTACTTGGTCTGGATTGGGTGTTTGACAACTAGACCATAATCAATTTGAAGATTGGGAAAATGAAATTTGAGTCCAGAGAATATAGGGTCATCGCGCCATTAGACGCATTAGAAGGGGAGAGGTTTGTAGAACCTACTTGCCTAAACTTAGAGAAAATCAACCAGTTGTATAGAACAACTGCACATGATGAGGATTACGTAAACCCAAATGAAGACAGGGTACTCAGTTGGCAGAGAATTACTTCATGCACAACAGACTCAAACACCAGTTTAGAGAACTGGAAACAAAGGCTACATAACGTATCCACAGGAAGATGTGCAAGAATAGATCGCGCAGTAATATGGATAGGCACATAAATCAGGGAACCACCCAGTTTCCACAGAATAAATGATTTAAAAACATTGTTGACACAGTACGAAGATGTAGTGTTAGAGAACCAGAGACTGTTAGCACTTTACTTAACACTAAAGGCCACACCGACAAGATTGTGGGTCACACACAAAGAGACAATCACAAACTGGTACCAATGTAAGCAGTTACTGTGCATAAGTTTTGACGCAGAACAAAAAAACAACAAACACAAGAAATATGAAGGACACAGAGCACCAACAGAAAACTTGGAGGTGTGTAGAACGCTGTGGAAAATGACACCACTAGAGGAATGGCCTCATCAATTCATACATACTCTAGAGGGCATGCTAGCGAATTGGTATACGGACTAGGAATTGCACAAAGGAACTATGACATGGAAAACATTGCGACACAATTTTACATTCACTTTATCATTCGAGCATGAGAATCCCAACATAGATGAAACCCTTAAACAAATCAGAGGATTAATATTTATCAAAGAACCAAAAATATAATCGATCATAGAAGAAAAACAACGGAACAAATAGACAGTCAAGGAACTTCTTTCTTGTTACCACGTACAAGAAGAAGCACCAGATGAAGATGATCTGCATGATATTCAGATCGAAGAAGTAGAAGGCAAAAGAGATGTGGAAGGACCACCCATAGAATCAAAAGTCATTTTTGTGCCAATCAAGGTAAAGAAAGTTAACATCGGGACAACTGAGCAACCCAAAATGGCCAGCATTGGAGATTACTGGGATGAGAAAATAATAGAAAGTATCATAGAGTTGTTATGTGAATACAATGACCTCTTTACCACAACATTCATAGAGATGAAGGGTATAGCTGAAGAACTGGGATAAATGAAGATACCACTCACACCTGAAGCAAGACCTATTAGACAATGACCCTACAGACTGAACCCAATATAAAGATAGAAAGCCAAAGATGAGATCGACAGGATGCTCGAAGCCGACATCATAGAACTAGTTGAGGAGTCAGCATGGATAAGTCCAATGGTAGTATAGGACAAGAAACAAGGAGGGATTAGGATATGCATCGACTTAAGGAAGTTGAACGATGCATGACTACATGACCCATTACCTACACCATTCACGGATGAAGTGTTAGAGAATGTAGAAGGAGATGAAGCTTACTCAAATTAAGATAGCACAGGAGGAAAGATACAAGACCACATTTGTGATAGTATGGGGATATTATTAGTACACAATCATGCCATTTGGACTGAAGAACACACCAACAATATTCTCCAGAGTGGTCATCGCAACATTCAAGGAATTCATCCATCAGTTTCTTGAAGTATACCTGGATGATTGGATAGTATATAGCCTCTTGAAAACCATGTGGAAGTTTTACGGATGATGTTAGAAAGATGTGGATAGTGCCAGATATCACTAAACATCAAGAAATGCATATATGAAACACCGGTTGGGATACTATTGGGCCACATAGTATGAAAACAATGTTTATTAGTAGATCCGACAAAGATCACAGTCATTGTTAATTTGCCAGCACTGAAAATAGTTCATCAGCTAAGAGTGACGTCAGGACACATACGATACTATAGGAAATTCATCAAAGGATATGCGCAGATCACAACACCGATGGAAAAGATGCTAAGGAAGGATACAAAGTTTCAGTGGAACGACGAGTGTCAACACAGTCTGGATACCTTGAAGGAAAAGATGGTTACCGCATTGATATTGGTATTTCTAGATTGGGAAAAGACATTCCATGTGCATGTAGATGCATCATTCATAGAACTTGGAGCTATCTTAGCACAGTTAGGAGCCGGAGACTTGGATCACCCGATAGAATTTTCAAGAAGAAAGTTATCAGACTCAAAACAAAACTATAACACGACAGAAAGAGAAGGCCTAGCCATGGTCTATGCACTGCAGAAATTCAAACATTACTTATTGGGGAAGCACTTTAAAATGTTCACAGATCACTTAGCCCTGAAATACCTAGTCAACAAGCCAGTGCTGGGGGGGATAATCTTTCAATGGTTACTACTATTCCAAGAATTTGACTTTGAAGTAATAGTTAAACTAGGGAAATTGAATGCAGGACTTGACCACCTGTTGAGGGTCACAAATGGAGAAGAACCTACGAATTCAGAATATAACTTTCCAGATGCACAATTATTCTCAGTACATATTGATAATGAATACTTCACAGATATCATTCATTACTTGAGTACAGGTATTTCATTGCAAGACTATAACACTGTGTAGAATAAAAACCTGGTAGTCTGTGCTGCTGACTATCAACTGATTGCAGGACATTTATATAAAATGGGCGTAGATAGCATCTTGCGAAGATACGTGTTAGAGCACGAAATACCACTTGTCTTACAAAAATCCCATGAGGGAATGCCAGGAGGGAATTATGTAGGTAAAGATACCGTGGAGAAGGTATTGTGTGCAGGACTATGGTGGCCAACGATTCATAGAGACTCGAAGGAGTACTGCCAAAGATGAGATGTCTTCCAAAGGGTAGGAAAACCCAACAGAAGGGACGAGATGCCATTACGACCACAAGTAACATTATAGGAATTTGAAAAGTGGTAAATAGATTTTTTGGGACCAATCAACCCACCCACAAAAAGAACATGGGCTAGGTACATTATCACTGCGATGAAATATTTAACAAGATGGGCGGAAGCCGCACCAGTTAAAGATTGCAATGCAGAAACAACAACACACTTTTTGTTTGAACAAGTAATCACTCAATTTGGGTGCCCGAGAGTTTTGATGAGCAACCAAGGCATGCACTTCATAAACAACACCATCCTCTCAATGACTAAAGAACTTGAAGTCCACCACCAGAAGAGCACACTGTATCATCCACAGGCAAATGACACAGTGGAAGCCTTCAACAAAATTATGGAGAACGCACTGAAAAAGATTTGTAACGTCAACAGAGATGACTAGGACCTCAAATTACCAACATTATTATAGGCATACAAGACTACATGCAAAAAATTGATAGGGAACACACCATTTAAATTAGTTTATGGCCAAGAAGCAGTAGTGCCATTAGAGTTTTTAGTACTAGGCTTGCGTGTAGCATCTATCACACAAATTACAGAATGATGCACAATACAAGAGAGACCGAATAAGTTATTGACCATGGAGGAAGACTGAATCTTGGTAGGATTCCATCAACAAGTGAAGAAAGAAATATACAAATCTTGGCACGATAGATACAACAAGAAGAAAATGTTCAAGGAAGGAGATCTAGTATTGGTGTATGACAATAAATCGTTTCAACACCTAAGAAAGCTCAGAATGAATTGGTTAGGACCATATGAAGTAAAATCTATCACATATGAAGGAGCTATATAGTTAAGAGATTTAGCAGGCACAAAAATCAGAGGGATGATGAATGGGAGTCGACTGAAGCTATATAAGGACAGTCGACCACCCACCACGCAATTGAAAAAAAAAAAGAACAATAAGGAAACAAAACTAAAGAGAACGCAATGCGCCAAAGGTAGAAAGGCCATACGAAGTTAGAAACATGAATTTGGAAAAATCAAAGACAACGGTTATATACAAAGGGAAAAAATGGGAAAAGGAAAGTCGACAAAAGCAGGATGACATGACAACACTAGGCAGAATTAAAGGATGGCAAGGACTGATGGGACATCACATTAATCACACCAACTGGAGATGACAAAGAAAGAGTAATGGTAAGTACAAAACCATCAGAGATGCATTGAACCCATAGTTATGGTTCATTAAACCCATAATGGAGGAAGCGTCCTCGACAAGCTTCATGGGAATCCGATACAACACGCGAGCACAGGAGAAACTAGTCTATTTGCGAAAGGAGAACATATAGAGAGAAATAGCATCTACAATGCATAGAGCAAGGCTACATATACCATAGAATCTATTAAAACCTGACAAAAGCTTGACAGTCACAGCTATGGCACCACCGAATCCAATAGAAGCAAGCTAGAATGCCAGACCAACCAGGGTTAAAACCTTGTCACAAGGATCGTTGGAAGAAGGTGAACAACAACCACCAGAGGTCATCGATATCGACAAAATCCCATCCCCAAAGATGATACCAGTGAATCCTACACCAATACTGGAAGAAATTAAACAACCAACAACAGAGGCAACAAATGTAGATATGCCAGCAATGACGCAGGAGCCTTAGAGTCATGACGTAGAAACCTTGAAGGAGGTTCATCCAGAGCGCAGCAAAGAAGATCCAAAATTTAATGGAACAACGCTGAATCCGATAGCAGCAGTGGAGCCAGATGAGTCCCAAACAACCATCTCAAAATACCCAGTAGGGGAGACAACTGAAGACGTCTCAACTTGGCCAGAATGGAATACAGAGGAACAACTAGAAGTTGGTGGAACTTCAAGCCAGGCACCACAACAAAAAGATAAGATACATATGCCAAGTTCACCCCATAAGAAACCTGCAGCAAAAATTGTCTTACGATGCATACCAACTGGAGTACAGGTAGGANTATAGCCTCTTGAAAACCATGTGGAAGTTTTACGGATGATGTTAGAAAGATGTGGATAGTGCCAGATATCACTAAACATCAAGAAATGCATATATGAAACACCGGTTGGGATACTATTGGGCCACATAGTATGAAAACAATGTTTATTAGTAGATCCGACAAAGATCACAGTCATTGTTAATTTGCCAGCACTGAAAATAGTTCATCAGCTAAGAGTGACGTCAGGACACATACGATACTATAGGAAATTCATCAAAGGATATGCGCAGATCACAACACCGATGGAAAAGATGCTAAGGAAGGATACAAAGTTTCAGTGGAACGACGAGTGTCAACACAGTCTGGATACCTTGAAGGAAAAGATGGTTACCGCATTGATATTGGTATTTCTAGATTGGGAAAAGACATTCCATGTGCATGTAGATGCATCATTCATAGAACTTGGAGCTATCTTAGCACAGTTAGGAGCCGGAGACTTGGATCACCCGATAGAATTTTCAAGAAGAAAGTTATCAGACTCAAAACAAAACTATAACACGACAGAAAGAGAAGGCCTAGCCATGGTCTATGCACTGCAGAAATTCAAACATTACTTATTGGGGAAGCACTTTAAAATGTTCACAGATCACTTAGCCCTGAAATACCTAGTCAACAAGCCAGTGCTGGGGGGGATAATCTTTCAATGGTTACTACTATTCCAAGAATTTGACTTTGAAGTAATAGTTAAACTAGGGAAATTGAATGCAGGACTTGACCACCTGTTGAGGGTCACAAATGGAGAAGAACCTACGAATTCAGAATATAACTTTCCAGATGCACAATTATTCTCAGTACATATTGATAATGAATACTTCACAGATATCATTCATTACTTGAGTACAGGTATTTCATTGCAAGACTATAACACTGTGTAGAATAAAAACCTGGTAGTCTGTGCTGCTGACTATCAACTGATTGCAGGACATTTATATAAAATGGGCGTAGATAGCATCTTGCGAAGATACGTGTTAGAGCACGAAATACCACTTGTCTTACAAAAATCCCATGAGGGAATGCCAGGAGGGAATTATGTAGGTAAAGATACCGTGGAGAAGGTATTGTGTGCAGGACTATGGTGGCCAACGATTCATAGAGACTCGAAGGAGTACTGCCAAAGATGAGATGTCTTCCAAAGGGTAGGAAAACCCAACAGAAGGGACGAGATGCCATTACGACCACAAGTAACATTATAGGAATTTGAAAAGTGGTAAATAGATTTTTTGGGACCAATCAACCCACCCACAAAAAGAACATGGGCTAGGTACATTATCACTGCGATGAAATATTTAACAAGATGGGCGGAAGCCGCACCAGTTAAAGATTGCAATGCAGAAACAACAACACACTTTTTGTTTGAACAAGTAATCACTCAATTTGGGTGCCCGAGAGTTTTGATGAGCAACCAAGGCATGCACTTCATAAACAACACCATCCTCTCAATGACTAAAGAACTTGAAGTCCACCACCAGAAGAGCACACTGTATCATCCACAGGCAAATGACACAGTGGAAGCCTTCAACAAAATTATGGAGAACGCACTGAAAAAGATTTGTAACGTCAACAGAGATGACTAGGACCTCAAATTACCAACATTATTATAGGCATACAAGACTACATGCAAAAAATTGATAGGGAACACACCATTTAAATTAGTTTATGGCCAAGAAGCAGTAGTGCCATTAGAGTTTTTAGTACTAGGCTTGCGTGTAGCATCTATCACACAAATTACAGAATGATGCACAATACAAGAGAGACCGAATAAGTTATTGACCATGGAGGAAGACTGAATCTTGGTAGGATTCCATCAACAAGTGAAGAAAGAAATATACAAATCTTGGCACGATAGATACAACAAGAAGAAAATGTTCAAGGAAGGAGATCTAGTATTGGTGTATGACAATAAATCATTTCAACACCTAAGAAAGCTCAGAATGAATTGGTTAGGACCATATGAAGTAAAATCTATCACATATGAAGGAGCTATATAGTTAAGATATTTAACAGGCACAAAAATCAGAGGGATGATGAATGGGAGTCGACTGAAGCTATATAAGGACAGTCGACCACCCACCATGCAATAGAAAAAAAAACAAAAAACAAAAAGGAAACAAAACTAAAGAGAACACAATGCACCAAAGGTAGAAAGGCCATACGAAGTTAGAAACATGAATTTGGAAAAATCAAAGACAACGATTATATACAAAGGGAAAGAAATGGGAAAAGGAAAGTCGACAAAAGCAGGATGACATGACAACACTAGGCAGAATTAAAGGATGGCAAGGACTGATGGGACATCACATTAATCACACCAAATGGAGATGACAAAGCAAGAGTAATGGTAAGTATGAAACCATCAGAGATGCATTGAACACATAGTTATGGTTCATTAAACCCATAATGGAGGAAGCATCCTCGACAAGCTTCATGGGAATCCGATACAACACGCGAGCACAGGAGAAACTAGTCTATTTGCGAAAGGAGAACATATAGAGAGAAATAACAGCTACAATGCATAGAGAAAGGCTACATATACCATAGAATCTATTCGAACCTGACAAAAGTTTGACAGTCACAGCTATGGCACCACCAAATCCAACAGAAGCAAGCTAGAATGCCAGACCAACCAGGGTTAAAACCTTGTCACAATGATCGTTGGAAGAAGGTGAACAACAACCACCAGAGGTCATCGATATCGACAAAATCCCATCCCCAAAGATGATACCAGTGAATCCTACACCAATACTGGAAGAAATTCAACAACCAACAACAAAGGCAACAAATGTAGATATGCCAGCAATGACGCAGGAGCCTTAGAGTCATGACGTAGAAACCTTGAAGGAGGTGCATCCAGAGCGCAGCAAAGAAGATCCAAAAGTTAATGGCACAACGCTGAATCCGATAGCAGCAGTGGAGCCAGATGAGTCCCAAAAAACCATCTCAAAATACCCAGTAGGGGAGACCACTGAAGACATCTCAACTTGGCCAGAATGGAATACAGAGGAACAACTAGAAGTTGGTGGAACTTCAAGCCAGCCACCACAACAAAAAGATAAGATACATATGCCAAGTTCACCCCATAAGAAACCTGCAACAAAAATTGTCTTACGATGCATACCAACTGGAGTACAGGTAGGATCAAAGCTACTGGGTCATGTCGGGAAGCTCAAATATTCATACCATGATGTAGCAGATGAAGCCAAGTTCTTGGAACTTGTGAAGAGGGCCTTTCTATAGACTATGGGCATGGATCCATTCAGACAACTGATCAATCAGCCGTATCAGTGGGAAACCGAGATGGAGAAAACAAGAATTTTAGGTCTGTTGGACCTACCACATTTTTGCAGAGGCCAGAATGAAACAACATGCATCAAGAAGCTATTAGCAGTCACACATGGAGGGGACATATGGTTGGACAAACCCTTCCCCATAACTATTGATCTTATTGCGCAAATAATAGGATTACCAATTTGGGGTATGGATCCCGCGTTGTTTCTGGATGACAAAACCAAGGAGGAAGCACTGGCATATGAAATGAACAAGAAGTATGGCACCACCAATGAGACAAGAGGCATCATCATCAAATGAATCAACAATGCAGTCACACAGCTGGGCACATAAATCTTAGCCTACAAGTTACTAACAAAATGCCTCAGAGAGGAAGTACTAGCTAGAGTTGTTGCAGTTGCATCCCAATGTGTAGAAGGCACCTCAATGAGATGGGCTCCATACTTATTGAACTTATTACTAGAGGATTGAAAGGATGCGCAGGATCTAGGCACAAAGTTCCACTACTCATGGATGATTACCTTAATAGCCTTCATGGGATGGCGAGAACTAGGGTATGTAGTTTTTTGTACCAGACCAAACCCTGCGGGAGCGAGGTATCTATTGCTGAAAGCAAGGCTGAATGCCAGGCATAAGAGATAGAATGAGATCATATTTGAAGCATACCTAAACAACATGTAGGAAGCCATCAACCGAATGTGGAGAATAACACTAGAGGCTGTCATGCGGTATGTGGAGATCGCCAACTTCCAGGCCACACGACAAACAGTGTGGATATAGGCAAGGCAGGATTCGACTAAACAATGGCTACAGATATGCTACTGCATCACATAGGGTGATATCGATATGGTCATCAACAAATGGCCCGATGAATGGAGGATCCCAACCATTAATTGAGAAGTGCCGGAAAGAACAACAGAGGAAGAGGCAGAGCAGGGAGAAATGCAGCCTTCGAAAATCCAAGTACCCAAGAGACCAAGAATGGGCCAAGAAAAGACAACACAGAAAGATGAAGGGCCAAAGAAGACAAGGATCCAAAAGGGGAAGAAGGAGAATACACAGTCGACCAGGGAACAATAGAAACAGGCTGAGGGAGCATAGGAGACCGCCCCAAATCCTAACACACAGGAACCATGGGGAAATAAGAGACCAGCCATGCAGACAGGAGGCACGTGCAAGAAATCAAAGACACAACGAGCACCACCAGAATATGCGATCATGGAGGACGATGGGGAAATGATCGCCAGAATGGTCCAGGATTGTCTAGCCGAGGACTTCGACCATGCAACACACCACAGGGACAAACTGCAAAAAGAGCTGGCAGACTTGGGGCAATTCCTCAAGAAATTTGGGGAAGTACAGATAGAAAACAACAACAAGGGCATAAATCCATCAACACTATAGATAGAAGGAAGGGTGCAAGAGGAAGAACGATAGTCAGTCCAGGGGATACTGCAGCCACACGTAACATTCCATATCAACCCCAGTACGTTGCGGATGGACGAAATTGTGGGGCAGACACCTTTGAAAGACTTAAGCTAAATCCAACTTGTGTTGAAAAGGATACCATCAGGGGCATTACACAAGTTGCAGGTAAGTGTCAACAATGAGGTACAAACTCGCACACGCAGAGACTTAACCGAATTAAAGCAGGAAACAAAGAAGCGAGATGCATTGGAAATAGTCTATGAGAAGGATAAATATGAGACCAAGGAGGAAAGGGAGCGCCAAAATGGATTGGAGTAGAAAGAGGCAGGAACTTATGAGAATATTCCACAGGCTGCGCAGAGTGAGGAAATCACAACAACAAAAAATATTGATCGGATTGCACAGGCAATTGATCAATATTAGAAGGAGATCAAGAATATTCGAAAAAAACTCACACCAACCACTCCACCAGTAGTGAAGGAGCAAAGGAAACAAGAAGAAAAAACACAACTGTAGTAGATAGAGCAGTAGGTTAGAACAACAATTGACTTGTTCGATAAAGCAACGTAGCTTTGGACAAGGTTGGAGGAGGATCCACAGGTCCAACGGTGGGACAAGGAAGAGGAAAGGATCAATGCAGCGATCCAAGAGCTCAAGAATAAAAAAAATACCATACCAATCCCAGAATGTGTCAAAGGGATGCAGGAGATTAAGAAATTGTCGGCAGAGCTATTCTCTGCCCAAACCCAAAAACAAGAGTGTCAGTCTCAAATGGAGCCATTACAGGAGTAGGTAGCAGAAGTACTAGCACAAGCAGAGGAAGCTAAGAAACAGATAGCATAGACCCAGGAAAAATGCGTAGATTTTCTAAGCAAGGAAGTGGCAGTCCAGGTAGTTGACACCATCAAGGAGAATACCACCCAGGCATAGACACAGGAAACAACACTCAAGGAAAAGTTCCAGACGACCACCAAGGAGATTGAGGAAGCTTAGAAGGATTAGGTGGCTTAGGATGAGCCACATGTCAGTGTTGGGGGCCTGTTGGTAGCAGGTTGAAGTGGAAAGAAGGATGATCACGGGGAAAGAAAGAGTGCAGAAACAGAAGTAACAGCTAGAAGGAAACACATCATGCATGAATGCAAGAAAGCGTGCACAAGGAGAGCGACAACTGAAAGGAGGAGAAACACACACACACATGAGAGGAAGACCTAACATCAGTAGGGTTAGGGTTTTGGTAATGTATTGAAATGGATGAAGAGATAAAGATGTATAAATACCAATACTGAGGTATTATAGAGGGTCCCGATATGTAGGTATCATAGGTTGGATTTTTGCATTGTTCAAATTGTTGTTATATCATAGATATGTACGAGTCGATGAGAATTGGAATGTTGTTCTGTACTATTTTGTAAGCTGTTGAGATGGAGGAGAGGAGATAAGGAATATCTAAATATTATATCGTAGGCTTAAGATCCTGGTGTGATCTAGTTCACCTCATATTGATCTTACCCATCTGAGGAGAATTGTAAGCGCATGGTGTTGGGTATGCAAAACTACCATAATAAAAGAGCCAAGACCCAAATCTTTGTGGATGTAGCCCATGAGGGGGTGAACCACGGTAACATATATGTAATGTGATGAATTCATGAACATCTTTATCATCTTTTCAATAGTTATTTGTTGTGCTTAATGAATGAATGAGTTATGACATTGCTTGTTTAAATGCTATTGCAATATTGAGGGAATAAGCTATGAAGGTTACTGCATAGTCGTGAATAACAATAGGTTGCAATCAAAAGTTATAATAAATGGTTCAGCATACAGATCCCATATCTCACACTCAATCCTAGGCTATAAACACATGATTCTTACAACCACCCATTAAATCTATCTCGGGTGAGACTAAGGGGCCCATTCTGTGTGCTGCGTTGCCTTCTGGTTTACCAGGAGGTCCGATAGTTTTAGAGGCTTTGTTGGAAACCTGAAAGACATGAACCCTGGGTCAATAACTCAGACGGTAGAGAAGGAAGACTAGAAAACCCAACAAGCACAAAAGTAATATTTTCTCTATTTGAAAAGTTATGGACAAAAAAATACCCTTCTAGTAGATTCAACCACTTGTCTATAGAATATGCATCTATTTGACCTTCAAATATAGGAATATTGAAGTTTATTTGTACCTTTAAGGGGGCAACACCTCCACTCGAAGAAGATGCATTGCTTGTTGGTAGCCACTGAAGGATTTGTGCGAAACTATACATCATCCCATTCCTCTGTTGCATGAGGGCTTCCTCAAGAAACATTTTTAAAGGATGTCCTATCCCATCATATTTATTTTCTCCTGCCATGAGAGGTTTCTTGGGTGTGTGAGAGATTTTGTCCTCAAGAGAAACAATCTCAAGACCCAACTCTTTGTACTTCGACCTCATTGGGGACATACATTAAGAAGACAAGGAGCAGACCGCTCTGATACTACTGATCCAGATTTTATGGGCAGAATGAAATGACTACAAATTATTAACAGGTGATTAACACAAAATAACATAGATACAATAAAAATGGTTTTCTATTCAATAAGGACATAAGATGAAACTGTAAAATGCAGCAGAAAACAAGCTTGCTGGAATGGTGGCAGCTTATCTCTGAGAATAGATGTGACACCTGCGCTCATTCACAAGAAGATGATTACAATGAGGCTCTGAAGGCCTTTTTATAAGAAACAAGAATTCTAAAAGCCCTAGACATCCAAAAACCTAACCCTAGGAGATGAAGCGCCAAAATTCACGTGGGCCCCGTTTGGGTAAGTTAGTACATCAACTTCTCGAGGTCGTAACTTTTGCATACGATCTCCGTTTCAGTCGCATGATAGCCTATTGGAAAGGTATCGTTGAGGAGATTCATTTTGAGGGAAACATTAAGGAACTTCCATGTTGCTCCCCATTTTCCCCAAAAACGTCATTTAGGGCCTCAAAATGGCTCCGAAAGTTTCAGAACCCGAAAAACTGCTAAAAATAGTAAATTACCAAAATTGTCAGAAAACTGTTTTGAGCTAGTTGGAAAAGGTGGGTGGACACCGATATCCACCTGGATCATCATCATAGACAAAGAACTAAGCATTCATAGATCTATCTATTATTCATAATACTCAATGCATAAAGCAGATCTATAGCATAAATATCATAGCACAAAGCAAACCATCAACACATGATATACGTGGTTCACCCCAGTGTGGGGCTACGTACACCAATGACTTCTTCTTCTTTATTAGTTTTCAATCTCTTACATTCATCCGCTCTTATGCACTAAGCCACAGAGCCAGGCTACGCACCAGATAAGTGATCTGCGCACTAGATCCACCTTCCCAAAATTAGGTCAAGGCACAGAGCCAACTCCTCTATTAAGCACAGAGCCTTACATACATAGTCTGTTGCACAAACCAACTCAGAACTACTTGCCTCTTTCACTTAGCTACTTACTTCTTACTCTTCTACTTCTACCTTACAATATTTACTTATTTATACATTTACAAAAAGGCCTAATCATGGGTAAACCCATGGGCTGACATCCCATAACTTGTTACATAAGCCATAATAACCCGATGCTGGATCGAAAAAGCTCCCCAAAAAAGTGAAATCCTGTGATCTCAGCTCTGCTTGGGCTCTCCATATTCGAACAGCCTGTCGATGTCCAAAAAGTGGTCAAACCTGACCACTGTTTCCTCAAAACTTGGTTGAGGGCCAACATGGGTACCAATTCCTAACTTTGATTTTGTTTAATACTCTGTAATCAATACATAGCTGCCAGGTCCAGTCTTTNTGGTAGGATTCCATCAACAAGTGAAGAAAGAAATATACAAATCTTGGCACGATAGATACAACAAGAAGAAAATGTTCAAGGAAGGAGATCTAGTATTGGTGTATGACAATAAATCATTTCAACACCTAAGAAAGCTCAGAATGAATTGGTTAGGACCATATGAAGTAAAATCTATCACATATGAAGGAGCTATATAGTTAAGATATTTAACAGGCACAAAAATCAGAGGGATGATGAATGGGAGTCGACTGAAGCTATATAAGGACAGTCGACCACCCACCATGCAATAGAAAAAAAAACAAAAAACAAAAAGGAAACAAAACTAAAGAGAACACAATGCACCAAAGGTAGAAAGGCCATACGAAGTTAGAAACATGAATTTGGAAAAATCAAAGACAACGATTATATACAAAGGGAAAGAAATGGGAAAAGGAAAGTCGACAAAAGCAGGATGACATGACAACACTAGGCAGAATTAAAGGATGGCAAGGACTGATGGGACATCACATTAATCACACCAAATGGAGATGACAAAGCAAGAGTAATGGTAAGTATGAAACCATCAGAGATGCATTGAACACATAGTTATGGTTCATTAAACCCATAATGGAGGAAGCATCCTCGACAAGCTTCATGGGAATCCGATACAACACGCGAGCACAGGAGAAACTAGTCTATTTGCGAAAGGAGAACATATAGAGAGAAATAACAGCTACAATGCATAGAGAAAGGCTACATATACCATAGAATCTATTCGAACCTGACAAAAGTTTGACAGTCACAGCTATGGCACCACCAAATCCAACAGAAGCAAGCTAGAATGCCAGACCAACCAGGGTTAAAACCTTGTCACAATGATCGTTGGAAGAAGGTGAACAACAACCACCAGAGGTCATCGATATCGACAAAATCCCATCCCCAAAGATGATACCAGTGAATCCTACACCAATACTGGAAGAAATTCAACAACCAACAACAAAGGCAACAAATGTAGATATGCCAGCAATGACGCAGGAGCCTTAGAGTCATGACGTAGAAACCTTGAAGGAGGTGCATCCAGAGCGCAGCAAAGAAGATCCAAAAGTTAATGGCACAACGCTGAATCCGATAGCAGCAGTGGAGCCAGATGAGTCCCAAAAAACCATCTCAAAATACCCAGTAGGGGAGACCACTGAAGACATCTCAACTTGGCCAGAATGGAATACAGAGGAACAACTAGAAGTTGGTGGAACTTCAAGCCAGCCACCACAACAAAAAGATAAGATACATATGCCAAGTTCACCCCATAAGAAACCTGCAACAAAAATTGTCTTACGATGCATACCAACTGGAGTACAGGTAGGATCAAAGCTACTGGGTCATGTCGGGAAGCTCAAATATTCATACCATGATGTAGCAGATGAAGCCAAGTTCTTGGAACTTGTGAAGAGGGCCTTTCTATAGACTATGGGCATGGATCCATTCAGACAACTGATCAATCAGCCGTATCAGTGGGAAACCGAGATGGAGAAAACAAGAATTTTAGGTCTGTTGGACCTACCACATTTTTGCAGAGGCCAGAATGAAACAACATGCATCAAGAAGCTATTAGCAGTCACACATGGAGGGGACATATGGTTGGACAAACCCTTCCCCATAACTATTGATCTTATTGCGCAAATAATAGGATTACCAATTTGGGGTATGGATCCCGCGTTGTTTCTGGATGACAAAACCAAGGAGGAAGCACTGGCATATGAAATGAACAAGAAGTATGGCACCACCAATGAGACAAGAGGCATCATCATCAAATGAATCAACAATGCAGTCACACAGCTGGGCACATAAATCTTAGCCTACAAGTTACTAAGAAAATGCCTCAGAGAGGAAGTACCAGCTAGAGTTGTTGCAGTTGCATCCCAATGTGTAGAAGGCACCTCAATGATATGGGCTCCATACTTATTGAACTTATTACTAGAGGATTGAAAGGATGCGCAGGATCTAGGCACAAAGTTCCACTACTCATGGACGATTACCTTAATAGCCTTCATGGGATGGCGAGAACCAGGGTATGTAGTTTTTTGTACCAGACCAAACCCTGTGGGAGCGAGGTATCTATTGCTGAAAGCAAGGCTGAACGCCAGGCATAAGAGACATAATGAGATCATATTTGAAGCATACCTACACGACATGTAGGAAGCCATCGACCGAATGTGGAGAATAACACTAGAGGCTGTCATGCGGTATGTGGAGATCGCCAACTTCCAGGCCACACGACAAACAATGTGGATATAGGCAAGGCAGGATTCGGCTAAATAGTGGCTACAGATATGCTATTGCATCACATAGGGTGATATCGATATGGTCATCAACAAATGGCCCGATGAATGGAGGATCCCAACCATTAATTGAGAAGTGTCGGAAAGAACAACAGAGGAAGAGGCAGAGCAGGGAGAAATGCAGCCTCCGAAAATCCAAGTACCCAAGAGACCAAGAATGGGACAAGGAAAGACAACACAGAAAGATGAAGGGCTAAAGAAGACAAGGATCCAAAAGGGGAAGAAGGAGAATACACAGTCGACCAGGGAACAATAGAAACAGGCTGAGGGAGCGTAGGAGACCGCCCCAAATCCTAACACACAGGAACCATGGGGAAATAAGAGACCAGCCACGCAGACAGGAGGCACGTGCAAGAAATCAAAGACACAACGAGCACCACCAGAATATACGATCATGGAGGACGATGGGGAAATGATCGCCATAATGGTCCAGGATTGTCTAGCCGAGGACTTCGACCATGCAACACACCACAGGGACAAACTGCAAAAAGAGATGGCAGACTTGGGGCAATTCCTCAAGAAATTTGGGGAAGTACAGATAGCAAACAACAACAAGGGCATAAAGCCATCAACACTATAGATAGAAGGAAGGGTGCAAGAGGAAGAATGATAGTCAGTCCAGGGGATACTGCAGCCACACGTAACATTCCATATCAACCCCAGTACGTTGCGGATGGACGAAATTGTGGGGCAGACACCTTTGAAAGACTTAAGCTAAATCCAACTTGTGTTGAAAAGGATACCATCAGGGGCATTACACAAGTTGCAGGTAAGTGTCAACAATGAGGTACAAACTCGCACACGCAGAGACTTAACCGAATTAAAGCAGGAAACAAAGAAGCGAGATGCATTGGAAATAGTCTATGAGAAGGATAAATATGAGACCAAGGAGGAAAGGGAGCGCCAAAATGGATTGGAGTAGAAAGAGGCAGGAACTTATGAGAATATTCCACAGGCTGCGCAGAGTGAGGAAATCACAACAACAAAAAATATTGATCGGATTGCACAGGCAATTGATCAATATTAGAAGGAGATCAAGAATATTCGAAAAAAACTCACACCAACCACTCCACCAGTAGTGAAGGAGCAAAGGAAACAAGAAGAAAAAACACAACTGTAGTAGATAGAGCAGTAGGTTAGAACAACAATTGACTTGTTCGATAAAGCAACGTAGCTTTGGACAAGGTTGGAGGAGGATCCACAGGTCCAACGGTGGGACAAGGAAGAGGAAAGGATCAATGCAGCGATCCAAGAGCTCAAGAATAAAAAAAATACCATACCAATCCCAGAATGTGTCAAAGGGATGCAGGAGATTAAGAAATTGTCGGCAGAGCTATTCTCTGCCCAAACCCAAAAACAAGAGTGTCAGTCTCAAATGGAGCCATTACAGGAGTAGGTAGCAGAAGTACTAGCACAAGCAGAGGAAGCTAAGAAACAGATAGCATAGACCCAGGAAAAATGCGTAGATTTTCTAAGCAAGGAAGTGGCAGTCCAGGTAGTTGACACCATCAAGGAGAATACCACCCAGGCATAGACACAGGAAACAACACTCAAGGAAAAGTTCCAGACGACCACCAAGGAGATTGAGGAAGCTTAGAAGGATTAGGTGGCTTAGGATGAGCCACATGTCAGTGTTGGGGGCCTGTTGGTAGCAGGTTGAAGTGGAAAGAAGGATGATCACGGGGAAAGAAAGAGTGCAGAAACAGAAGTAACAGCTAGAAGGAAACACATCATGCATGAATGCAAGAAAGCGTGCACAAGGAGAGCGACAACTGAAAGGAGGAGAAACACACACACACATGAGAGGAAGACCTAACATCAGTAGGGTTAGGGTTTTGGTAATGTATTGAAATGGATGAAGAGATAAAGATGTATAAATACCAATACTGAGGTATTATAGAGGGTCCCGATATGTAGGTATCATAGGTTGGATTTTTGCATTGTTCAAATTGTTGTTATATCATAGATATGTACGAGTCGATGAGAATTGGAATGTTGTTCTGTACTATTTTGTAAGCTGTTGAGATGGAGGAGAGGAGATAAGGAATATCTAAATATTATATCGTAGGCTTAAGATCCTGGTGTGATCTAGTTCACCTCATATTGATCTTACCCATCTGAGGAGAATTGTAAGCGCATGGTGTTGGGTATGCAAAACTACCATAATAAAAGAGCCAAGACCCAAATCTTTGTGGATGTAGCCCATGAGGGGGTGAACCACGGTAACATATATGTAATGTGATGAATTCATGAACATCTTTATCATCTTTTCAATAGTTATTTGTTGTGCTTAATGAATGAATGAGTTATGACATTGCTTGTTTAAATGCTATTGCAATATTGAGGGAATAAGCTATGAAGGTTACTGCATAGTCGTGAATAACAATAGGTTGCAATCAAAAGTTATAATAAATGGTTCAGCATACAGATCCCATATCTCACACTCAATCCTAGGCTATAAACACATGATTCTTACAACCACCCATTAAATCTATCTCGGGTGAGACTAAGGGGCCCATTCTGTGTGCTGCGTTGCCTTCTGGTTTACCAGGAGGTCCGATAGTTTTAGAGGCTTTGTTGGAAACCTGAAAGACATGAACCCTGGGTCAATAACTCAGACGGTAGAGAAGGAAGACTAGAAAACCCAACAAGCACAAAAGTAATATTTTCTCTATTTGAAAAGTTATGGACAAAAAAATACCCTTCTAGTAGATTCAACCACTTGTCTATAGAATATGCATCTATTTGACCTTCAAATATAGGAATATTGAAGTTTATTTGTACCTTTAAGGGGGCAACACCTCCACTCGAAGAAGATGCATTGCTTGTTGGTAGCCACTGAAGGATTTGTGCGAAACTATACATCATCCCATTCCTCTGTTGCATGAGGGCTTCCTCAAGAAACATTTTTAAAGGATGTCCTATCCCATCATATTTATTTTCTCCTGCCATGAGAGGTTTCTTGGGTGTGTGAGAGATTTTGTCCTCAAGAGAAACAATCTCAAGACCCAACTCTTTGTACTTCGACCTCATTGGGGACATACATTAAGAAGACAAGGAGCAGACCGCTCTGATACTACTGATCCAGATTTTATGGGCAGAATGAAATGACTACAAATTATTAACAGGTGATTAACACAAAATAACATAGATACAATAAAAATGGTTTTCTATTCAATAAGGACATAAGATGAAACTGTAAAATGCAGCAGAAAACAAGCTTGCTGGAATGGTGGCAGCTTATCTCTGAGAATAGATGTGACACCTGCGCTCATTCACAAGAAGATGATTACAATGAGGCTCTGAAGGCCTTTTTATAAGAAACAAGAATTCTAAAAGCCCTAGACATCCAAAAACCTAACCCTAGGAGATGAAGCGCCAAAATTCACGTGGGCCCCGTTTGGGTAAGTTAGTACATCAACTTCTCGAGGTCGTAACTTTTGCATACGATCTCCGTTTCAGTCGCATGATAGCCTATTGGAAAGGTATCGTTGAGGAGATTCATTTTGAGGGAAACATTAAGGAACTTCCATGTTGCTCCCCATTTTCCCCAAAAACGTCATTTAGGGCCTCAAAATGGCTCCGAAAGTTTCAGAACCCGAAAAACTGCTAAAAATAGTAAATTACCAAAATTGTCAGAAAACTGTTTTGAGCTAGTTGGAAAAGGTGGGTGGACACCGATATCCACCTGGATCATCATCATAGACAAAGAACTAAGCATTCATAGATCTATCTATTATTCATAATACTCAATGCATAAAGCAGATCTATAGCATAAATATCATAGCACAAAGCAAACCATCAACACATGATATACGTGGTTCACCCCAGTGTGGGGCTACGTACACCAATGACTTCTTCTTCTTTATTAGTTTTCAATCTCTTACATTCATCCGCTCTTATGCACTAAGCCACAGAGCCAGGCTACGCACCAGATAAGTGATCTGCGCACTAGATCCACCTTCCCAAAATTAGGTCAAGGCACAGAGCCAACTCCTCTATTAAGCACAGAGCCTTACATACATAGTCTGTTGCACAAACCAACTCAGAACTACTTGCCTCTTTCACTTAGCTACTTACTTCTTACTCTTCTACTTCTACCTTACAATATTTACTTATTTATACATTTACAAAAAGGCCTAATCATGGGTAAACCCATGGGCTGACATCCCATAACTTGTTACATAAGCCATAATAACCCGATGCTGGATCGAAAAAGCTCCCCAAAAAAGTGAAATCCTGTGATCTCAGCTCTGCTTGGGCTCTCCATATTCGAACAGCCTGTCGATGTCCAAAAAGTGGTCAAACCTGACCACTGTTTCCTCAAAACTTGGTTGAGGGCCAACATGGGTACCAATTCCTAACTTTGATTTTGTTTAATACTCTGTAATCAATACATAGCTGCCAGGTCCAGTCTTTATTCTGCACCAACACAATTAGGCTTCCACAAGGGGAGGAGATGGGTCAAATGTGCCCCTTTTGAAGAATCTCTTGGATCTAGTGCTTGATTTCATTATTTTCCATTAGAGAGTGACAATAGATTGGTCCATTAGGAAGCGATGCACCAGGGGTTAGATCAATTGGATGCTTGACTTGGTAGTGCGTCGGTACCCCGGTGGGTGAGAAGAAGATGTCTCTGTACTCTTCCATGATCCCGTCCACTTGCTTCTGCTACAAGGAGAGGCTCTGTGTATAGGTCACAGATGTGGTGGCGACCTTTTTCTTACTACACACACAGATCACAAAGAATATGAACTTCCCGGTTTGTGAAATCACCTTATTGCATTTCTTAGCAAAGATTAAAGAAATAACGATAGGCGATGCTACCACTGGTATCCTGTACAATTGTATACCCAAAGTAATAATAACATTGTGGGGTATAGACTCATACACAACATGTCACTTCCATAAATATGGCTGGCCTAAAAGAACATCAAAAACTTCAATGGGAGCAATATCAAAAAATACCTCGTCTCTGAAGGGTTTGATGCTATAGGGCAGATGACACTGTTGATTGACATAGAAATCTCATCCTTGGTGAAGCCATCCAATGGTGTAGGGTTGTGGGTGTGGTGTTATAATCAAGTCCAGATGCTTGACGACCTCTATTGAAATCAAGTTCTTATGACTACTGCTATCGATAATGAAATGCAACAGAGTCCCCTTTACCCACATCTGTGAGTGAAATAGGCATTCTCCTTCCTCTGATTCTTTTGGTTTGCTTGACTGGACTTTGGTGGTAGTGACAACGACACTAGGTTAGACACGAATGATCCACTTCCCACTTTCTAGATTTGATTCGGAGTCAGAATCTACCTCTGACTCAGAATATTCCAGCTCAGACACCAGTGACTGCTTTGAGCGACATTATTCGGTGTTGTGCCAAGAGATTTTATGGTACTCATACCACTTTCCTGTGTCCTTCAACTTCTCATTACCCTTCTTGGGTTTCAACTTGGATTCGTTTTCCTGAGAGTAGTCATATTTGATCTGTCCCTTGTTTGGTGGGTTGGGGCTGCCTTTTCCCTGCTTCAGCTATGAGGAATTTGTAGATCCAAAATCTCGCCTCTTCTGCTTAAATTTATGATCGATATTGAAAGAATATCTATAATCCACACCTAATGATGTGATGTTTAGAAGATCCTTCTTTGTTTGGATGTATCTGTGCATAAATCTATGATATTTGAGCACCAGATGTCATTCAGAGTATTTAATACCCAATTTAGTGTGAAAAGTATAGAAAATATTGGTGAAATCTGGTATTCTCTGGTCCCTTTCTTGACGCAGCATGGTCCATCTTGTGTACTGGTCCCCGTAGCTTCCAACAGGGTAGTATTGTTCTTTAATGGCATCCCTGAAAGAATCCTAGGTGGGGGAGACCACAAATATTGAATATTCCTATGTGTCCCTTTGCTCAGAGTACGTATCCTACCAGTCCTCAACATGGGGGAGGACCTTGAGGAGTGCACAAGTAATATTTTCCCTATCGGAAAAATTGTGGACTGAAAAATAGTCTTTGAGTAGATTCAACCATTTATCTACAACATCCACATCTACTAGTCCTTAAAATAATGGAATATCAAAATTTACTTGTACCTTAAAGGGGGTTTCATGACCATTTGATGAAGATGCGTCTCCTGTGGTTTGTAGTCGAAGGATATGTGGAAAGTTGTCCATCATCTCATTCCTTTGTCGTGTAAGGGATTCCTTGAGAAATAATTTAAAAGGATCTCCTGCTCCATCATATTTCTTATCGTATCCCATGAGTTGTGGTCGGGTTTAACACAAACGATATTGCAAAGGCTCAACTGGTTCGAGTCCCAATTTATTGTACCCAGATCTTGTCAGGGACATGCATAAAGAAAAATAAATGAAGAGCAAACTGCTTTAATAACACTAATCTGGATTTATGAGAAGAACAAAATGAATAAAATATTGAATACCATAACACAGAGATATAGAGAACAACAATAGATATCCAGCGAACAATAACTTCTATTGAATGAATAAAATAGGCTGAAAATGTAAAACTATAGAACTAAAACAACTTACTCAAATGGTGGTAGCTATCTCTGAGAAGAGATGTGGCTGCTATGCGCATCCATCTGAGCAGAATGATCACAATGAGGATCTAGAGGCATTTTTAACATTACTCATTAATGACAAAACCCTAGACATCTAAAAACCTAACCCTAGGAGATGAAACGTCAAAAGTTATGTAGGCTGTTGTTCCAGAGTTTGTGTTTTAAGGCTATAAAACACACCATCTAGGCATCCAAATATGATAATACTTCTAAAGCAAAGAAACAAAGAAAACTTGATCAGATTCAGTTTCTCAACTGTCTCTGTCTTGCTTCCCATTGTTCCTAGATGGTTATGTCGTGTTCAATCGCTGCCCACGATCGTTCTAACTCGGTTCTATTTGTTGCAGTTTGTAAGATGGTATTAAATAGGTTCAATGCAATGCTGGTTTGATCTTGTAAACCGGGTTCTACGTTTGGTTGTCTACCGTTAGGGACTGTCATGGGTGTTTGGTTTTTTTTTTATATGTTTGTAAAAGGGGTTTTTTATAGATTTGTTACTTCATACATTCAGGGAAGATATTGATAAAACAACTTTAAAACTTAAAACAGAAAAGTAAAGACACAATCAAGGCCGTTTCCTGGTTCAGTGACAACTATGAAATTGTAAATGATAAAACATAACACAGAGAAATATAAGGCTTTAATCTGGAAAGAATCTTATATTTCCATTAACAATAATGAAAGAAACACATATTTTTCTAACAAAATAAAATATTAAGGAACATAAGGTTACAGGTCTTAAAATTATTAAAATAATTCCAGAGGAAAAACTGTAACACATTCAACATCCAAACCAACCTGATATCATAAACAACAATTGCATATAATTCCAAATTGAATCTCTTGCTAGAAATGCACATTAAGAAGAAGATTTAACAAATGAAAGTAGACAAGGGAAGAAACATAGTCACTGAATGACAAGATCTAGAATCTTGTTGTGAATGAGATTCTGATAAACTTTAAAGCTGATCATACAAAATTGTCTTTTTCCAAAATTTCTGAAGCCTTGTTTCAGCCTTTCGAAATTATATTTATACATTTCTGTTCAAAACTTCCGTTGGTAACTAACCAACTTCCTAATCTTTCGGTTGTATAAACTATTGTCAACCGTTTATAATTTATTACAAAATACTAAAAATAGAAATATGTACAAAGTTTTAATTCTGAATCGAAGAACCTTCTTTATCTGCTTTGGCTGTTTGAACATGTTTCTCTAAAAAGTTCATTAAGGCCTTAGGAGCTTCAGGTATCTCATTTGCTTCAAATGAGAAGAAATTTCTTTGTAGTTCTGGCAACTGCTTTGTAATCGTTCTCTCTGTAGACTTGACTCTTTCCAATTTTGAACTGGAAGCTATTATTAGCTTCTCGATTTCTGCCATATTAACCATTGTGATATTAGAAATTTCATCTTTCTTTTCTTCAAGTTCCTTTCTTGCCTTCAGTTGATACCTGTTAATATCAATTTCTCCTAATGAATCTGATAAGCCATCTGTTCCGATATGGGTTGACTCTTTTTCAATGAANAAACCTGACCACTGTTTCCTCAAAACTTGGTTGAGGGCCAACATGGGTACCAATTCCTAACTTTGATTTTGTTTAATACTCTGTAATCAATACATAGCTGCCAGGTCCAGTCTTTATTCTGCACCAACACAATTAGGCTTCCACAAGGGGAGGAGATGGGTCAAATGTGCCCCTTTTGAAGAATCTCTTGGATCTAGTGCTTGATTTCATTATTTTCCATTAGAGAGTGACAATAGATTGGTCCATTAGGAAGCGATGCACCAGGGGTTAGATCAATTGGATGCTTGACTTGGTAGTGCGTCGGTACCCCGGTGGGTGAGAAGAAGATGTCTCTGTACTCTTCCATGATCCCGTCCACTTGCTTCTGCTACAAGGAGAGGCTCTGTGTATAGGTCACAGATGTGGTGGCGACCTTTTTCTTACTACACACACAGATCACAAAGAATATGAACTTCCCGGTTTGTGAAATCACCTTATTGCATTTCTTAGCAAAGATTAAAGAAATAACGATAGGCGATGCTACCACTGGTATCCTGTACAATTGTATACCCAAAGTAATAATAACATTGTGGGGTATAGACTCATACACAACATGTCACTTCCATAAATATGGCTGGCCTAAAAGAACATCAAAAACTTCAATGGGAGCAATATCAAAAAATACCTCGTCTCTGAAGGGTTTGATGCTATAGGGCAGATGACACTGTTGATTGACATAGAAATCTCATCCTTGGTGAAGCCATCCAATGGTGTAGGGTTGTGGGTGTGGTGTTATAATCAAGTCCAGATGCTTGACGACCTCTATTGAAATCAAGTTCTTATGACTACTGCTATCGATAATGAAATGCAACAGAGTCCCCTTTACCCACATCTGTGAGTGAAATAGGCATTCTCCTTCCTCTGATTCTTTTGGTTTGCTTGACTGGACTTTGGTGGTAGTGACAACGACACTAGGTTAGACACGAATGATCCACTTCCCACTTTCTAGATTTGATTCGGAGTCAGAATCTACCTCTGACTCAGAATATTCCAGCTCAGACACCAGTGACTGCTTTGAGCGACATTATTCGGTGTTGTGCCAAGAGATTTTATGGTACTCATACCACTTTCCTGTGTCCTTCAACTTCTCATTACCCTTCTTGGGTTTCAACTTGGATTCGTTTTCCTGAGAGTAGTCATATTTGATCTGTCCCTTGTTTGGTGGGTTGGGGCTGCCTTTTCCCTGCTTCAGCTATGAGGAATTTGTAGATCCAAAATCTCGCCTCTTCTGCTTAAATTTATGATCGATATTGAAAGAATATCTATAATCCACACCTAATGATGTGATGTTTAGAAGATCCTTCTTTGTTTGGATGTATCTGTGCATAAATCTATGATATTTGAGCACCAGATGTCATTCAGAGTATTTAATACCCAATTTAGTGTGAAAAGTATAGAAAATATTGGTGAAATCTGGTATTCTCTGGTCCCTTTCTTGACGCAGCATGGTCCATCTTGTGTACTGGTCCCCGTAGCTTCCAACAGGGTAGTATTGTTCTTTAATGGCATCCCTGAAAGAATCCTAGGTGGGGGAGACCACAAATATTGAATATTCCTATGTGTCCCTTTGCTCAGAGTACGTATCCTACCAGTCCTCAACATGGGGGAGGACCTTGAGGAGTGCACAAGTAATATTTTCCCTATCGGAAAAATTGTGGACTGAAAAATAGTCTTTGAGTAGATTCAACCATTTATCTACAACATCCACATCTACTAGTCCTTAAAATAATGGAATATCAAAATTTACTTGTACCTTAAAGGGGGTTTCATGACCATTTGATGAAGATGCGTCTCCTGTGGTTTGTAGTCGAAGGATATGTGGAAAGTTGTCCATCATCTCATTCCTTTGTCGTGTAAGGGATTCCTTGAGAAATAATTTAAAAGGATCTCCTGCTCCATCATATTTCTTATCGTATCCCATGAGTTGTGGTCGGGTTTAACACAAACGATATTGCAAAGGCTCAACTGGTTCGAGTCCCAATTTATTGTACCCAGATCTTGTCAGGGACATGCATAAAGAAAAATAAATGAAGAGCAAACTGCTTTAATAACACTAATCTGGATTTATGAGAAGAACAAAATGAATAAAATATTGAATACCATAACACAGAGATATAGAGAACAACAATAGATATCCAGCGAACAATAACTTCTATTGAATGAATAAAATAGGCTGAAAATGTAAAACTATAGAACTAAAACAACTTACTCAAATGGTGGTAGCTATCTCTGAGAAGAGATGTGGCTGCTATGCGCATCCATCTGAGCAGAATGATCACAATGAGGATCTAGAGGCATTTTTAACATTACTCATTAATGACAAAACCCTAGACATCTAAAAACCTAACCCTAGGAGATGAAACGTCAAAAGTTATGTAGGCTGTTGTTCCAGAGTTTGTGTTTTAAGGCTATAAAACACACCATCTAGGCATCCAAATATGATAATACTTCTAAAGCAAAGAAACAAAGAAAACTTGATCAGATTCAGTTTCTCAACTGTCTCTGTCTTGCTTCCCATTGTTCCTAGATGGTTATGTCGTGTTCAATCGCTGCCCACGATCGTTCTAACTCGGTTCTATTTGTTGCAGTTTGTAAGATGGTATTAAATAGGTTCAATGCAATGCTGGTTTGATCTTGTAAACCGGGTTCTACGTTTGGTTGTCTACCGTTAGGGACTGTCATGGGCGTTTGGTTTTTTTTTTATATGTTTGTAAAAGGGGTTTTTTATAGATTTGTTACTTCAGACATTCAGGGAAGATATTGATAAAACAACTTTAAAACTTAAAACAGAAAAATAAAGACACAATCAAGGCCGTTTCCTGGTTCAGTGACAACTATAAAATTGTAAACGATAAAACATAACACAGAGAAATATAAGGCTTTAATCTGGAAAGAATCTTATATTTCCATTAACAATAATGAAAGAATCGCATATTTTTCTAACAAAATAAAATATTAAGGAACAGAAGGTTACAGGTCTAAAAATTATTAAAATAATTCCAGAGGAAAAACTGTAACACATTCAACATCCAAACCAACCTGATATCATAAACAACAATTGCATATAATTCCAAATTGATTCACTTGCTAGAAATGCACATTAAGAAGAAGATTTAACAAATGAAAGTAGACAAGGGAAGAAACATAGTCACTGAATGACAAGATCCAGAATCTTGTTGTGAATGAGATTCTGATAAACTTTAAAGCTGATCATACAAAATTGTCTTTTTCCAAAATTTCTGAAGCCTTGTTTCAGCCTTTCGAAATTATATTTATACATTTCTGTTCAAAACTTCCGTTGGTAACTAACCAACTTCCTAATCTTTCGGTTGTATAAACTATTGTCAAACATTTATAATTTATTACAAAATACTAAAAATAGAAATATGTACAAAGTTTTAATTCTGAATCGAAGAAACTTCTTTATCTGCTTCGGCTGTTTGAACATGTTTCTCTAAAAAGTTCATTAAGGCCTTAGGAGCTTCAGGTATCTCATTTTCTTCAAATGAGAAGAAATTTCTTTGTAGTTATGGCAACTTCTTTGTAATCGTTCTCTCTGTAGACTTGACTCTTTCCAATTTTGAACTGGAAGCTATTATTAGCTTCTCGATTTCTGCCAGATTAACCATTGTGATATTAGAAATTTCAGCTTTCTTTTCTTCAAGTTCCTTTCTTGCCTTCAGTTGATACCTGTTAATATCAATTTCTCCTAATGAATCTGATAAGCCATCTGTTCTGATATGGGTTGACACTTTTTCAATGAAAGTAAAAATCCTTTGGCAATCTTCATTGACATTTTTTGTAATCTTCTTATAACTTTCCAAGTTTGTTTCCCAAACCTTTATCATTGCATCTCCTTTCAGCTGATATGAAATGGGTAAATTCTGTGATCTTCCCATTTCTCCCTTCTGTAAAGCAGTGAACATCTTTTGGAAATAATTTCTTTCCGCTTTAGCTTCCCTTTCTTTTTGTACTGCCTTGTCCATAGATCTCTTGGTTTCTTGATAATAATTCTGGATCATTTCCAGATTACAGAAAACCTTCTGCTGTTCTTCCTCAATACTTACATATATCTCTGATGCTTTATTCTTGAATTGGTGTATCTCAATCACTTGATTGGCAATGGAAATGATTTTATTTTGCAGAGATTTATTTTCATTTCCCAATTGCTGTACTTGGTCCTGAGTTACCTATATCATATTCTTTGCTTCATCAAGATTTTCATTTAGATTTTGAATTTCCTGGATATCATTTAGTCTGGCTTGCTCAAGACCCTTTTGTATTCCCCAACCGATTATTTTTTCATTATCTTTCAACCTATCCTGTAGCTGTGTAATTTTCTGATCTTTCTGCTCAATCATAGTGATTAAATTTCCTACGGAGTACATATTGGCCGAGGCTATGGCCCCCATAGTCCCTTCTAACTCTGTAGCAAATTCACTTTCTTTAAGATTTTTCCCATCAATAATAATTTTGTGTTTTTTAACTGTTCTTTCTCCTACGGGATGTAATTCCTGTTTCAGCACAACTCTCCGTTTTTTGCTGAAAAAATAATCCGACGAAGGTATTTCATCTCTGCTAATTGGTTCCAAGTCACTCACGTACATAACTCCTTCGTGAGGGTTCCCAAAAGTAGCTTGCAGTGGGGTTAATGCTGTAATGGGACTCTCGAGTTCCTGCGAAGCTTTTCTCCCTACTGTTTCTGGAATATCATCAAGGTTTATTGGATTCATCTTTGATCCTTTCCCTTTTTCGGTTTGTTTTTCCTTGGTCTGGGAGCTTTCTGTATTCTGAGGAGGAACCTCAGAATCTTTTAATTTGTTTTTATCACTTGCATCATATTGAGTAATAGTTTCAAAACCGGGAGGAATGGTTTCTTGCTCTTTCTTTGAGGTTGACACTTCACCCTGCAAAATCTCTGGCAGACATTGTCTTCTACTTCTTTGAAAGGATGCAAACCCCACCTGTGCATCAGGTGACAAGGTTTTCACTTTGCTCTAAATTTCCTCATATGACTTAGCATTTCTGAAAATATCATCATAGAATGAATCTTCATGTTCATATGCTTTCAATCCACATTGAGTAACATGCCGATTGATAATTTGATATGGATCATGCTTCTTGTGTTCTATATCCAGTAATTTTACTTCACTCAATGATTCTGCTTCTGACTTAGAATGACCAAAGTTTAATAAAGCAAATTTCCCTAGATAAACGGGAAAATATGGCCATGACTTCTTCTGTTGGGATTTTAGTTCTAGTCCAATACCACCATTTACCAACTGATGAGCTACTTCTCTGCAAATTAACCTATCTGGGAGTATCTTTGGGAGTGCATGTGGTGGAATAGAACATCCATAAACCCTAACATATGAGAAATTTTCTTGAATGAACCAATCAGCCACTGTTTTAAGGTTTTCTATTATGGTATTGGAAATGCGAGGAGGTTCGCATCCGAAAAACATTATGTGTAGAGGAATAATGACATAATGACATACCTCATAAAAATTATCTTTTGGCATTTTCTTCCCACATAGCTGAATGGTACTTATGGATAGGCTCTGTACAAGAATCATTCTAACTCCAGTTCATTAATGGGAATGGAGTCTTAAAGCAAATAACATCCATTATATAAGCCGACATATAAAAGGCCACTGGCTGCACCTTTGCCCTAGTTGTTTTGTAGTTTATAACTTCTGAGGCAATGTTATCTGATAATATTTTATGCCAATTGAAGCTACGCCCTTTTGAAACTTCTTCCAAAAACTGTGTCCAGTCTGCATTGAAATGAAAAGGATCTTTTCTTCCAAAGAGTCTACATAACATCATTCCTAAATATACCATATATTCATTTAGGGAAGCTGTGGCATAAATCCCATGTTCATTAGCTCTAAACTTGTTCTCATATCTTGCCCATCCTTTAATCATATTAGGGTATGTTTGGCCACCTTCTATACATTCTTTTTGTTGAAAAGCAGCTACAAACTCTTTATTGAAAGTGTGCCTATAATTTAGAGATAACTTATACATTACTTGTATATGTTCGGGTCTAAATGAGATGATAACAACTCCTTTCCCGTTTAGGATACTCCTTGTCGGAACGTCCACCTTATCTAGTGCCCAGACAATCATATCTGTATATGAGACCAGTCTCGGGCGTGCAACAACTTTACGGAGACCAGTCTCGGCGATATCTCGGAGATGATTTTCCCCACCATCATCCAAATATGAAAGCTCATCTTCCATTTTATTTGCAATTGCATCCCATGATTTAACATTGTGTACTACTCCAGCTGGAGTAGTATCTGAGATTATATCGCCTTCTAGTTGTTCTTCAGTTTTCTTTGAAGCTTTTTTAGGCGCCATAACTGTATATGAAACTAGCTCTGTATTCAGTACTTCAGCAGCAAGATTCCAAAGAGAACAAAACTGTAAATGGCGGAGCAACCCAAAAGATGAGGAAAAACTTTGTGTTCACTGGAATACCTGTAGCAGAGTAGAATTCAGCTTCAAAATAATGTAAAGGTTTCAAAAATTGTTTCGAATATATCGTAAAATCCTTGAGATTTGTTCATCTGTTATGAAATAAATGCAAAAGATATTTTCGATAATGTGCATTTAATGTTTGTACCTGAGTTCTTCCGGTGTTTTCAAATATGATAGAAACTTTCCAAATTGAATAATTTCGCATTAATGATCATTTATTAAAAGTTTAAAACCTTAAACTTTGTTTCAAAGAGTGATTAATTAACGGTAATTTTGATTTGCATTGAAAACTCTTTCATAGGGGTTTCAAAACTTTCGATGTCAAAGAAATAAGCCACCGTAAAACCTTGATCATCGAAATCGCGATGTATTATTAAGTTAAAACCCTATTATTATCTTAATTAATTCGGATTACCTTTTCGGGGTTTCGTTAATCAAGAAATCGGAAATCGGGAAATCGGGGATCGGGGAATCGTGAATCAATGGTATGAAAATTATTTCTCGCAAAATCACGAATCGTGATTTCCCGATATGATTAGTTACTCTTAGTCACACTCAACAGTAATTAGATTAATTCCAAACCTCACTTAAGAATTAATTGAAATCGGGGATCGGGAAATCGGAGACTAAGATGACAATTTTCTTTCTTCTCTTGAAACCGCGAATCGCGATTTCCCGATGAGATTAATTTAAAGTTTAAACCCTTTTTTAAACGTGATTTAAGTAAATGATGAATTAATCAAGCATTAATGTATCGGGAAATCGGGGATCGGGGTTTCTCTATTTGATTTGTATTGAAATTTGTTATTTCAAAACTGCGAATCCCGATATGCCGATATGAATTTAATCATTTCTTTAAGTTTTATCATTACTGTTCATTTGTAAAGCGTTTGGAACATACGTTCATTTAGATTTTAATAATTTTTTATCCAAAAATGAACCACAAAGGTATTTTGAATTCATCGAAGATGAAATGTTTTGTTTTAAATTTTTTTATATAATGGAAAGACTCAAAGATACCAAAATTTTTATCCTTAAGGTAAAAAATCAAGTTCTGTTTTAACATAGGATCCAACTGGGGACCTCGTCTCCCTGCGGGATGAGGAGAACATGCAGACGTAGTGCCTTCATTGGGTAATGGGGTCAGAAGTTTATCGCTGATAAGCTGTGCAAATAATGAGAAAAATTACGTGAATAGCCTCTGAATTTTTTTTTCAAAACTTATCATTTGTTGAAATTCAGTTATGGTCTTCTTCCAAATTTTTCTTCTCATTCCAAAATTGAGTTAGTATTGAGATGTTTAAAACATTCCTTAGAAGCTCAACCGATTATTGAACATTCCAGCTTGCATCAATCGAAACAAAATTCATCAATTTTAAAAATGGGAAGCTCCATTTGACTTAAGACGAATATCCAGTTTTCGAAACAATGATAACTAGAATATATTATAGATAAGTGTGACACCCTTACAGATACCTCAAACATTGCTTCACTGCCAGCGAGCCTGTTCAATACCCCGGTGAAGTTATCTGTCCCCTTTTACTGAATTTCCTTTCACCGCTTCGAATGCTAGTTTTATTCTCAGACATTGCTTCACTGCCAACAGGCTTGTTCAGTACCCCGGTGAAGTTATCTATTTTATATTTTCAGACGAGGGAAATCATTTAAATGAATTTCCTTTCATCGTCTATAGGACTAGATGGGGGCAATCAATTATGAATTTC
>JZKD02S1638367.1:18436-29222 GCA_000966675.3 Picea glauca
CCCATGTCAATGAATGTAACATGTAATTAATTAATCAATTAATTAATCAAATTGTAACCATTAATTAATTAATAAATATTTAATTAGTATCATTATACCAATCTTTGTTTAATTAGTAATATTTTAGAAAAATTAATTACCTAATAAATTTTACCTAATAATTCCCTAAACATATATTCTACTAGGGTTGTTACAGTAAATCATGGAAGGATCGCAGGCCTAAGTACATATTGCATTTATAAGAAATCTCGCAACTATAACATTACAAATTAAGCAGATATATAAAAAGAAAACAGACGTGGATGGAAGTTAAAGGTCCTTCGCATCTCAGAACACTAATAAAATGGCTGACTAGAGTAAGGGAATGCCAAGGCCATAAGGAGAATTGATCGAAAGGTTCACATGTCATAAAGATTTCAAGCGCAAAGTTAGATTTATCTCTTCCTAGCAAAACGCCAGAAAAACAAAAACGTAAGCCACAAATGGAGATCGCATAGAACAAAGGAAGGTCAACAACACCGAGGTCATATAATCTTTTATCCAATATCGACTTGCAACAACAGAGTTAAGAAGAAATATTTTTATATCCATTACACAATTAAAATCGTCGAAGAACCAAAAAAGAAAACCAGTCAATCCGACGAGAACCCAAGAAGATTTAAGTCAAGTATTTTTCATCTCACAAAGCCAATATACAAATTATTACAACATTAAGAGAGAGCCAGGGTCCTAATACCTTCTATCATGCAAAAATGGAAAGTGTATCGTTGCCTGATTGCCTGCTCCGAGTGTTGTCCGCGCACTCCATGTTGCTCTCGCTCGCCGACCGTCGAGACTACACCGGTACTTCCTAGACAACACTAGGGATAATATCCTTCCCCCTTATCCCTCCGAGCCACAAAGGGGCCACACGCTATCCAGATGGTACGTCTAGCTCCCAGCTCGCCTCCCAAGGTCGAGCTACCACTCCTCTCCAAGCTGCGAAATCCCAACTCCCACAAGTAAATCAATCAATTCACTAATCTGGTAGCGTAACGTTACGCTAACAGTTGATCCCTTATTCCTCCTCCTTCCTCTCTTTTATAGAGTTTTCGAACTTCCAAACTTTCCCTAAATCTCATTTAATTTAAGTTTAAAAAAAAAAATCCCTAAAAATTCTCCTTCGTAGAAGTGTCATCCATCCCCCACATTTCTCCATTAATTATTTTCTTTAATTTATTAGTTGTCTTATTTCCCTCACCCACCTAGAGTTACTCCTAAAATCACTCCTAGGTGTCCCTAGATTCCCTTACATGTTTTAAAGGCTTTCCCTAAAACGAAATTGCTAAGTCAGTTCAAAATTAGAAGGTTCTTAAATGTTGATTCTTTACTAAGTTGGTTTCCCACTTTTTACCATGAGTTCCCCTCTTTCACTTTTTATGTTACCTCCATTCCCTAGTTTCCTAAATTTTATATTTCCTTCTTTCCCCTTTTTATTAGAGCCAAAAATGGTAGTTGTGCAATTTAACCTCTTTTCCTTTTTTATAAATTTAATATCTTTTTACACTTTCACAAGTTAAATAATTAATTTCTTCTTTACCTTTCATATCCATAGATTTTATCTAAGTTCTTACTCTCTTCAATTTACCCAAAAATTTATGAAGTCCACAATTATTACTTAAGTGGTTTTTATTTTAAACTTTATCATTTTATTTTTATAGATATATTTTCTTAAGGGTAGACAAAGTTTTACCCCTAGCGAAGTTTTAGACTTAGGAGTATGATTCTAAACTGGGAGACACTTTAATTAGGGAATTTGTTTTCTAAAATTTCTTAATGAGATAATTGTCTTAGGGCCATCTAGGTTCGTTCCTTTATCATCATCAACGTGACGTTCCCTTCAGGATGCACTACGTGCTCCAAGGGTGCCACTCGCCTCTTTTGTTTCTTTGGCACGACATGCCCCTGAGGATGCACCACTTTCTCCAAGGGTGCCACTCACCTCTTTTGTTTCTTTGGCGCGATGTGCCCTTCAGGATGCACCACGTGCTCCAAGGGTGCCACTCACCTCTTGACTGATTGGTAGACATCAATAACCCCTAGAGTCAACACTCCGCCAGGTGAACTTGTGGGAGACTAAGGGCTTCTAAGGAATAAGGCCCACACCTTATTGTGTGCCCGTTAGAATCATCATGAGCGTCTATCCCAGTCTTCCCTCACGACATCATGGGTCCTCTCGAACTAGGTAATTGTTAACCTACAGTTCGAGCCACGACGGGAGTGCTAGTAGGCTGTGGGAGGGTTGTTGTCCACACCTCTCCCTCAACCTCTCTGATAGTCATTTGTGGCCCCTTTACTCCATATGTGAGTCTGGTCGGCAAGCTATCACTAGCCTGCATCATCAAAAAATCATGTCAAATCATGTCCACATCATATCATCTAATCAAATGTACCAACATCACAGTAAAACAATCAAACCCCAATAGCACACTCCCTGACTC
Source organism: Picea glauca (assembly GCA_000966675.3). NCBI lineage: Eukaryota > Viridiplantae > Streptophyta > Pinopsida > Pinales > Pinaceae > Picea > Picea glauca. The sequence goes on from JZKD02S1638367.1 coordinate 20,917, forward strand.
GATCCAGAGTCCAAGGGGTTCCATCGATGCCTTTGCATCCTCCAGGTCCAAACCCTGCACACTCAATAAAACCGAGTCAATAGCACCTGTCTATGTCGATGTAGTACAACAACATGTCATCTACCCATAACGCATCATAATCAAAGTCAAATGTTTTAGTAGCATAATAATCCAGATCGCTTGCGAGCAAGTGTCCTCAAAGAATAAGTTCACTCAGTGCGATAGAGCGGGATGTTACATACACCCCCTCTTGGTCTAAACTTTGTCCCGAAGTTTCACAGTATAGATGCCGAAATAAGTGTATCACAATATCATATGTCTATCTATCAAACAAAAATGGAAACTGCTGGTGCATATCATATGTGTCCTCCTAGGTCGCCGAGTGCGGACTATAATTGTCCCACTAGACCTTGACCTAATCTACCATTCGACGTTGTAACTGTCGAACATGATTATCTAAGATGCAGACCAACTCAGCCATGAGCACTCCCTCATCCGACACCTGCAAGGAACTCATGTCAATAACATGTGTGGGATTACTAATATAATGTCTCAAATAGATACATGAAAAGCATTGTGCATACGCATCAAGGAATCAGGCAAGGCTAGTCGATAGGCCGCGGGCCTCTTTCTCTCCACAATATCGAAAGGTCCCACGAACTTAGGAGAGAGTTTAGCTCCATTTCCAAACTTGATCGAAATCTTATGCAGTTTAACCCGCAAGAAGACTCGATCGTCGACCTCGTAACTATGGTTGACTCGGTGCGCATCGACATAACTCTTTTGTTGATCCTGCGCTTCTTTAATCCTTTGTCTTATGGTTTTCATTTGCTCTTCCATTTCTTGTATCACTTCTGGTCCCACCAGTACTTTATCCTCAAGTCGATCCCAATTGAAAGGCGTCTGACACGGTCTTCCGTAAAGAAACTCGAAAGGCGCCATATTAATGGTGCTCTGGTAACTATTGTTGTAAGCGAACTTTACTAGAGGCAAGAATTCTTCCCAATGATTTTGTTGGTCCATCACGTACATGTGAAACATGTCCTCCAAGGTTTGGTTCGTTCATTCGGTCTGCCCATCAGTCTCCGGGTGATACGCAGTGCTAAAGTTAAGTTGGGTTCCCAAGGCCTCTTGGAAACTCGTCCAAAATCATCCAGTAAACACCGATCCTCGATTGGATACAATCCTCTTAGGCACACCATGCAGCCTCACAATCTCATTGATGAAAACTCTAGCAATGTCAGGTGCCTGATACGTCGTACGCACAGGAATAAAGTGAGCACTCTTCGTCAGAGTGTCTACTACTACGAAAACCGAGTCATGTCTCCTTGTCGTTAGTGGCAATCCAACAATAAAATCCATCGAAATAACCTCCCATTTTGATTCCGGAATGGCATGTGGTTGAACTAATCATGTTGGGTGTCTATCTTCAGCCTTTACCTGCTGACACTATAGACATATAGCCACATAGTTGACTATGTCGGCCTTCATGCCCTTCCAGAAGAATAAGGGTTTAAGGTCTACCCTCATCTTCATGACTCACCGGTGAGCCATGTAAACTACTCTATGAGCCTCTCTCAGGATCGACATCCTCAACTCGTCATTTGGAAGTACATAAATCCAACTTTTAAACCTCAATAAACCATCGCTATCAAATGAAAATCCCTCATATCGTGGTACCATCATTGTGTTTTGTCTGATAAAACCCTCGACCTCCTTGTACCAATCGTCGTCACGCTGTAAAGTTAGAATCTTTTCACATAGATTTGTTTGAAGAGGCAACACCGAAAATATGTGTGGTCTCCGACTCAAGGCATCCTCCACTCGGTTTATGGTTCCCTTTATGTAAGTAATCTCAAATTCGTACTTGCTAAGCAATTATGACCAACGTCGTTGTCCCGTGTTCAGGTCACTTTGTGTAAAAATGTGTTGTAGTCCATAATGATCAGTCTTTAGTTCAATTTTTTTTCCAAAAAGGTAGTGTCTCCAAACCTTCAAGGCATATACGATGGCTAATAACTCCCAATCACGCGTCGTGTAGTTCTCCTCATGCCTTCTCAGTTTCCTCGAAATGTAAGCAATCACTCATTCGTCTTGCATCAAGACTCCATCTAAGCCTTCCTTGGATGCATCTATGCATACCAAGAAGTCCGTGTCCATGTTAGGGACGTTTATTATCGGTGTTGTTGTCAAAAACTCCTTAAGCCTCTGAAATGCTTCCGCACATTTCTCAGTCCAAACAAACTTCTTGTTTTTATTCTGGAATTCCGTGATCGGATTTGCTATCTTTGAAAATCCCTCGATAAACCGTCGATAGTATCCTGCTAAACCCATGAATCTACGCCTTCCATGAAATTCATCGGTGTAGGCCATTCCATAATATCCTCGACCTTGGCTGGATCCACGACGATGCCTTCACTGGAGATGACATGCCCTAAGTAGTGAATCCTCGATTAAAAAAAGAGCATTTGGACAATTTCGCATACAATTTGTGCTCTCGCAGACACTGTAGTACCAAGCACATGTGCTCTTCATGCTCCTTCATCGTATGAGAGTAAATCAATTATCGTTAATGAACACTTGGATGAACTTGTCCAAGTACTCGCAGAACACCCCGTTAATCAAACTCATAAATACCCCTGGGGCATTTGTCAGTCCAAACGCTAAAACAATAAACTCGTAATGTTCAAACCTCGTCTTAAAGGTGGTCTTAGGGAAGTCATCATCCTTCATCCGTAACTGGTGATACCTTGATCACAAATTGATCTTGGAGAACACTGTCGCACCCTTCATTTGATCGAACAGGTCATCAATTCTCAACAATGGATATTGATTCTAGATCGTAGCCTTGTTCAGTTGACGGTAGTCAATGCAAATCCTCCACGATCTATCCTTCTTTCGTATGAAAATAACAGGTGCACCCCACGGTGACACACTAGGACGTATCAGTCCCAGGTCCAGCAACTCCTTTAGTTTCATTTTCAACTCTTGTAACTCCGAGGTCGACATCCGATAAGGCGTCCTTGCTGTCGGTTCTATCCCCAGTTTCAGGTCTATGGTAAACTCCAAATCCCTCTCTGGTGGCATCCCAGGTAACTCCTCTAGAAACACGTCCGCAAACTCTCTCACCACTGGAAGGTGTTCTAGACCTTTCGCTACTCCCTTCTCGTTTAGCGCAAGGATCGCATAAATCTTTCACCCCTTGCACATACTCTTCCATAATTGTAAGGAAGAGACAAACCTTAGGGAAACTCCCTGGTTCCATCCTACAATCACACATCTTTGTCCCTCATCATCGACCAAGCTCAACCGTTTCATCTTACAGTTGAGTATCGCCTCATGCGATTCCAACCAATCCATACCAATCACGACATCATAAGATCCTAAGATCATGACATACAGGTTGGTCCTTGTGACAAACTCTCCCAGGTTAAGGACACAGCCCCGAACCTTTCCTCCAACCTTCTGTTTGGCTCCTGATGCCATCTCCATGAAGCTAAACTCATCCTGTTTGACTGCCTTTACCTTAATCCTTTTTAGCGCTGCACCAAAAATGAAACTCTAGGTAGCACCAAGATCTATCAAAATACTAAGGGTCTGGTCAACGACAGTACTTGTCATCTCGAGCATAGTCGATTGGTGCTCTGCCTGGAGGTTATTCACCGTTGCATGAATCAGATGAGCCTTGCCCATATCTCCCATGGTAGTGGGTCTTGCTGATCTGGACACTCGGGTCCTCTCCACAGGATAGTCGCGTTGGTAGTGTGGCTCCCCACATTTCCAACACCCCTTCTTCAGCCCCGTAGTCCTGGTACCCAAAGTAGAAGATGACGGCCTACCAGCCTAGAACCTTGGTCTATTCTGCTGAACAAGCCTAAGCTGTTGTTGTTGCGGGCAAGGTTGTTGCTTATGCAGTGGTCCCCGATAAGGTGTTTGCTGCTGAGGTGGCAGTCACCGGGGTGTAGCGAAAGTGGATCCCCTCTGGAAACCATGATATCCCAGTGTATGTCTCACTAGTGTTAGGTGCTGTTGTGTTTCAGATGGAACCTGCTCTGCTGGTCTCACTGGAGTTTTGGTATGACTCCCACTGGTAAGATCCTTCTCTACTATGAGGGCCTTCTGGACGACATCGTGCAAGGTTTGAGGCATCAAAATCCTAACCTTTTCACGCAGGTTGTCGTGAAGGCCAAACACGAACCCGTTGACCTTAATTTTCCCCATGTTAAGGTGCGGAGCATATCGGAGCAGCTCCATAAAACGAGCCTCGTACTCGAGCACCGTACGACCTCCCTGTCGTAAGGTGTTGAACTCATTGAGCTGATGCTCAAAGAATTCTTCTGAAAGGTACCTCTAAACAACCAACATGATCCTTTAAACAATTATTTAAGAAAAATTCCTCATCCCATAATAATAATAATAGTAATAAATTGTTATTATTAATAAAAGCACTACTTTTCTCTAATATAACAATCATTGTAAACCGATACCATTTCCTAAACATATGAGGGTGTCTAACTAGGTTCTATATTAATATACGCTTCATCCACCTTGAACAATAAGGTCTACATTATGACATTTCCTGTACATTATCGGTCCACCACATAACATAATAGATTGATAAAAGTTAAATGAAGGATATTATTGTTAAACGAAAGGAAGAATAGACAATATTAATTAATTAAAAGGAAACTAAATTACCAACTGGTGCAAAAATCAATACCTTAGTTGTTCATTAATAACTGTAAATCAAAATATGTAGGTGGTTAAATTCAATGGTTGCCTAAATTAAAAATAAGTGGTGGTCAGAAGAACGCCAATTCATGCAAGGCTTAAAGTCAAGAAAAGTGGTCACTTCCAGGTGAAGTAATGAAGGGGACCACATGGGCATTTTATAGACTGCCAATCTCTGGCATTCATGCCCCACAACAACAACTCAATCACCTGAGTGGATGCCTTAGAGGGAGAAAAGAGGACGAGTACAGGGACACGTCCAATGGACGTTCAATCATTTTCTGTCAATGCTAAGTCTAACTGACGGATGCTCCTCCCAGAGGCATTCATGCAAGAATCAAAGAATTTAAGCAATGAAATGCAACTAGGATTTAATTCCAGAATCGTCCAAGTGTAAGGTTAACACTGTGATGCTCATCAGCGTTAGTCCACCCATAAACTGGAAAGGATTCCTGGTTGCTGGTGCAAGACTTCCCATGACCACCACGAGGAGATGGGCACCCGAGGTTTTTTTTCAGCGCAAATCTAGGAAAACATCAAGGTTAAGGGCGCAGATAATTATTATAAAGTCACAGAGAAAAATATCCAACCATGATGTGAAACATTCGTAGAGGTAGTAAGGTGGTTGTGTGAGTATTAATGTAGCCAACTCAGAGGCACGAATTGGCAGAAGAAAACAACTATAAAACCATACCTAAAAACAATTCGTAGATGCCATAATAACAAAACCCTAGTATAAGTACGAGTTTGCAGAGGGAAGGCTTATGCAGCCGAAACACAAGAGCAACTGCAGGGGTAAAATAAATCTTCTAAAACAGATGCAACAGTAAGGGAAAATCGTTATTAATTATCAATAACATCCACGAGTAAGGAAAAATAACATTCGAAGCTATAAGCATAATAACTATCGATATCCCAGGAAGTAAACGATCAATACGCTATCAAGGATAACACCATTTCTGACTATTAATCATTTTGAAAATTATTTATTCTCTGGAAATTAAAATCGTTGGACCAAACATAAAAACCGTTGCCCAAAATTTTGCTATCAACAATAAGAACACAATCCAGAGTCTTTGTGCATGGTGATTTAAGAAATTCCCTGTGTAAATCATGGAAGGATCATAGGACTAAGTACATATTGCAGTTATAAGAAATCTCGCAACTATAACATTACAATTTAAGCAGATATATAAAAATAAAACAGACATGGATGGAAGTTAAAGGCCCTTCACATCTCAAAACACTAATAAAATGGCTGACTACATTAAGGGAATGCCAAGGCCATAAGGAGAACTAATCGAAAGGTTCGTAGGTCATAAAGATTTCAAGCGCAAAGTTAGATTTATCTCTTCCTAGAAAAACGCCAGACAAAACAAAAACGTAAGCCACAACTGGAGATCGCATAGAACCAAGGAAGGTCGGCAATTCCGAAGTCATAGAATCTTTTATCTAATACCGACTTGCAACAACAAAGTTAAGAAGAAATATTTTTATATCCGTCACACAATTAAAATCGTCGAAGAACAAAAAAAGAAAACCAATCAATCCGACGAGAACCCAAGCAGATTTAAGTCAAGTATTTTTCATCTCACAAAGCCAATATACAAATGCTAATAACATTAAGAGAGAGACAGGGTCCTAATACCTTCTATCATGCAAAAATGGAAAATGTACCATTGCCTGATCGCCTGCTCCGAGTGTCGTCCGAGTGATCCTGCTCGCCGACCGTCGAGACTACACCGAGACCTCCCAGAAAACACTTGGGGTACTCTCCTTCCCCCTTATCCCCTCGAGCCAAAAAGGGGCCACACACTATCCATATGGTACGTCTAGCTCCCAGCTCATCTCGCAAGGTCGAGCTACCATGAAATATCCCTGATCCCGTCGATCGAGATATTTGTTACTGATCTACTATTCTGTCTTGCAGATCTGATACACTGGGGTTTTCTAGATGCGTTTCAGTTGTATGTTTGAGATCTTAATGGTTATTGCATGTGCATGTGGGTTATTTCATGTGCATGTTGGTTATTACATGTGCATGTTGCATATTTAAGGTTTAAACAACATATAAAGGATGCATGCAAAAGTAGAGAACATCAACTACCCAATATCATGTATAATAACGATTCGATCATGGAAATACAATAGCCTACTGGAAATATAGAATATAAACGTCATTCAGATCTCATGGATCAATACTGGAATACAATCAAATAACATAAAAATACTCATGATCAGAAGATGATAGCAGATTTGATGCATGCACAGATAGATCGGCAAAAATACGTGATTCTGGAGAAATACGGTAACCACTACCAGCTGGAAAACTCGTCCGGAAGAATGGACCATCGGAATGCACTGGAAACTGCTCTAATAGAAGCACCCTGGCCTTTAGACTAAAATGGATGAGTATTGAATCTCGGATCCGGTCTCTAAGGCACTGGATCTGGACCTCTAGGGGGTTTGCGCACCTCCTGGAGCACTGGATGCGTCCAAAAGGATTCCACCAACGGAATCTGCCTCTATATGGCTCAAAACGATTGCCTCGCCAAATAAGAAAATGGGTCAAAAGGATCTGTCCGGATCTGCTCTGAATCTCTACATGCAACACCAAATGTCTGTCTGGAAGAGTTGTGCCCTAAATGGATGAATGAGTCAATATGAAAGATTCCACCATCAGAATCTGATGATAGATGGTTCAATAGAAGCACCTTGGCTAGATCTCAAATGGGTTGGAAGGAAAATGCAATCCGGATATGGGTCTCGTGCAGCTCTCCAAACCCTCAAACTAGCTTGTGCCCTCACTGACTGAGCTGCACACTCTGCAATGGATACTCCTGAGTAGTACTATGAAATACCTGGATGGTATCTCCGATGGGCTAGGGTGTGTCTCTCAACACCGAAATCGATCAATGGTGGTGGTTTCCTCCAAAAATCCACAAAATAGTAAGGTCGTCTCTCCTCCTCCTCTGGGAACTCTCAACATCAAATCATAACAATGCATAATGAATTAGGTTTCTTTACCCTTCCTTTATAGATTCCCGAAACCCTAATTCGTTGTTGACCTTTTCCCTCCAAGTGACTTTTACTTTATTTTATTATTCCTTGATTATATCACTTAATTAATTAATTAATTAATTAACCATTTTGCCTGTAAAAAGTGATTTATCGATCCTGATGGCTTCTCTGGCCACTGAAAGTCACTTCTTATCATCTTATCCTGTAATACTCTTCCTCCTGATTCCGATGAGTTATTACACTAACATGTTTCTCCAAGTAATATGCCCATTATGACCTTCTTATCATGTGACTCCTAATCCTGTAAAGCCTAGCTGTGTGGAATGGATCCTAATGATGAACAATACAAGTCGGGCCCAAATAAACCCCTCAATATCTCCTGAACTCTCTGTCACCCCTATTTGGCTACTCGGGTAGGCATAACACTCTGAAATGTTGGAATGTTATAATGTCCCAAAATGGGGACATTACAGTCCTCTCTGCCGAAATATTGCTTGTCCTCAAGCAATAACTGAATCCAACTACATATGATACCGGGGTCCCATATCCACCTG
>JZKD02S1638367.1:38831-53781 GCA_000966675.3 Picea glauca
AAATATCATAATTGGAAATATGTTTAAAGATAGTCAAAACAAGTTATCAAAATCTGGAATGTACTTTCAATGAAAAATTAAAAATTATGGAATGTACACATGTGCCAAGTTTGTTAAAAAACAACATAATGATATTCCATCTTCAATTATTTGTTCATGATCGACTTTGGACATTTTCCATTTTCTAACTTTTATTTATTTATTTATTGAACTTCTATTAACTTTATGCGTGCTGCACATACCAAATGACTATATTGACAACTTGTGACATCTGACTGGTAGTCTTGAAAGTGAACATGAGTATCGGTTTGATGGGTTTCTTGAAAAAAATAGCCTTTCAATACAATGGATCCTATTTCATATATAAAACCATTATCATCAAAATCTTCTAATAGCCTCATCTTTTGTTCCGTGCATCGCATCAAATAATATTTCATGTTTTCAGTGTTGTCTACAAGTGAAACCATGTAAAAAACATCTCCTACAAATAATTGGATATATTGGAAAACAATTCATTCATGTTAGATTATCACACAAGTATGTATCTACAAGTTATTTGAAAAAATTTAAACACAAAAAATTTACCTTCTCTAACAAGATCAGAAACTCTATTTCCATCAACTGACACTATAGTTTCATTTGATTCCATCTCCTATGAGATTGCAAGTGGCATTTTCCCTTTTACATTAATTTCAGTATGTCTCCAAGCTTTAACATATCCTGCATTTTCGTTCTCGCAAATATCTATGGATTTTGAGTCGTCTATGCAAACTAAACAAAAACAAGAGTCATTTCGTCTATCAAATGCAAACCCATTTTGAAAATGTTTTGTTTTAACTCAATGTATTTTTCTTGTCCCAGGTATTGTACTGGCGTCATATGAGATTGATCTATTTAGATCTTTGATTCCAACATGCCAAAAATACCTGCACAAGACAAGAACTTGTTAACTTGAAATCTCTCAAGAAAATGATTGAAGACTGAGTGTAAATTTGAACATGTTCAAATTTATATATATTGTGTACATACATGTAACATTTATATATAGACACACCTGCACACATCCCTTGATGGATTATATTCATGGCTTAGCGCCATGTTGCATGATGCAGGAGCATCGCCAACTCATCAAGGAGCACCGCCCAAAATAAGCAAGCCAACATAGAAGACGACTAACAACTGGACAAGGCCAACCGAACCTTTTTGAAATTTCATTCAAGATGATGCGCCAATGTGTAAATGAACCATTTATGGAAAGCGACTTTGTATATTTTAGTGGACCTTGAGCCCTTAAGCTCTCGTCCTTAGGTAGATGAGGCATTTAATAGATTTAATGTAGGTAGATAGGATTTTTAATTCTAGATTAGACAGTTTTAGAGTTCGAGAGGGAAAACGGATATAGACACCCTCCTTTGTACATTGTAACATGATTATTCAGAGTCAAGCATTCAGGAGAAGCGAGCAAGCAGAGAATTGTATGAAGAACACCCATGTTCAGTTTTGAATTAATAGAAGAGAGTCATTGATTCAAATTCATGGCTGGTGTTGTTTCTCTATGTATCTTGTTCATGTGTTTATGAATGTTTGTTTTCTGGTTATGCATTTTCTTTATATATGTTGTGCATGAGATTTCAGGGATTGAAACTGAAGTCTAAGAAGGAAAAGAATGAGTTTCAATTATTTCTCTATCTGAGCCAGGAGATTCCTGCATAGAGTGCAGTCGAATTCATCCGCAAGGAGTGCGTTGATGAAGGCTAGATAGTTTAACCATTTGTTCTCATTCTCCCATAAGTGACTTGGGTTGTTGCAACCGTGCAAGGATCATGCAGGTTGAAGGAAAGAGAAGTCTCAGTTGTTAGTCTGAGAAAAGGAGCCAGGGATTGCTGCTGCAGGAAGTGCGCAGAGTCTGAAGGGTTCAACTCTTGAGAAGTCGTCTAATGTTGAGCGCAAAGAGTGCGCCGACATCCCTCTGAAGGAGTCGGAGTGAATAAGCTCAGGAGGGAAAGAACCCTTGTGATATCATTGAAAGAGAGCGTAGAAGGTTCATGCCGAGGGAGGTTTCGAGCAGGAGCTATGAGCACGGGCTTGGAGGACAAGTCTCGGTAGAGGCAGTTAGTCATTTCCGAGAAATTCTCAAAAGGAGGAATCGACGGCCAGGATTCACTAGGGAGATTAGCGAAGTCCCGACAGCCGCCAGATCTAGGAAAAAATGTGTAGGATTTACGCCTTAGAGCGCAAGGAGGAGCCAAGAGCCATCGGTATTCAGCTCATCGGGTATTGCAGAGACATGGGTTTATGTCTGTTGAAATTGCGATTAGCGATTTCCTGACGCAGGTGGAACCGTTGATCGTGGCTGGGACACGTGGCGCGAGATCCCAGAGAGTCGGGTTCGGCACTTCGAAATTTTTGGTGTCGAAAGAATCAGGAAGGATTCACGAAACGCTGAATTGTGACGGGTCTGACAGTGATAGTGTTCAGTATTGAGAGGTGGCATCGCATATCGAAGTTCGGGACTTGGAGGGTCTTGTAAAACGGTGCCACAGGAATTGCGAATTCTCGAAAAACGATTTCCCGATTACCGAAAAGCGTGGGGTCCAGGCGACAGTGCAGAGGACAGGTGGCATCGGAGTTCGGGAATCAGAGAATTGTGGGAGAAGCGACACACGACTGTGTGTTTACCAATTTCCCAACGGGGAAATCCCTGATAAGGACAAAGAAAGGAGCGAAGGGAATATTCATCGGGTCTTGGAGCTTAGCGCGACCCGAGTACAGGATTCACTACCACGCGAGGTCTGATTTCCCGATAGGATGAAAGGAGATCACCATGAGCAATCTGTGGGTATTGATAAATTTCGATAGGAAGTTGAAGAACAATTCAGTTCTTCGGGCCAAGGAAAGAAAAGGTCCTGGTGATCGCGGACGAGGCCGAGGTGAGGTCTGCTCCAAGTGGTATCAGAGCGGGGAATAATTTGTTTGTTTTCTGTAGCAAAGAAGAAGAGAAGAATTCGCCATGCCACCCAGAAGGGAGAGACAATCACCTGACCCAGAGGACAGGGAGGTGAGAAGAAGAGGTAGGCCGACAGGGAATCCAGAGATGGAAAGACAGATATGAGATCTTAGAGCGAGACTCGAAGAGATGGAAACAACTCAGAGACGCACAGCTGGTGCAGGGGATCTTAGTGATTTCGACAATGAGGTTGAAGCTGAACCACAAGGAGAAGTTGCAGCTGAAGATGCAGCCAATGAGCGATTGATAAAGCTATCGCCCGGATTAGTTCTAAGACCAAAATGGATATTCCAGTCTACGAAGGGAGTTTGGATGCAGAAGAGCTTCTGGATTGGATCAGGGCTCTTGACACCTACTTCGATTACGAGGATATCGAAGAGGATAAAAAGGTAAGGCATGCTATTACTAAGTTGAAAGGACATGCAACATTGTGGTGGGACGAGCTACAAGCAGATAGATGTTCCAAAGGCAAACCGAATATTAGAAGCTGGGATCGAATGATTGCTTAGATGAAGGAAAAATTCATCCCAAGGGATTATCAGATCACACTGTTCAGGTGAATGCAGAACCTGAAACAGAAGTTGATGACGGTGAAGGAATACATCGAAGAGTTTTACAAGCTCAATATCCGAGCAGTTCATCGGGAGAGCGATGATGAGAAGGTTTCCAGATACCTGAATGGTCTAAGATATGACATTCAGGATGAATTAAGCATGAAGACCATCAGAATGGTTGAGGACGCTTACCAGATGGCTCTGAAAGCCGAGGAAAAGTTGAGCCGTAAGCAAGGATAGTGAGGGCGAGGCAGAATTCAGCCCAGAGGCAAGGCAGTTTCCCAGGAGAAATATCAGAGGCCCAAGGAGGAATGGAAGAAACCTCAGGGTAAGATTGAGAAAGGTGAAACCTCACAACAAAGACAACAATATGCTAAGCCGAGGAGACAACATAGTGAATAGAGAGGGGATTATGCTGATGCAAACACTTTTGTTCGTACCAGAGGAAGGGGAAGAGGACAAGGTGGAGTGATCACATGATTCACGTGTGGAAAGGATGGACACAAAGAAGTTGACTGTCCAGACAGGAAAAAGGACCGAGGGGAAGCTCACATCGTCGAGGCACAGACGCGAGATGCTGAAGGAGAAGGCACAGAAAGCAGAAGCTCACTTATGATGCAAAAAGTCCTTTTGACACCTGAGAAGGAGGTGCAGGAAAGTTCAGCTCAGAGGACCAGACTGTTCAGGACAACCTGCAAAACCAAAGACAAGAAATGCAAGGTCATTGTGGACAGCGGAAGCACCGACAATCTCGTTTCGACCGAGATGGTAGAAAAGATGGAGCTGGAGACGACTGATCACTCGAGTCCATATAAAGTATCTTGGCTACAGAAGGGACATCAGGTGAGTGTTACGAAACAGTGCTTGGTTGAATTCAAAATAGGAGGATATAATGATAAAATCTTATGTGATTTTATTCCCATGGATGTATGTCATTTACTGCTGGAAAGACCATGGCAGTATGATAGAAACGTAATTCATGATGGAAAGATGAACACATATACCCTGGAGAAAAATGGGAGAACCCATAGGTTACTTCCGATAAAGGATAAGGAGGTAAAGCCGGGAGTAAACAACACAATACTTCTTATGAGTGGGAAGGAGCTTCTCACAGAGATGGAGAAGAAGGAAGATCCACAATTCTTTGTTGTCAGAAAGCCGAGAATTGTTCTGACTAGCACAAGAGTGGACGATTTACCAGATGAGATTCAGGAACTGCTGGGAGAGTTCGCTGACATCATCATGGATGAATTACCTCATTTGTTGCCACCGATGAGAAGTGTGAGTCATCATATTGATCTCATACCGAGAGCAAGTTTGTCGAACAAGGCTGCGTATAGGTTGGCGCCGCAAGAAAATGAGGAGGTAAAGAAGCAGGTCCAGGATTTGTTGGATAAAGGACTGGTCAGGGAAAGACTGAGTCTGTGTTCCGTTCCAACAGTGCTTATTTAGAAGAAGGATGGAGGTTGGAGAATGTGTACCGACTCTAGAGAAATCAACAAAATTACCATCAGGTACAGATTTCCACTGTCGAGAATGGATGATCTGATGGATTGCCTGAGCAGGGAAAATTATTTTTCAAAAATTGATCTGAAAAGCGGATATCACCAGATTCGCATGAGGGAAGGTGATGAATGGAAGACAACATTCAAGACAAATGAAGTTTTTTACGAATGTATGGTTATGTCGTTTGGCTTGACAAATGCATCGAGCACATTCATGAGACTGATGAATGAAGTCCTGAGGGAATTCATCGAGAAATTTGTAGTCGTATATCTGGATGATATATTGATATACAGTAAGACGAAGGCTGAACATTTGAAACATTTGTCCATTGTGATGAGAAAGCTACAGCAGGAGAAGTTGTTGATCAATATGAAGAAGTCCTCATTCATGAAGATAGAGCTCATTTATTTGGGTTTTTTTATTTCAGCGAATGAGTTGAAAATGGATGCAAGTAAGGTGGAAGTGATTAAGAATTGGCCATCACCCAGAAATGTTTTTGAGGTGAGGTGTTTCCATGGTTTGGCTAGTTTCTACCGAAAGTTCGTGAGGAATTTCAGTGGGGTTAGCGCAACAATGATGGACACGGTGAAGAAGCGACACAAGTCTTTTCATTGGACAACAGAGGCTGAGAAGAGCTTCAATCTGTTGAAGCGAAATATCACAGAGCAACCAGTGTTGTTGTTGCCAGATTTCTAGAAAACATTTCAGGTGAGATGTGATGCAAGTGGATATGCCATAGGAACGGTCTTAAGTCAGGAGGACAGGCCAGTTGCATATTTCAGCGAGAAGCTGGATGACGCAAAGATGAAATACTCCACGTATAATAAAGAGTTTTATGCCATCATACAGGCATTGAAGAAGTGGAGGCATTATTTGATCCCGAAAGAATTTGTATTGTACAGCGATAATCATGCATTGCAGTTTGTGAGTCAACAAGAGAAGTTGAATCAGAAACATGCAAAATGGGTAGAGTATATGAAGAATTTTACATTTGTAATTAAACACATTTCAGGAACTGCTAACAAAGTGGCTGATGCTTTGAGCAGGAAATGTTTGCTATTGCAGGAGTTCTGAGTCAAGACAATGGGTTTTGAAAACCCGAGGGACATGTACGCAGGTGATGCAGATTTTGCAGAGGCATACAAGGCGGCTGAGAATCCAGTTCTCAGAGACAGAAGCCCATGGATAGACTACATGATCCAGGAAGGATTGTTGTTCAGAGGCAATCAACTGTGTATTCCAAATTGCTCCATGAGGGAGAATTTGCTAAAGGAAAAACACAGAGGAGGCTTAGCAGGGCATTTTGGCCACGACAAAACATTTGCGAAGTTGAGCGAATCATATTTTTGGCTAGGCATGCGAGTAGATGTCAATATGTTTGTTGAAAGGTGTCGAATTTGTCAGCATTCGAAGGGAAGAAGGAAGAATGTGGGATTCTACCAATCCTTACCCATACCAGAGAGGCCATGGGAGGCGATCAACATGGATTTTGTATTGGGTTTGCCAAGGATGCAGAGAGGGGTTTATTCCATCTTTGTGGTGGTGGATAGGTTTTCTAAGATGGCACATTTTATACCATTCCAAAAGACCAGCGATGTGACCCACATCGCGAACTTGTTTTTCAAGGAGATCATTCGACTCCATGGATTGTCGAGAAGTATAGTGTCGGACAGGGATACCAAATTCATAGGGAATTTTTGGAGGATGCTATGGAAGAAGCTAGGGACTAACTTGGCATTTAGTTCATCTTACCATCCACAGATGGATGGGAAGACGAAAGTGGTCAACAGGAGCTTGGGAGACTTGTTGAGAAGCCTGGTGACAGAGCACCATAGCAGCTGGGACAACATATTTCCACAGGCGGAGTTTGCATACAATGATTCAGTGAATCAAAGTACAGGAAAAATCCCATTTCATATTGTGTATGGGACACAACCGAGGGGAGTTTCTAAACTCAGGGAGTCAGAACAAGCTGCAACTAGTAGTGCTAGTGTAGAGGAATTCGCTGAAGCAATGAAGGAACTTCACGATGAGGTGAAGCAACAACTGATAAACACAAATCAGGAGTACAAACGCAGAGCATATCAACATTGGAGAAAACTTCAGTTTGAAGTTGGTGATCTTGTTCTGGCACACTTAAGGAAGGACAGATTCCCAAGAGGAACATATAACAAACTAAAAATGAAGAAAATTGGGCCATGCAGGGTCCTAAAGAAATTCGGAGAGAACGCTTATGAAATTGAGTTGCCAGATGGCATCGGGATATCTCCGATATTCAATGTTTCATATTTATACCCATACAGGGCTAGAGAAGCAAAGACTGGAACTGAGGAACCAGTGATCCAGTGGCAGAAGCAATTACCAGTTACAAAGAAGCCACGGATGGAGTGCATACTGGACAAGCGAGTAGGAAAGAAGATCGAGCGAAAGAAGTATTTCAAGTACTTGGTAAAGTGGAAGAATCATCCAATCAAAGATGCTAGCTGGAAAAGCGAAGCAGAGATACAGAAGCATGGACAGACTGTGCAGGAGCTCATGGACAGGAGCCCATGAAAATTTTCAAGCCAAGGAGTATGATGCAGGAGCATCGCCAACTCATCAAGGGGCACCGCCCAAAATAAGCAAGCCAGCATAGAAGACGACTAACAGCTGGACAAGGCCAACCGAACCTTTTTGAAATTTCATTCAAGATGATGCACCAATGTGTAAATGAACCACTTATGGAAAGCGCCTTTGTATATTTTAGTGGACCTTGAGCCTTTAATCTCTCGTCCTTAGGTAGATGAGGCATTTAATAGATTTAATGCAGGTAGATAGGATTTTTAATTCCAGATTAAACAATTTTAGAGTTCGAGAGGGAAAACGGATATAGACACCCTCCTTTGTACATTGTAACATGATTATTCAGAGTCAAGAATTCAGGAGAAGGGAGCAAGCAGAGAATTGTATGAAGAACACCCATGTACAATTTTTAATTAATAGAAGAGAGTCATTGATTCAAATTCATGGCTGGTGTTGTTTCTCTGTGTATCTTGTTCATGTGTTTATGAATGTTTGTTTTCTGGTTATGCATTTGCTTTATATATGTTGTGCATGAGATTTCAAGGATTGAAACTGAAGTCTAAGAAGGAAGAGAATGAGTTTCAATTGTTTCTCTATCTGAGCCAGGAGATTCCTGCATAGAGTGCAGTCGAATTCATCCGCAAGGAGTGCGTTGATGAAGGCTATATCGTTTAACCATTTGTTCTCATTCTCCCTAAAGTGACTTGGGTTGTTGCAACCGTGCAAGGAGCATGCAAGTTGAAGGAAAGAGAAGTCTCAGTTGTTAGTCTGAGCAAAGGAGCCAGGGACTGCTACTGCAGGAAGTGCGCAGAGTCTGAAGGGTTCAACTCTTGAGAAGTCGTCTAACACTGAGCACAAAGAGTGCGTCGACATCCCTCTGAAGGAGTCGGAGTGAATAATCTCAGGAGGGACAGAACCCTTGTGATATCATTGAAAGAGAGCGTAGAAGGTTCATGCCGAGGGAGGTTTCGAGCAGGAGCTACGAGCGCGGGCTTGGAGGACAAGTCTCGGTAGAGGCACTTAGTCATTTCTGAGAAATTCTCAAAAGGAGGAATCGACGGCCAGGATTCGCGAGGGAGATTAGCGAAGTCCCGACAGGATTTATGCCTTAGAGTGCAAGGAGGAGCCAAGAGCCATCAGGATTCGGCTCATCGAGTTTTGCAGAGACAGGGGTTTATGTCTGTTGAAATCGCGATTAGCGATTTCCCGACGCAGGTGGAACCATTGATCGTGGCTGGGACACGTGGCGCGAGATCCTGGAGAGTCGGGTTCGACACTTTGAAATTTTTGGTGTCGAAAGAATCACGGAGGATTCGCGAAACGCTGAATTGCGATGGGTCCCACAGTGATAGTGTTCAGTATTGACAGGTGGCATTGCATATCAGAGTTTAGGACTTGGAGGGTCTTGTAAAATGGTGCCACAGGAATCGCGAATTCCCGAAATGCGATTTCCTGATTACCGAAAAGCGTGGGGTCCAGGCGACAGTGCAGAGGACAGGTGGCATCGGAGTTCGGGAATCGGAGAATTGTGGGACTAGCGACACATGACTGTGTGTTTACTGATTTCCCGACGAGGAAATCCCCGATAAGGACAGAGAAAGGAGCGAAGGGAATATTCATCGGGTCTTGGAGCTTAGCGCGACCCGAGTACAGGATTCACTACCACGCGAGGTCCGATTTCCCGATAGGACGAAGGGAGATCACCACGAGCAGTCTGTGGGTATTGAGAACTTCCGATAGGAAGTTGAAGAACAATTCAGTTCTTCGGGCCAACGAAAGAGAAGGTCTTGGTGATCACGGACGAGGCCGAGGTGAGGTCAGCACCATTGCACCATTCAACAACTTGTTCAGTGGATTCAAATCGATCGGCATGAGGGTTCAACTGATACCTTTGAAGTGATCATTTTATACATGCCCCTGCACCATCGTGCTCTCCTTTTCCATGAACAGTCTCAAAAAATTCCAACAATGTGTAATGTTTAATTTTTTATGAAGACGACATAACCAATAGAATGATCATGCATATTTGAACTGACCCGCACACCCATCGGACCATATCCAATGTTGATCGAATATGTTTTCGCGTTCTTTCAATGAATCATAAAATTTATCGAAACAATGTTGTACATAATGTGTGTCATGTGTTCGATCATTACTTATATAAAAGTGATATTCTTTAATAACATGTCTATTTCCGTTGGTTCTTTCTATGTTTGGAAGACTTTGTTGAGCATGTCTATATAGAACATGGACAAATATGGTGACTTGATCAGAATGATAATATTCACTTTGTATTTCTTTTTGTGCAGCGAATGTGTAATTCTATGCAAAATCAACTACAGACAAAATTTTCCTTAGTGGAAACACTTCACGAGATTGTTTGAATTGTAGATCTTGCCATCGAGCTCTATGTGAATTCTTGGTGTATTTATAGATTTCTTCCTCAAACTTCTTCAAAAACTCTATCAAGCAGATTTTATCTACCTTCNATTGATCTACAGTAAGACGAAGGCTGAACATTTGAAACATTTGGCCATTGTGATGAGAAAGCTACAGCAGGAGAAGCTGTTGATCAATATGAAGAAGTCCTCATTCATGAAGACATATCTCATTTATTTGGGTTTTGTTATTTCAACGAATGAGTTGAAAATGGATCCAAGTAAGGTGGAAGTGATTAAGAATTGTCCATCACCCAGAAATGTTTTTGAGTTGAGGAGTTTCCATGGTTTGGCTAGTTTCTACCAAAAGTTCATGAGGAATTTCAGTGGGGTTAGTGCAACAATGATGGACACGGTGAATAAGCAGCATAAGTCTTTTCATTGGACAACAAAGGCTGAGAAGAGCTTCAATCTGTTGAATCAAAAGATCACAGAGCAGCCAGTGTTGGTGTTGCCAGATTTCCAGAAAACATTTCAGGTGAGATGTGATGCAAGTGGATATGCCATAGGAGCGGTCTTAAGTTAGGAGGACGAGCCAGTTGCATATTTCAGCGAGAAGCTGGATGACGCAAAGCTGAAATACTCCACGTATCATAAAGAGTTTTATGCCATCATACAGGCATTGAAGAAGTGGAGACATTATTTGATCCTGAAAGAATTTGTATTGTACAGCGATAATCATGCATTGCAGTTTGTGAGTCAACAAGAGAAGTTGAATCAGAAACATGCAAAATGAGTAGAGTATATGCAGAATTTTACATTTTTAATTAAACACATTTCAGGAACTGCTAACAAAGTGGCTGATTCTTTGAGCAGGAAATGTTTGTTGTTGCAGGAGTTCTGAGTTAAGACATTGGGTTTTGAAAACCTGAGGGACACGTACGCAGGTGATGCAGATTTTGCAGAGGCATACGAGGCGGCTGAGAATCCATTTCTCAAAGACAGAAGCCCATGGATAGACTACATGATCCAGGAAGGATTGTTGTTCAGAGGCAATCAACTGTGTATTCCAAATTTCTCCATGAGGGAGAATTTGCTAAAGGAAAAACACAGCAGAGGCTTAGCAGGGAATTTTGGCCATGAAAAAACATTTGCGAAGTTGAGCGAATCATATTTTTGGCCAGGCATGCAAGAAGATGTCAAGAGGTTTGTTGACAAGTGTCGAATTTGTCAGCATTCGAAGGGCAGAAGGCAGAATGCGAGATTCTACCAATCCTTACCCATACTAGAGAGGCCATGGGAGGGGATCAGCATGGATTTTGTATTGGGTTTGCCAAGGACGCAGAGAGGGGTTGATTCCATCTTTGTGGTGGTGGACAGGTTTTCTAAGATGGCACATTTTATACCATGCCAAAATACCAGCGATGCGACTCACATTGCGAACTTGTTTTTCAAGGAGATCATTCGACTCCATGGATTGTCGAGAAGTATAGTGTCAGATAGGGATACCAAATTCATAGGGAATTTTTGGAGGACGCTATGGAAGAAGCTAGGGAATAACTTGGCATTTAGTTCAGCTTACCAGCCGCAGACGGATGGGTAGACGGAAGTGGTCAACAATATCTTGGGAGACTTGTTGAGAAGCTTGGTGACAGAGCACCATAGAAGCTGGGACAACATATTGCCACAGGCGGAGTTTGCATACAACGATTCAGTATATCGGAGTACAGGAAAAAGCCCATTTCAGATTGTGTATGGGACACAACCGAGGGGAGTTTCTGAACTCAGGGAGTCAGAACAAACTGCGACTAGCAGTGCTAGTGCAGAGGAATTCGCTGAAGCAATGAAGGAACTTCACGATGAGGTGAAGCAACAACTAATAAACACAAATAAAGAGTACAAGCACAGAGAAGATCAACATCAGAGACAACTTCAGTTTGAAGTTGGTGATCTTGTTCTGGCACACTTGAGGAAGGACAGATTCCCAAGAGGAACATATAACAAACTAAAAATGAAGAAAATTGGGCCATGCGGGGTCCTTAAGAAATTCAGAGAGAACGCTTATGAAATTGAGTTGCCAGATGGCATCGAGATATCTCCGATATTCAATGTTTCAGATTTATACCCATACAGGGCTAGAGAAGCAGAGACTGGAACTGAGGAACCAGTGATCCAGTGGCAGAATCAATTACCAGTTACAGAGAAGCCACAGATGGAGTGCATACTGGACAAGCGAGTAGGAAAGAAGACCAGGCGAAAGCAGTATTTCGAGTACCTGGTTAAGTGGAAGAATCATCCAGTCGAAGATGCTAGCTAGAAAAGTGAAGCGGAGATACAGAAGCATGGACAGACCGTGCAGGAGGTCATGGACAGGAGCCCATGAAAATTTTCAAGCCAAGGAGTATGATGCAGGACCATCGCCAACTCATCAAGGGGCATCGCCCAAAATAAGCAAGCTAGCATAGAAGACGACTAACAGCTGGACAAGGCCAACTGAACCTTTTTGAAATTTCATTCAAGATGATGCGCCAATGTGTAAATGAACCATTTATGGAAAGCGCCTTTGTATATTTTAGTGGACCTTGAGCCTTTAAGCTCTCATCCTTAGGTAGATGAGGCATTTAATAGATTTAATGCAGGTAGATAGGATTTTTAATTCCAGATTAGACAGTTTTAGAGTTCGAGAGGGAAAACGGATATAGACACCCTCCTTTGTAAATTGTAACATGATTATTTAGAGTCAAGCATTTAGGAGAAGGGATCAAGCAGAGAATTGTATGAAGAACACCCATGTATAGTTTTGAATTAATAGAAGAGAGTCTTTGATTCAAATTCATGGCTGGTGTTGTTTCTCTGTGTATCTTGTTCATGTGTTTATGAATGTTTGTTTTTTGGTGATGCATTTGCTTTATATATGCTATGCATGAGATTTCAGGGATTGAAACTGAAGTCTAAGAAGGAAGAGAATGAGTTTCAATTGTTTCTCTATCTGAGCCAAGAGATTCCTGCATAGAGTGCAGTCGAATTCATCCGCAAGGAGTGTGTTGATGAAGGCTAGATTGTTTAACCATTTGTTCTCATTCGCCTAGAAGTGACTTGGGTTGTTGCAACTATGCAAGTAGCATGCAGGTTTGAAGGAAAGAGAAGTCTCAGTTGTTAGTCTGAGCAAAGGAGCCAGGGATTGCTGCTGCAGGAAGTGCGCAGAGTCTGAAGGGTTCAAATCTTGAGAAGTCGTCTAACGCTGAGCGCAAAAAGTGCACCGACATCCCTCTGAAGGAGTCGGAGTGAATAAGATCAGGAGGGATAGAACCCTTGTGATATCATTGAAAGATAGCGTAGAAGGTTCGGGCCGAGGGAGGTTTCGAGCAGGAGCTGCGAGCGCGGGCTTGGAGGACAAGTCTTGGTAGAGGCACTTAGTCATTTCTGAGAAATTCTCAAAAGGAGGAATCAACGGCCAGGATTCGCGAGGGATATTAGCGAAGTCCCGACAGCCATAAGATCTAGAAAAAGTTACGCAGGATTTACGCCTTAGAGCGCAAGGAGGAGCCAAGAGCCATCGGGATTCAACTCATCGGGTTTTCCAGAGACAGGGTTTTATGTCTGTTGAAATTGTGATTAGCGATTTCTCGACGCAGCTGGAACCATTGATCGTGGCTGGGACACGTGGCGCGAGATCCCGAAGAGTCGGGTTCAGCACTTCGAACTTTTTGGTGTCAAAAGAATCACAGAGGATTCGTGAAATTCTGAATTGCGACAGGTCCCATAGTGATAGTGTTAAGTATTGAAAGGTGGCATCGCATATCGGAGTTCAGGACTTGGAGGGTCTTGTAAAACGGTGCCACAAGAATCGCGAATTCCCGAAATGCGATTTCCTGATTACCGGAAAGCGTGGGGTCCAGGGGACATTGCAGAGGACAGGTGGCATCGGAGTTCGGGAATCGGAGAATTGTGGGAGCAGCGACACACGACTGTGTGTTTACCGATTTCCCGACGGGGAAATCCCCGATAAGGACAGAGAAAGGAGTGAAGGGAATATTCATCGGGTCTTGGATCTTAGCGCGACCCGAGTACAGGATTCGCTACTACGCAAGGTCCGATTTCCCAATAGGATGAAGGGAGATCACCACGAGCAGTCTATGGGTATTGAGAACTTCTGATAGGAAGTTGAAGAACAATTCAGTTGTTCGGGCCAAGGAAAGAGAAGGTCTTGGTGATCGCGGACGAGGCCGAGGTGAGTTCTGAACCATTGCACCATTCAACATCTTGTTCAGTGGATTCAAATCGATCGGCATGAGGGTTCAACTGATACCTTTGAAGTGATCATTTTATACATGCCCCTGCACCATCGTGCTCTCCTTTTCCATGACGAGTCTCAAAAAAATTCCAACAATGTGTAATGTTTAATTTTTTCTGAAGACGACATAACCAATAGAATGATCATGCAGATTTGAACTGACCCACACACCCATCGGACCATATACAATGTCGATCGAATATGATTTCGCATTCTTTCAATGAATCATAAAATTTATCGAAACAATGTTGTACATAATGTGTGTCATGTGTTCGATCATCACTTATATAAAAGTGATATTCTTTAATAACATGTCTATTGTCATTGGTGCTTTTTATGTTTGGAAGACTCTGTTGAGCATGTCTATATAGAACGTGGAAAAATATGGTGACTTGATCAGAATGATAATATTCACTTTGTATTTATTTTTGTGCAGCAAATGTGTAATTCTCTACAAAATCAACTACAGACAAAATTTTCCTTGGTGGAAACAGTTCACGAGATTGTTTGAATTGTAGATCTTTCCATCGCGCCCTATGTGAATTCTTGGTGTATTTATAGATTTCTTCCTCAAACTTCTTCAAAAACTCTATCAAGCAGATTTTATCTACCTTCAAATCAAGCCTTTTGGAAATAACATTTGAAGAAT
>JZKD02S1638367.1:53791-98116 GCA_000966675.3 Picea glauca
TATACGCGAGTTAGTCAATAATGGTGACATTGCACTTCAATTTTGTGGTTCTAGAGATCAGCTTGCTGATATTTTCACCAAGCCACTAGGAAAGTCAGTTTTTGACTTCCAGAGACTTAGGCATAGTCAGTGCTGCTGATTGTAACTGTTGAATCTAAGAGGGAGTGTTAAATATATTGTACCCTCAATAGTATGACCGTACACTGCCAGTTGTACTGGACAGTTGTACTTTCTATTTTTGTCTTGCTTGAGCATATATAGCTCAACCATCTTACATGTCTTGCTTGAGCATATATAGCTCAACCATCTTACATTGTAACAAGCGCTTCAGTTTTGTTCTGTACTTCTTCATACATTTGAATATACTATTCTTTTCTCTCTTGATTTTCTCTTTGCTTCACAATTTATCATTTCTGAGTATTGATTGCGGAGGTAAATTACATAGACGTCGGTGAGATAGCAGAGATAGGGGATGTGTCTCAAGATGCCTACGGTTCGCACTTGCATAATCTACGGTTTTTCCCAAAACCTCTAAAAAAGTCTTGCTATCAGTTGCGAGTTGCCCCCAATGTACCTTACCTCTTAAGAGGATGGTTTGCCATCGGTAAATACAGTGTTGCCAAGCTTCGTAGTCTCTATTGAGACATTGGGTATGTTGGCTTCCATAAACATAACAGCCCCATATGACGATCCAACGTATGAAGAAATAATCTTTGTTAGTTCTGGCAGAATGTTGTATGTTTGTTTGATCAGAACCTCAGAGAGTGACAATCCCTTCGTCAATGCTATTGAGTTGAGGACCCTCCAAGATGGCATGTATAGACAGGCTCAGCCAGGAACATTGTTGCTAACAGATTACAGAGTTGATCTTGAGAGCAAAATAGACAGTTAGGTAAACATTTTCATGTTTACAGTTTGCTGGTGTTGATATTTATTTCATTTCGTGCCTTTATCAGCTATAAATTTACTTCATTCTCCACACTATCAGCAACTATATCTGTATTTTTCGATGTAGTTGTTGAAAATGGCCAAATAACTGTATTTTAAGGTATATTGAAAAGTTCGTCTTTTAAAAATAATTACCAGTATATTCCAAGCTCAGCTCTCACTTCTTGTAATCGATTTTTGTGTTTTTCGTTCTAGGTTTTCTTATAATAATTGAAATCTAAGAGAAACCTTTCGCACCGACCATAAAAATATGCAGAGCAACTTTGATATGTAAAGGCCAATTTTGATGCAGAACTCATGTTCTGCAGTTAATTCTTTTGTTAATGATTGAACTGAACAGCATTGTATGGTGAACCAAGGAGGTATCCTGAAGACAACTTTGACCGCATCTGGACATCAGATTTCCTTTTCAATGTTCGTGATATACCTGGTGTACGGATTGTGAGTTCGGAAGAGCCCATTTCAACAAAAAATACCGAAAACCTTCCCCCAAGTGCTGTAATGCAAAGTGCATGTGTTATAAACAGCTCAGTGTTTCCGATCGTGGTTGGATCATGGGAAGGGAGCAATTCACTACTGCTCTTGTATTTGGCAGAGATCGAAAAGATAAATATGTCTGAATGGAGATCTTTCTAAATGGGGATAATAGGTCTCAAATCATTACTTTGGTGCCAAATTATTCTGCCATTCCTATCTAATGAAACAGATGAACTAATGCCTGACATCCAGCAGGCCAGTAACTCCAGCAGTAGTCCTATAATCAACGCCTATGAGTCTTACATACTAGTTGATACCCAACCGGCAACATATTCACAAGATAGTAAGTGCCCTGACTAAACTTCCCATACTTAAATTACTGATATATAGTTCAATGTCTAACCATGTAGTTATTAAATTGCAGTTGAACCTCTTGACGGGATCAAAAGCAGGTTTGGCATAAAAGATTGGATTTCAGATCCTTGCTATTTGATCCACTGGGAAGGAATTCGCTGTGATCACACATCATCGAACATAAGAATATCGGAATTGTAAGTTTAACCATTTCATTTGTATACTGTTTATGGTTTATACTATATAGCTGGATGTGAAATTGTAAGAGTTTATGATAATCCTCCTGTTGTCAGAAATTTGTCTCGAAGGAATTTGAGAGGAATTTGAGTGTAAGTAGCATTATATTTTTTCAAGTTGAAATATTCCTAGTTAAAATACCCAACTAGTCAATGGTGCGGCTAATGAAAGGAACATACTTTGTCTTTGAATTTTATACTGGTACAGACTGTAAGTGGGTTTTTCGGGAGCATTGCCAATTTTTTCCAATTTAACTATGTTGGAGGGTTTTCTCAACGTAAACGCTTCCGTTGTCTGCCTTAATAGTAGTCAAATATGTCTTCGAAAAAACCAGATCGATGTCATGTTAGAAAGAAAACTGCAACCATTTAGTTCCATCGGTGTGCAGATATCTACAACACAACAACTTGAGTGGTATTGTTCCAGACTGGCTATCTCGATTCAAAAAGCTTAAAGATCTGTACGTCTCCCTCTTTCTTCTGTTCCTGTTCAGAATCATAAGAAAATAATTAGTAATATCGTTCACTTCGCATTCATCCGTTCGTGTTTAAATTACCAGGTCACTTGAGAATAACAATTTCGTCGGATCTTTGCCAAACTTCTCCAATTTAACCGTGTTGGAGAAATTGTAGGTAGTTTCTTCTAAACGTAAACCCTAACTTTGATCGATCTTTTTTCATGAGTCAATTATGTGGTTTTAACCTAACTTTGATCGATCTTTTTTCATGAGTCAAGTATGTGGTTTTAGAAGGAAAAAAAAACCAAAGTCATGAGTCAATTATATGGTTTTAGAAAGAAAAAAAAAAAAGGGCTCGCCATTTTACAAAGAAAAAATCGCTTGTTGAGCATACATCTAAAAAACAACAAACTGAGTGGTACTGTTCCGGAGTGGCTATCTGAACTAAAGAACCTTAAAGAGCTGTACGTCTATCTTTCCTACTTCTTTTGCCATCTCGTGATCAAAATAAAAAAAATTAATTACCAATATATTATAACATTCATTTTTATCATTATCACTGTCACGAACAGGTTTATAGAGAATAATAATTTCAGCGGTGTAATTCCTGCGGAGCTTCTCCACAAGACTTCATTGAATATCAAGTAATGTAATATGTCAATTTTTATTTGTTTTATTCACCGCAAATTCCTGTTCTCAAATTTTGATGTTGAGACTTTATCCTATAAGTTCATTCAAAATCTCTTTATTTTGTTATTTACAGATTCTCTGGAAACCACTACCTTTGTATTCGTATGCACAAGGGGAAATGCGTCCTGAATAATTCAAGAAAGGAAAAACTTAGTGTTGTCCTCGGGGTAACCATAAGCGGAGCTTTAATGATTTCTTTAGCGTTGATGATGGGTATAACTGTACATTTGCAGAAATGCAGGTCAAAACAACGTCTCAATGTGGGTATTGTCGTATATTGGAAAAAGTTCACGACAAAACAACGTCTCAACGAAGGTCTACATATAACTTGAATTTTAACGAAGGTCTAATATGCGACATCTAATTATGTGAAACTATATAAAATTGCGCTTTTGTGCAGACTACATAAAATTGCGCTTTTGTGCAGACTACATAAAAGATGTTCTGAATGCAGACTACTCGATGATTATGGTGTCCAATACAACAAAATGTAGGGCCTTTACTCCAGAAGAGATTATGACAGCGACACAGAACTTTAGTCGGAAGATTGGGCAAGGCAGGTTTGGATCGGTTTTCTTTGGTAAATTACCTGAAGGAAAAGAGATAACAGTGAAAGTGCTCTCACTATTCTCCAGACAAGGATTTCAGGAGTTCCAGAACGAGGTAACTTCTTCATTATCTGCATCTCTCTTGGTTTTTTCCTGCACTCATATGTAACAACAACAAATATATATGCAGAGTAAAATTCATGTATAGGCCATTTCACTTGATTGACAGATTGATCTTCTTTCAACAATCCATCATAAGAACTTGGTGTCTTTACTGGGATACTATAACACATCAAGAGAGCTAATGCTGATCTACGATCACATGTTTGGAGGGTCCCTAGGGGACCGCCTTTATGGTACTCTTGAAAGTACCATAAAGTCGTTCACATAAGAGTACTCTTGATGGGCACCTTTCTCATGTTATCCACATGCTATCTTTTCTGTAGGATTGGAATACCTGCACGTAGGTTGCACCCCAAAGATAATTCACAGAGATATTAAAACCTCCAACATCCTTTTAGACAACTACATGAACGGAAAACTAGCCGACTTTGGTCTCTCAAAGATGACAATTGACGACGGGGAGGCTTCACATGTGACCACTATGGTGAAAGGAACGCCAGGATACCTGGATCCAGAGTATAATATCCCACAGATAACTTATTCTTCGTTTGCAATATTAATCCTTGATGCTGAATGAAGTCATTTTTGTTTGGGATGTTTCTGCAAGTATTTTCGCACTCAAATGTTGACTGAGAAGAGTGATGTATATAGTTTTGGTGTGGTGTTGCTAGAAATCATATGCGGCAGACCAGCCATCTACCTGAAGAGCGTTGTTGGTTTGTAATCATTTCACTGCCTTATGACGGCGGATCGATGGCCGTTTTGACCCTTCAAGATGCCAGACCCTCTGTCAGCCCAAGCGGTGGCCGCCTTAGCCTTTACAGGCCACCAAATACCATCACCGCTCTAATTTAATTTTTCCTAAGGTCTAAGGGGCAAGTTTTGTTCCTATAAATAATTGAATCGTATTGTAATCCTGTGTGAGGGTGAGACTGATATAGAAATTGAGGGTGAGACTGATATAGAAATACAGAGCTTGAAAGCATTTTTGAATTGAATTGGTCATTCTGCTTTTTTAATTTTGTGCTGTTGAGTTTGTAAACTCGTTTCTTTATTCCTTGATCAAATTCGGCATTCGGAGTTTACTTGTTAAAAACTCCGTGGAATTCTTTAATCTCAAACCCCCGAACCCCAAAGTGGTGGGCCCACACCCTATTTTCATTTCACGATTCGGAAATCATTGTGTCATTTTGTTTTGTGCATCAGGTGTTAGCAAACCCCGAAACCGGATATTGCGTGGGCCCCACACTCCATTTGCATTTTGCGATTCGTGAGTTGTTGTGTGTGGTGTTGGGTGTTCGTGTTCACCGAAATCCTGAACCCCGATTGGCCTCGTTTCTTACATATGGTATCAGAGCCATACTGTCATTATTTCAGTACGCGTCGAAGGGTGCAGAAGCTGCTTTGTATGTTTGACCGTTGTTGTGTTAAGAATACTGTGTTGCGTTCTTTTCTTAGTTAAATGGAGATTATCCCTGTTGGAGTCTAATTTTCTTTCTGCATAGAAGTTTATTTGATTTCCTTCATTTTTTATAAATGGCTACGTCTGGTAGCGGTGCTTCTCAGATTCAGGTTCCTGTGCTGAACGAGAAGTCATATGATTCATGGTATATTCGAATGAGGATGATTTTGCGTTCTCAAGATTTATGGACTTATGTCATTGATGGTTATGTTGCAGTAGAATTGGCTCTTTCTAATGTTGACCGTGTTTTGCTGAAGGAAAACGGGAAGAAGGATAACAAAGCTCTTGGATTAATCCAGCAAGGGTTAAATGAATCCATTTTTATGAAGATTGCTAGCGCTGCATCTTCAAGGATGGCTTGGGACATTCTTGAAACCAGTTATCAAGGTGCGTCCAAGGTGAAGACAGTCAAGTTGCGGAACTTAAAAAGGGACTTTGAAAATCTGAAGATGAAGGATAATGAAAGTGTTGATACTTTCATGACTCAAGTGATGAGTGTTGTAAACTAGCTCAGGCAGTATGGAGATGATATTGAGAATAAAAGAGTTATAGAGAAAGTGTTGAGAAGTTTGCCCAAGAAGTTTGAACCTGTTGTTGTACCCATAGAGAAATTTAAGGATTTAAGTCCAATGCAAATTGATGAGTTAATTGGTTCTCTTGTTGCTCATGAATCTAAGATATCTATATATGAAGAAGGATCACTCGGGCATGCCTTCAAATCGTAACTGCATATTACCATAGGTAGAGGCAGAGGAAGGTTTTATAATCATGGAAGAGGAGGTCGATTTTCTGGTCGAAGGGACAACAAAGCTGAATCAGAGTCTGAGCAGAAGTTCCAGCAGAATCCTCCTAATTTAAGAGGGAGCAGCAACAAACCTTGGCAGCAAGAAAATCAGAGGTATGACAAAACTAAAGTACAATGTTATTATTGTAAAAAGTTTGGGCATTTTGCTAACAAATGTTGGAAGAAGAAGGCAAATGCTGGAAAGAAGTCTTCACATATCACAAATGAGTCTGAGGATCATCAAAATCCTGTGTTCCTGACTTATAATGTCACTCGGGAAAGTGCTAAAGATATTTGATTTTTGGATAGTGGTTGCAGTAACCACATGACTGGTAATAGGGACTTATTTTCTTCTATTAATACTAGTATTCAGTCTGAAGTAAAACTGGGGAATGACTGTAAGGTTACATTTAATGGTAAAGGTGTAGTTCGAGTCTATACTAAGAATAATCAGAGAAGAAATATTGATGATGTTTATTTTGTGTCTAGTTTAAAATGAAATCTTATTAGTGTTGGACAACTGTTGGAGAAAAAGTACAGAGTATTCTTCAAGAACAAGGTATGCACAATTTATGATAAATTACCCAGCAGACAGTTGATTGAAAGAGTTGAGATGACCAAGAATAGAATGTTTCCACTTGTTATGAGAAATGATTTAAGTAATTCTTTGAATGCTTATAAAACTAAAAGTTTAGATGAATCTTGGTTATGGCATTTGAGATATGGTCATTTACATTTTGGTGGTTTAGATCTGTTACAGAAGAAATGGATGGTAAAGGGGTTACCCTGTATTCAACAACCTACAAGCTCTTGTGAGAGCTGTATACTTGGGAAGCATCAAAGAGAGAAATTTGTTTCAGGTGTTTCTTATAGAGCAAAATCTCCATTGGAAATTGTCCACACAGATTTATGTGGACCTATGCAAACACCTTCTTTAATTGGTTGTGTTTATTTTATGACTTTCATTGATGATTTCAGTAGGAAGACTTGGTTATATTTGTTGAAATAGAAATCTGAAGTCTTTGATGTTTTTATGAAGTTTAAGTTTATGGTTGCGAATGAGAGTGGTCAAACCATTAAAATCTTACGGTCTGACAGAGGAGGTGAATACAAACATAATGAATTCATTGAATTTTGTGATTTTCATGGAATTAAAAGGCAGTTTACTGCTCGATATACTCCACAGCAGAATGGAGTGGATGAAAGGAAGAATCAGACCATCATGGATATGGACAAGAAGCATGTTGAAAGAGAAGAATATTTCAAAGGAATATTGGGGAGATGCAGTTCTTTGCTCTATTTTTATCTTGAATAGAAGTCCGACCAAGACCATGAGGGATCGTGTACCCCAGGAAGCTTGGGATGGTAAGCCTTGCAATGTTTCTCATTTCATAATTTTTGGATGTGTTGCATTTGCGCATGTACCTACAGAAATGAGGAAGAAGTTGGATGACATAAGTGAGAGATGTATCTTTGTTGGATACAGTGAAGAGTCTAGGGCATATAAACTCTACAATCCCATCACCCATAAATATGTAATCAACAAAGATGTTCAATTTAAAGAAGATGAAGCCTCGGATGGAAGTATTGACAAGTCAATTTTAGAGGGAGTTGTGCTACCCCGTGAAGACGACAATGGAGCTAAGAAGGTTGAAGGAGATGGACAGATGGTTCCACATGCAGATACGCCTGCAACAAGAAGTCCAACAAGGCAAGCACCAGATTCCAGCCCATCTCAATTTATAACGCCCAGAACTCATGAGCGTGGTGAGCCATATGGACATGGTGGACATCAATCAGATTCACAGGTAAGTAGTGAATCAAATCCCACTTTAGATTCATTAAGAAACAGATTTAAAGGACAGAAGACTAGAATCTTAAGAGAATTATATGATTAGAATGAAGAAGTAGATCAGATTTCAAATTTTGCATTAATGACATGTGATCCTGTAAGTTTTAATGAAGCTGCTAAAGAGGATGTCTGGATAAAAGCAATGGATTAGGAGATTGATTCCATTGAATGAAATAACACATGGGATCTTGTAGATTTACCTGAAGGCAAGAAAAGTATTGGTGTTAAATGGGTTTATAAGACTAAGCTAAGTGCATATGGTGAAGTTGAAAAGTACAAGGCAAGACTTGTAGCTCAGGGGTTTAGTTAGCAACTCGGTATTGATTACAATGAAACATTTGCTCATGTAGCTAGAATTGACACTGTGAGGATCGTCTTATCTATTGCTACTTAGAATAGATGGATCATGCATCAGATGGACGTTAAGTCTTCATTCTTGAATGGATATTTGGAAGAAGAGGTTTATGTAAGACAACCTTCGGGTTATGTGATTGATAAGCATAGAGATAAAGTTTACAAGTTGAGGAAATATTTATATGGATTGAAGCAGGCATCCGAGTTCGGTATAGCAGGATTGATGAGTACCTAATCAGTGTTGGATTAAACAGAATTCCAAGTGAACCAACTCTGTATACAAAGGTGAACCAAGAAGGTAAAATTTTGATTGTTTGTTTGTATGTTGATGACTTGATTTTTAGTGGAGATCTATCTATAGAAGACTTTCAAAATTCCATGAAAACAGAGTTTGAGATGACTGATTTCGGATTGATGAAATATTTTCTTGGAATTGAAGTGGATCAATCTAATGATGGCATTTTCATTTTCAAACTAACTATGCAAATGAAGTGTTGAAAAGGTTTAGAATGTTGAATTGCAAGCCAGTTGCAACACCAATGGCAACTGGTATTGAATTGAGCAAGTATGATGAGGGATCATATGTTGATCCAAATCTGTATAAGAGGCTGGTTGGAAGCCTTATGTACTTAACAACAACTAGACCTGATATCATGTTTGCAGTAAGTTTGATTTCGAGATTCATGGAGACTTCGAAGAATACTCATTGGCAAGCAGTAAAGAGGATCCTGAGATATATTGTTGGAACAACTCATTTTGGTATCCGATACACATCAAACTTGAACTTTACGCTGATAGGATATACTGATAGTGATTTTGAAGGTTCCATTGATGATAGGAAAAGCACATATGGGTATGTCTTCAGTCTTAGATCTGCAACAGTGGGATGGGCATCAAAGAAACAACACATTGTGACTCTATCTTCTACTGAGGCAGAGTATGTTGCAATAGCTGCAGTAGCATGTCAAGCTATGTGGATGAGAAGGGTATTGAATGAATTGTTGCATGACCAGAATGATGCAACCCAAATAGTCTGTGACAATAAATCTACCATTGCACTGTCAAAGAATCACATCTTTCACAAACAGAGTAAGCACATTGATACAAGGTATCATTTCATTCGAGAGCTGGTAAATGGAAAAGAAATTTATGTTCAGTTCTTCATATCTGAAGAACAATTTGCAGACATATTTACAAATCCCTTGAGAAATGAATTGTTTAAAAACCATAGAAGAAATATTGGGGTCTGCATGCTGTAATGCATTGTTTACAGCAATTTTGTATTACATATTTTTTTGTTGTTCTTATTTTCGAAATGATTAATAGGGAGTATGTTGGTTTGTAATCATTTCACCTCTTTATGACGGTGGATCGGTGGCCATTTTGACCCTTCAAGACGCAAAGGTTCACTGCCAGCCCAAGCGGTGGCTGCCTTAGCCTTTGCAGGCCACTAAATACCATCACTACCCTAATTTAATTTTTCCTAAGGTCGAAGGGGCAAGTTTTGTTCCTATAAATGCATGAATCATATTGTAACACTGTGTGAGGGTGAGACTGGTATAGAAATACAGAGCTTGAAAGCATTTTTGAATTGAAATGGTCATTCTGCGTTTTTAATTTTGTGTTGTTGAGTTCGTAAACTCGTTTCTTTATTCCTTGATCAAATTCGGCATTCAGAGTTTACTTGTTAAATACTCCATGGAATTCTTCAATCTCAAAACCCCGAACCCCGAAGCGGTGGGTCCACATCCTATTTTCATTTCGCGATTCGAAAATCATTGTGTCATTTTGTTTTGTGCGTCGGGTGTTAGCAAACCCCGAACCCCGAAACCCAATAATGTCTGGTCCCCACACTCCATTCGCATTTTGGGATTCGTGAGTTGTTGTGTGTGGCATTGGGTGTTTGTGTTCGCCGAAATCCTGAACCCTGATTGGCCCCGTTTCTTACACATTTTAACATCATTTAATGGGTACAGAATTTGATTATAATTTGTCATTCTAAATAGGAAACATCAACCTAATCGGTTACATTCAAGTACATGTTCCAATTTTTCATGATATTCAATTACATTTTCCTACTCTTATAATTCATGATAATCCAATGCAATTTATTTAATATATTTGGACATATTTGTAGGTGACGCCGTATGTGTATCTGGAGATGGATGAAAATCCTGACAAATCAATAAGTGGGGAAATGGGAGAAATCATAGACAAGAGGATGGGTGGAAACTATGACATTAAATCAATAGTTTCTTTCGCCAAACTAGCCCTTAGATGTGTTGATCCTAGGCCATCTTCTAGGGCTAATGTGACGGAAGTATTGGCTACAATAAAAGAGGTTATCATACACGAGAATAATAATAATTCTCCCCCACAGAGGAAATTGGTATCGAACATGGAGATTGGCAGGCCGACCCCATTCGGTTACATGGAGAGTCCAGTAAACCCAAATATATGGTGTGGCGTGACAACAGTTCCAACATGAGTAAAGTAGGAAGATGAATGGAAATGTAGGATATCCATTCCATGATGTATATTTAAATATGCGAACATCTTCCTATTATTCTTACCATAGTAACTTTGAATTGAATTATCAATTTTGAAGAATTATCAATTTTGAAATATGCATATGATAATAAAAGAAATACGATTATTTAATAAAGTTTCTCTGGTTGATTGATCCAGGTGGATATCGGTGGCCACCCACCTTTTTCGACTAGCTCAAAATAGTTTTCTGGCAATTTTTACAATTTACTATTTTTAGCAGTTTTTAACTTCCAGGGACATTTTGAGGCCCAAATGAAGGTTTTTCGAGATCGAGGTTCTCAATAATATTTGAAGGCATGATTGATCCCCAAAAATGAATCTTCTCGACAATACCTTTCCAATGATCTATCAAACGCCTAAAACGAAGATCATATGCAAAAGTTACGACCCCGGAAAGTTGATGTACTCACTTACCCAAACGGGGCCCACATGACTTTTGGCGCTTCATCTCCTAGGGTTAGGTTTTTGGATGTCTAGGGTTTTTGGAATTCTTGTTTATTGTAAAAATTCCTTCAGATCCTCATTGTAACCATCCTCTTGCGAATGTGAGTAGTCATCACATCTCTTCTCAGAGATAAGCTGCCACCATTCTAGCGAGTCTTTCACTCTGTATTTATACAGTCTCTGTACATTTCTTTCATTAATAGAAATCATGTATTATTGTATATCTGTTATTATGGTTGCATCTCTGATACATTTATGTTATATTATTGAATATCTGCGATATCTCTGTGCATTTCTTTGTTATATCTCAGCTCTCATTTCATGCCGAAAATAATCTGGATCAGTGGTATTAGAGCAGGATGCTCTTGATCATTTTTTCAGTGCATGTCCCCAACGAGGTTCCAGTATAGAAATTTGGGTCTCAAGCTTGTCTCTCTTGAAGACAATTGCTCTCACACACCCAAGAAACCCTCAATGGCAGAAGAAAAGAAAAACGACGGAGCAGATGATCCTATCAATCTATTGCTTGAGCAAGCTCTCACGCGACAGAGGGACGAAATGATGGAGAATTTTTCCCACATCCTTCAATGCCTTCCGATAATAGCAGGTGCATCTTCATAAAGCAACCACTTTGGAGAAACCTCACCTTTCAAGGTACAAGTTAATTTTGATATTCCTGTATTTGAAGGACAGATAGATGCAGAAGCCCTAGAAAAATGGTTAACTCTACTAGAGGATTATTTCTTTGTTCACAATTTTTCCGACAAAGAAAAGATCACCCTCGCACTCCTTAAAGCTCTCCCTCATGTCAAACATTGGTGGGAAACTTACTGGGAGAAATTTTCCACAGAGGAGTCTGGAATATACGGGGCCGATCCCACTTGGGATTTTTTTGTGGATGCGGTAAAGGAACAATATTACCCTATTGGAAATTATGAGGACCAGTACATGAGATGGACCACACTGCGGCAAGAAAGGGGCCAAGAAGTTCCGGAGTTCACCAAAACCTTCCATACCTTACGAACCAAGCTGGGTATCAAATACTCCAAGCGAAATTTGGTTCTGAAATACCGTGGAGCTCTACATAGATACATCCAGACTGAAATGGATTTTTTGGACATCTCATCACTTGGTGCTGCTTATTGATATGTTGTTAAAATTGAGCAGAAATTTAAGCACCAGAACAAACGAGATTTCGGATCTGTAAATCTGCAACAACCAAAGTATGACAAAGACAACCCTAACAAATAGTATCCCGAAAACCAGTCCAAGACACAAGAAAAGAAGGGCCACGGGAAGACAAAGAAGGACACCAGAAAATGGTGTGATTTCCACAAAATCCCCTAGCACAACAGCAATGAATGTCGCTCAAAACAGTCATAGGTGGATGAGATCAAAGACAAGGAGCCGAACCCTGATTTAGAATCCAATTATGAAAATATTAGTAAAGTACATATCATTGACGCAGACCCCACTGCTATTGTAGCAACCACAACAATTCAACCACCCAACAGATCCCGAAGAGGGGGAGTGCCTTTTTCATTCACAGATGTGGGTGAAGGGGACCCCGCTGCATTTTGTTATTGATAGCGGAATCCAAGAGAACCTAATCTCAGCAGGGGTCATCAAACAATTGGGATTGTCGACAACACCACACCCGCAACCATACAACATCGGGTGGCTTCGCCAGGATGAGATCTCTATGTCATCCAACAATGTCGATTGTCATACGACATCCAACCCTTCAAGGATGAGGTAATATGTGATGTTTCCCCAAGTCTGGATATTTGTGATGTTCTCTTGGGCCAACCATATATGTG
The DNA here is from genome assembly GCA_000966675.3 of Picea glauca. NCBI lineage: Eukaryota > Viridiplantae > Streptophyta > Pinopsida > Pinales > Pinaceae > Picea > Picea glauca. The sequence continues at coordinate 66,892 of JZKD02S1638367.1, forward strand.
GAAGCTCCATGTATTTTATGAGTCTCGACCCCGTAGTGTCATTGTTTCTATGGGGGGTCATCTCTATAGAATACCAGAGGTAGTTCCAACTACCATTCCACCTAAAAAGTGCCACAAGTCAGTATCTCATACTGCAAAATTTAGCTTCTTCACAATCTTTTCAAAAGGAGAACAGAAGGACACTGCAACCACTACAGCCTCGCCCCAAGGACCTTCTATGAGACAGTAGAAAGTCGACAAGGTTGCAACAAAGTGCAAAGATTCTTTCTGCACTTTGTCCTCTCATGTAGCCCGACTTGTTGAATGGCATTAGCCTCAACAGGTTCATGACAAACTTCCACAAACTCAACAGCGCTACATCTCCAGCAAGACAAGCAACTCACCAAGATGCAGATTCAGCAAATGGTTTTCCCCCTCCCCCAGGAACTCAACAAAATGGATACCATTTCTTCCTCAGGAGGTAGGATTTATCTAGGTGGATATCGGTGGCCACCCACCTTTTCCGACTGGCTCAAAAAAGTTTTCTGGCAATTTTGGCAATTTACTATTTTTAGCAGTTTTTAACTTTCGAGGCCATTTTGAGGTCCCAAATGAAGGTTTTTCAAGATAGAGGTTTTTAGTGATGGAAAAATGAATTATTGAGCCCCCAAAATGAATCTCCTCGACAATACCTTTTCAACGAGCTATCACATGCCTAAAATGGAGATCGTAAACAAAAGTTATGACCCCGAGAAGTTGATGTACTCACTTACCCAAACAGGGCCCACATGACTTTTGGCGCTTCATCTCCTAGGGTTAGGTTTTTGGATGTATAGTGTTTTTGACATTCTTGTTTATTGTAAAAAGGACTTCAGAGCCTCATTGTAATGATCCTCTTGCAAATGCAAGTAATCGTCACATCTATTCTCAGAGATAAGCTGCCACCATTCTAGCGAGTCTTTCACTCTGTATTTTTACAGTCTCTGTACATTTCTTTCATTAATATAAATCGTGTTTAACTATATATATTTGTTTATGGTTGCATCTCTGATACATTTCTGTTATATTATTGAATATATGTGATATGTTTGTGCATTTATTTGTTATATCTCCGCTCTCATTTCATGCCAAAAATAATCTGGATCATCGATTCAATGGCCTTTAACAAATAATTGTAAACTTTCGAGTTTTCTTTTTAGGTTGGAATGAAATTATATGATACTAACGACAAGAACATGAAATCAGTTCCTTGTCAGGATGTAATCATTTCTCACCGCCTGTGTAAACGGTGCATTGGTGGCCGTCTTGACCCTTCAAGACTCAAGGATTAAACCACTTATTACAATTTTGTTTTACATAACTTAAACCGTGGTCGCCTTAACCTTTGCAGGCCACAAGACACCATCACCACCTTGATTAAAATCCTTTAGAAGATGGAAGGGGCAATTTTCTGTGTTTAAAATACCAGAGTCAAAATTGTAATCGTATATAGCTTGAAAATATTTCTTGAATCGAATTGGTCATTCAATTTTTTGGAGGTCTGCTCTCCATTTTTACTTAGTATTTCATTGAGTTTGTAAACTCACATTTTGAAGTTTTAACCTCATCTCATATTGATTTGGGGCATAGAAATTCCATTTTTTCTTTTGGGACATCTGCTGGCTTATGAAATAGACCCACTCACTCTCCAAGTGCCGAAACCCGAAGTGGGCCCACAGCCTGATTGGATTTTATGATTCAACGATCGTCGTTGTGTGGTGTTTATGTATCGAGCATTCCCAAACGCTGAAACCCTAAGGGGCCCACAGCCAATTCGCGATTTCACAATTCGACAATTCTTGGCGTGCTTTGTTCTTGGCGTCAAGCGTTTGTAAACGCCAAACCCCGAACGCCAATTGACCGTCAACTTTCGTTTTTTTTCTCATTTTGTATCAGACCTAGCAGTCTATTCTGCTATTGCTTAGTTCATTGTAGTTTATTCCTGTTGGTGCCAAACTTTGTTTTCTTATTTTTTTCCGTGAAGGTTTATTTGATTCCTTTCAAAAATTTTATAAATGGTTGTGTCTGGTAGTATCTCTTCTCAGGTGCAGGTTCCTATATTGAGCGAGAAGTCATATGATACTTGGTATATTCGAATGAGGAAAATTTTTCATTCTCAGGATTTATGGACTTATGTCATTGATGGTTATGCTGAGCCAACTGATGTTGCAGTAGAATTGGCTCTGTCTAATGCTGCCCGTGTTTTGTTGAAGGAAAACAAGAAGAAGGATAACAAAGCTCTTGGATTAATCCAGCAAGGGTTAAATGAATCCATTTTTATGAAGATTGCTAGCGCTGCATATTCAAAGATGGCTTGGGACATTCTTGAAACCTGTTATCAAGGTGTGTCCAAGGTGAACACAGTCAAGTTGCAGAACTTAAGAAGGGACTTCGAAAATATGAAAATGAAGGATAATGAAAGTGTTTCTACTTTCATGTCTCAAGTAATGAGTGTTGTGAACCAGCTCAGGTAGTATGGAGATGATGTTGAGAATAAGAGAGTTATTGAGAAAGTGCTGAGAAGTTTTCCCAAGAAGTTTGAACATGTAATTGTACCCATAGAGGAATTTAAAGATTTAAGTCAAATGCAAATTGATGAATTAACTGGTTCTCTTGTTGTTCATGAATCTAGGATATCTAGATATGAAGAGGGATCAATGGAGCATGATTTCAAATCCCAACTTCATGTTACCAGAGGCAGAGGCAGAGGACGGTTTTATAATCATGGAAGAGGAGGTCGATATTTTGGTCGAAGGGACAACAAAGATGAATCCGAGTCTGAGCAGAAGTTCCAGTAGAATCCTCCTAATTTAAGAGGGAGCAGCAACAAACCTTGGCAGCAAGAAAATCAGAGGTATGACAAAACAAAAGTACAATGTTATTATTGTAAGAAGTTTGGGCATTTTTCCAACAAATGTTGGAAGAAGCAGGCAGATGCTGGAAAGCAGTCTGTACATATCACAAATAAGTCTGAGGATCATCAAAATCCCATGTTCTTGACTTGTAATGTCACTCAGGAAATTGCTAATGATATTTGGTTTTTGGATAGTGGTTGTAGTGACCATATGACTGGTAATAAGGACTTATTTTCTTCTATTGATACTAGTATTCAATCTGAAGTCAAACTGGGAAATGACTGTAAGGTTACAGTCAATGGTAAAGGTATAGTTCCAGTTTACACTAAGAACAATTAGAGAAGAAATATTGATGATGTTTACTTTGTCCCTTGTTTAAAATGAAATCTTATCAGTGTTGGACAATTGTTGGAGAAAAAGTATAGAGTGTTCTTTAAAAACAAGGTATGTACTATCTATGATAAACTACCCAACAAACAGTTGATTGCAAGAGTAGAGATGACCAAGAATAGAATGTTTCCACTTGTTATGTGAAATGATTTAAGTAGTTCTTTAAATGCCTATAAGGCTGGAAGTTTAGATGAATCTTGGTTATGGCATTTGAGATATGGTCATTTATATTTTGGTGGCTTAGATCTGTTACAAAAGAAAAAAATGGTAAAGGGGTTACATTGTTTCAACAACCTGCAAGATCTTGTGAGAGTTACATACTTGGAAAACATCATAGAGAAAAATTTGTTTTAGGTGTTTCCTACAGAGAAAAATCTCCATTAGAAATTGTCCACACAGATATATGTGGACCTATGCAAACACCTTCTTTAAAAGGATGTGTTTATTTTATGACTTTCATTGATGATTTCAGTAGGAAGACTTGGTTGTATTTGTTGAAACAAAAATCTGAAGCTTTTGATGTTTTTAAGAAGTTTAAGTCTATGGTTGAGAATGAGAGTGGTAAAACCATTAAAATCTTAAGGCCTGACAGAGGAGGTGAATACAAACTTAATGAATTCATTGAATTTTTTTATCTTTATGGAATTAAAAGGCAGTTTACTGCTCGATATACTCCACAACAGAATGGAGTGGCTGAAAGGAAGAATCGAACCATCATGGATATGGCTCGAAGTATGTTGAAAGAGAAGCATCTTTCAAATGAATATTGGGGATATGCGGTTCTATGCTCTGTTTTTATCTTGAATAGAAGTCCGACCAAGACCATGAATGATCGTGTACCTCAGGAAGCATGGGATGGTAAGTCTTGCAATGTTTCTCATTTCAAAAAATTTGGATGTGTTTCATTTGCGCATGTACCTGCAGAAATGAGGAGGAAGTTGGATGACAGAATCGAGAGATGTATCTTTGTTGGATAGAGTGAAGATTCTAGGGCATATAAACTCTATAATCCCATCACCCATAAATATGTAATCAACAAAGATGTTCAATTTAAAGAAGATGAAGCCTGGGGTGGAAGTATTGACAAATCAATTTCAGAGGGAGCTGTGTTACCCTGTGAAGATGATGATGGAGCTGAGCAAGCTCAAGGAGATGGATAGCTGGTTCCTCATGCACATACACCTGTAGCAAGAAGTCCAACAAGGCAAGCATCAGATTTCATTCCATCTCAATCTAGAATGCCCAGAACTCATGAGCATGGTGAGCCATTTGGACATGGTGGACATTCAACAGATTCACAGGTAAGCAGTGAATCAGATCCCATTTTAGCTTCATTGAAAAATAGATTTAAAGGACAAAAAACTAGAAGTTTAAGAGAATTATATGATCAGAATGAAGAGGTGGATCAGATTTCAAATTTTGCATTTATAGCTTATGATCCTGTAAGTTATGATGAAGTTGCTAAAGAGGATGTCTGGATAAAAGCAATGGATGAGGAGATTGATTCCATTGAAAGAAATAAGACTTGGGATCTTGTATATTTACCTAAAGGTAAGAACATTATTAGTGTTAAGTGGGTTTATAAGACTAAGTTGAATGCAAATGGTGAAGTTGAAAAGTACAAGGAAAGACTTGTAGCTCAGGTGTTTAGTCAACAACCTGGTATTGATTAGAATGAAACATTTTCTGATGTAGCAAGAACTGACACTGTGAGGATGATATTAACTATTGCATCTCAGATTAGATGGATCATGCATCAGTTGGACGTCAAGTCTGCATTCTTGAATGTATATTTGGAAGAAGAGGTTTATGTAAGACAACCTCCGGGTTATGAGATTGATAAGCATAGAGATAAAGTTTACAAGTTAAGGAAGGATTTATATGGATTGAAGCAGGCATCCAGAGTTTGGTATAGCAGGATTGATGAATACCTGATTAGTGTTGGATTCAACAAAAGTCCAAGTAAACCAACTCTGTATACAAAGGTAAACCATAAAGGTAAAATTTTGATTGTCTGTTTGTATGTTGATGACCTTATTTTTACTGGAGATCTATCTGTAGATGATTTTAAAAATGCCATGAAAACAAAGTTTGAGATGACTAATTTAGGATTGATGAAATATTTTCTTGGAATTGAAGTGGATCAATCTGATGATGGCATTTTCATTTGTCAAACTAACTATGCAAATGAAGTGTTGAAAAGGTTTAGAATGTTGAATTGCAAGCTAGTTGCAACACCAATGGAAACTGGTATTAAACTGAGTAAGTATGATGAGGGATCATATGTTGATCCAAATTTGTATAAGAGGATGGTTGGAAGCCTCATGTACTTAACAACAACCAGTCCTGATATAATGTTTGCTGTAAGTTTGATTTCAAGATTCATGGAAAATCCGAAGAGTACTCATTCACAAGCAGGAAAGAGGATCCTGAGATATGTTGTTGGAACAACTAATTTTGGTATCTGATACACATCCATCTTAAACTTTGAGTTGATCGGATATACTGATAGTGATTTTGCAGGTTCCATTGATGACAGGAAAAGCACATCTGGGTATGTGTTCAGTCTTGGATCTAGAGCGATGGCATGGGCATCAAAGAAACAACCCATTGTGACTTTATATTCTACTAAGGCAGAGTATGTTGCAATAATTGTAGCTACATATCAAGATGTGTGGATGAGAAGGGTCTTGAATGAGTTGTTGCATAACCAGAATGATGCAACCCAGATTGTCTGTGACAATAAATCTACCATTGCACTGTCAAAGAATCACGTCTTTCACAAACAGAGTAAGCACATTGATACAATGTATCATTTCATTTGAGAGCTGGTAAATGGAAAATAAATTTATGTTCAGTTTTGCAGATCTGAAGAACAATTTGCGTACATATTTATGAAGCCTTTAGGAAATGAATTGTGTAAAATCCATAGAAGAAATATTGGGGTTTGCAAGTTGTAATGCATTGTTTACAACAATTTTTTTTTACATAGTTTTAGTTTGTTTTTGTTCTGAAATGATTAACAGGGAGTATGTCATGATGTAATCATTTCTCACCGCCTGTGTAAACGGTGCATTGGTGGCCATCTTGACCCTTCAAGACTTGAGGATTAAACCACCGATTACAATTTTGTTTTACATAACTTAAACCGTGGTCGCCTTAACCTTTGCAGGCCACAAGACAACATCACCACCATCATTAAAATCCTTTAGAATATGGAAGGGGCAATTTTCTGTGTTTAAAATACAAGAGTCGAAATCGTAATCGTATATAGCCTGAAAGCATTTCTTGAATCGAATTGGTTATTCAAATTTTTGGAGGTTTTCTCTCTATTTTTACTTAGTATTTCATTGAGTTTGTAAACTCACATTTTAAAGTTTTAACCACGTCTCATATTGATTTGGAGCATAGCGATTCCATTTTTTCTTTCGGTACATCTGATGGCTTATGAAATAGACCCGCTCACTCTCCAAGTGCCGAAACATGAAGTGGGCCCACAACCTGATCAGATTTTGTGATTCAACGATTGTCGTTGTGTGGTGTTTATGTATCGAGCATTCCCAAATGCCGAAACCCAAAGGGACCCACAACCAATTCGTGATTTAACGATTCGACAATTCTTGACGTGCTTTCTTCTTGGCGTCGAACGTTTGTACACGTCGAACCCTGAACACCGATTGACCATAGACTTTCATTTTTTTTTCTCATTCCCGACATATTCTTCATTGAATTATTACCACTCGAACTCCACTAATTGTGCACATTGTATCTTTATTTTTGCGTTCAATTCTTACCACTAGATCCCCTGCAATCATGTAGTTTGAGAAATCTAAGCAGTCATTTGATTTTCAGGCACAAAAAAGTTGTGCATGTCAATTCAAGGGCCTTCAATCAATAACGTGCACTTTGGATTTTTCTTTTGACGTTGAATGAAATGATACAAAGCACTAATAATTAGCACATCCACTAACTCGGGGTTGGTGAACACCGAAAGACTTGCGGCCGATAAAAAAAAAACTCTTGCGTTAAAAAAGACCCAGTAAAAACAGAATGAGGTAGAGAATGAGAAATGAAACGCACTGATAACTGAGGCAGATAATGAAACACGCGGACAGTTGAAGAATTCCAAAAGTTAATCATTTAAACGTGGCAATCATATGATGTTACAGTAATTTCTTAATACAATTAGGTAAATGTTAAAAAGTAAACAGGTCAATAGATGCATTTATAAATGCAAAGAAGTTATCAACAATAAATCTGACTGGTTGATTTTGGAGGACGACTAAGAATATGCCAGCATCTTCAGTGCATAACCATTAGATTAGAATTTAAGATTAAAAGATCATTAATTGTGCCCATCTCCAATAGGTATACGCCTTTCGGCATAACAAGGATGAAATCTGTAACCGATATATTCCATTATTAGTAGATTCCAATAATCGCCACCACTCTGAACTATTACCAGTCGATCGCCATTTCTTTTACATGTCAATCAAGAAAACAAAATCCTTTCTAGGGTGGGAAGCAACAATATACTTTACACGTGGGTGTCAATCAAGCATAAAGCACCCCATCAAAGATTATCAATAAAATACAATCCTTTCGATTGTAGTGTGTTCTCGCCTCCTCTGGTGACTTCAAAGCTTTTTGTCCATCTGAAGATCTTATTATTCTTTTGATTATAATTGCATACAAAAAATAAATAATATCGACGTATTAGATGATTTATTAGCATAAACGCTCTTTCATCTTCTGAAATGTTGTTTATTTTAGACATTATTGCAGAGTTCACATAATTTTTACTTATCATTTTGATTTAGTTTGCTTTGAGAGTAGCTTATACAATTTAGTATTGAGGAGTTTAGTATGGAGGAGATGTTATCACATTAATATCAATAATAATAACAAATTCAGCTCCATTATATCTAAATTATATCTATGTAATAAGAAATTTGATTCCTCTAGAGGATCCATAAATCTAAATTTAAGATGAATCAACTTTGTTTTATAAAAATAATAATGAAAAAAATCAGTTGATTTTTCTCCTATTATGTGTTTCCAAAGAGTTTATTTTTATTATTGTAATTTTAAATTGTATTAATAAAAAGATTAATTATATAAAGTAATTAAATTATAAATTTACAACATATTTTTATATAAAAATGTATTTATCAAAATTTTAAAATATTTTATAATTGCTTATTTGTGAGGTCCTTAAGGTCAATAGCTATTGCAGAAGAAAATACATCCTCTCATTCAACACTAATATTAGAGAAAACTTAATAAGTTTTTTTTAATATCCCCCCACCCTCATAAGTGGAGGGAATATTATAGAAAACTTAATAAGTTTCTCTAAAATTCCCCCACCCATATGAGGGTGAGGGTGGGGGAAATATTAGAGAAAACTTAATAAGGGTTGGGTGGAAGGGATATTAGAGAAAACTTATACAAATGTATTTATCAAAATTTTAAAATATTTTACAATTGTTTTGTAAATAGAAATAAAAACGTTTTTAATAATTTTAGTAACAACGTTTTCATAATTAACTATGATTAACCAATCAATTAAGTACTTATTATTAAGTAACAATTCTAATAAAAATTAGTCCTTATTAAGGTGACAATTTTTATTAAAATTAGTTTTTGTTAAGGGGACAATTTTGATAATACATATGATAAAGGAAAATATTTTTTAGAATTATAAATTAATTTTTAATCCTATGGGTTTATATTTAAATTTATATCTTATTTTTTAAATTATTATTTAATTATATATAAACTAAAAAGTTTATTTATTAATTTTTCGCTAATATTCCCCTACTTTCACTCCATTTATTTATTAATTTTTATCTAATATTCCCTCCACTTCCACCCTCACCCTCACCCATATATATGAGGGTGAGACAAGGTAGAATAATAGAGAAAACTTATAAAAATGTATTAATCAAAATTTTAAAATATTTTACAATTATTTTATAAATAGTAATAAAAATGTTTTTAATAATTTAGTAACAATGTTTTCATAATTAACTATGACTAACCAATTAATTAAATATTTATTGTTAAGTGACAATTTTGATAATAAAAAAAATAGTCCTTATTAAGGTGACAATTTTGATTAAAACTAGTTCTTATTAAGGGGGTATTTTTTATTATTAAGGTGACAATTTTGATTAAAACTAGTTCTTATTAAGGGGATATTTTTGATAATACATATGATAAAGGAAAATATTTTTTAAAATTATAAATTAATTTTTAATACTATGGATTTATTTTTAAATTTATATCTTATTTTTTAGATTTTTATTTAATTATATATAAACTATAAAGTTTTATATATATCACCATAGTATTTTTTTTTTAATTTATGATTTTTTTTAATCATGTAATTTTGTACTTGATTTTGATTTATAAGATTCAAATAATATTTTATTAAAAACAAATAAAATTTATTTAATTTGTAAAATTTAATTAAAGCATGGGAATATGATAAAAAGTTCTTGAAACTCTTGAGAGATAACCAATTATTTGTGAAGAATTCAAAATGTGTGTTTGGGGCTCCTAAGGTTAAATATTTGTGTCACATTGAAGTAGGGAGGGAGTACATAGTTGATCCAAAAAAAGTGGGGGCCATGCAACATTGAACCCATCCCAAAACATTGAAGAGATTGAGGGTATTCTTATGACTTACAGGCTACTAGAAGAAATTTCTGAAAAATTATGGCAAAATCATAGCTCCCCTAAATTCACTCCTTAAAAATAAGGAGTCGGGTAGTAGCACATGCCTTTGTTGATTTAAAGGATGCCTTGTGCATTAATCTAGTATTAGCAGTGTCGTACTAAAATTCGACTTTTCTCTTGGAGTGTGATGCTTTAGATAGAGTTACCAAAGAAATATTGATTCAAGAAGGATGCCCTTTGGAATTCACCAGTAATTGATTGTGTGACTGCAATTTGGGAAAATCCACACATGAGAAGGAAATGATGGATATCCTTCATGCAATGGAGACTTGACACCCATATCTCATAGGAAGGCATTTTCACATCAAGGGTAACCATCATATTCTGAAGTACTTCCTTGAACAACAATTTTCCTCAATAGAGCAACATAAATGGGTCACAAAGATGTTGGGGTGTGATCATGGGATCATATATAAGAAGGGTAAAGAGAATGTTGTGTATGATACTTTATCCAGATAATTCAAGGAGGATGGGTCATTCCTTTCCTTATCATTACCAAGTCCAGGATGGCTTGAAGAGTTCCATAGACAATGACTCGCAAACAACAATTTAAGGCAATTCATCCAATGGCTTTAGGTAGATCCCAACCAACCTAAAATTTATACATGGAAATGAGATACATTGCAATATAAATGGTGCATTATATTGGAAAAAGATTCAACCCTAAATCAATGAGTCTTAGAGGAGATACATTAATCACCGATAGAAGGTCACCCTGGATTTCATAAAACCTATGAAAGAACTAAGCATTCATTCTTCTAGGATGACATCAAATTATATATCCAAGACTTTGTAGAATCCTTTGATTCTTTCCAACTAAAATAAGGAGAGATAGTGAAGATACTAGGGGAATTGCAACCATTACCAATCCCAACAAAAATTTGGGAAGTCATTTCAATGGATTTTATTGTGGGACTCCCAAAAGAAAACAATAAATCAATCATCATGGTGGTTGATGACAATTTTTCAATAGTTGTCCATTTATTTTCCCTAACTAATCCTTTAATTACCTCAATGGAACATGCCTTCATGGATAATATATTTAAGCTACATAGTATGCCCACTTTCATCATCTCAAATCAAGACCCCACATTCACTAGTAAATTTTGGCAAGAGCTATTTAAAATTCTAGGTACACAATTGAATATGAGCATTGCATATCATCCTAAAACTAATGGTCAAATACAAGTGGTCAATAATTTATCAAAAACCTATTTGAGATTCTATGCGTCCAAAAAGTGGCATAAATGGGCACAATGGCTTCATCTTGCCAAATGGTGGCATAACACCTCTTATAGTGGAGCTACAAAAAACACAACATATGAGGTTGTTTATGACCAAAACCTCATGTCAATGGAATCCATTGTTCTAAGAACCTCCATGTTTCATGTAGTAGATATAATACTTCACACCAAAGAAATCACAATCCATATCATTAAGGAAAACTTGGTTATGACACAAAATAGAATGAAATAACAAATTGGTCATCATAGATATGAACGTTCTTTTAATTAAATAGGTCAACTGTTTCTTTTTCTACATCCTTATAAATAGATATCATTGAAAGATAAAGTTCGCTAGAACCTAACTCCCAAGTTCTATGGTTCCTATAATATCATACAATGCATTGGTCAGGTCACCTACAAGCTGGCTCTCCCATCCCACTCTAAGATTCAGCTAGTATTTCATGTGTCCTATTTGAAGAAGGTTGTGGGATAAAATTGAAAAGTGAATACTATCCTAACAAAACTTGATGAAGAAGGTTCCATTTGGCTCTAGCCAAAATAAGTATTGGATACCAAAGAGCTCTAGTCGCACCAATGTGCAATCAAGGATGTATTGGTCTAGTGGAAATATATCTAACCAGAATATGTGACATCAAAATTGGCAATGATTCTCCAACAATTTCCCCACCTTCATCCTAAAGGACAATGATTCTTTTGAAGGATGAGGGCATACTAGGGTCCTACCCTATCCCCCTTGAATAAGGATAATTAAATAGTTAGTTCCTTATCAATTATTAAAAAAGGGTCATTTTTATTAATAAGGCCCAAATTAGTTGGTCAACCCTGATTATAAGGGGGCCATAGGTAGTTAATATTATCTATGGATAGATATCTATTGAGTATAATTTTATGTAATGTTTTGTCAAGAATTTTTATTGTATTTGTAGCATTGCTCTTGAAGGTTTCCCCCTTGAAGAGGAAAGTGAACATAACTCTCTATTTTTTATTATCAAAGAGATCCTTCTCAGGGTGTTTCTCTCTTTTCTCTTGTGTTATTGAGTTCTTCCCTATATTTTATGTGATTACTCTAAAGTTTTGGGGTTAAATACACTACATAGTGTCTAGTCATTTAATATGGATAAGGGAAGGGAGCTAGGTAGAATTTATTCTCGAGAGGATAGATAGAAAGTCCCTCGAAGGGACATACACTTATGGAGTGATTTCCACCTCACGTGAACTAAAACAAACATCCTCAAAATATTTAAAGGGATAGGGGAAGAAGTAGAAGTTATCGTACTCAAGCAATCCAAACCACAGTTAGGTGGTTTTTGAAGACCTTTGAGTTATCCATATTGTTCTATTGTTGGTGTTGAAACCAAATTTATATGATTTGATGGGACTTACTCATTATGCACTTGCTTCAAGGTTGAATGGGGTAGAACCTCATATTCCTTATGATCCTTGCAAACCCATTCTTTCCGTTTTAGAGGAAGAAAACAATCCTTCACTAGGTGCCATTAGTAGTGGAAACGACCACATTTAAAATCGATTCCTTTGTAATATATAGCTTAAATATAGATGGTTGACCCCTTTCTAATAATCATGGAGTTTGCCAAACCTTTTGACAGATCCATACCAACCAGGATGTAGGCCATTCCCATATATCCTAAATTTTTGTAAGAATTTTCCACATCATAAAAAAGAACTAAAGGATTCCCTATTTCTCTAAAGACACCATCTAAAAATACAATTAGGGGTAAAATTGGGATCTTGTCCCACACAAGGACAAAATCCATACCGATAGACTTTGCATCAAAATAAAATTTCCATTTTTTCAGGAATAGGGCTTGGGATCCCCATGTTCATCTAGATTGTAATATTTTATTTGCATCTCATCCTATGTGGATAATCAAAACTAGCCATCATTTAATGACTATATCATGTTGTGTGAATAATATCCAAGGAAACCTATGAAACTTTCCAAAGACCAAGATTTTAGGGTTTAAAAGTCCATCCATTTTCTTGGTAATCTCTCTACAATGGTTGAGTCATCAATGTTCATAATCTCTTGTAGTTTTATTCCTTCACCCAACTCCAACTTTATGTATTCCTTTTTTATTTGGACACATTTACAGTTTTTTTTAGAGTTCACCAAATATCCTAATCACATACCTTTCTAGTTAGGGGGAAAATATTTACAAGTCAAGGCTCCACTCGTCATTTCTCAAGAAAACATACTTACAATAAAACCTTGTTCATCAATGGGAAAAATCATGAATCTAGGTGTCTATTTTCCTAGTTTTTTGAGAAAATAAAATATATTTTCATATGTTTTTCAACTTCTGGTAAACACAAGTATTTTTTTTATTTATAATTTGAATTTATAGTAAAAACAAAACTTGTTATGAATTTTTTATCTTTCTATTGATTATTTTTTGAATTTTTTTTTATTGACAGTTGATATGTCATTTTAGTGATTGTTTGACAATATGTTCCTTAAAATTGAAGGCATTGATAATGATTTAGGTTTGTTGACACTATTAAGAACCCAAATAACGAATACAAAAGCATCAAAATAGATATAGAAGACCAATATGCAAAATCTCTTTTATTAATATCAAACCCTTAGGGTAGAGAAACACCATACAATGGATCTTATTATGGAAGAGATCCTCTCCTGTTCACTTGCCTCTTCGAGGGGGAAACCTCCTAATGACCTACCGCTCCAAATACAATACTTCTCTTCATGTCCTGTTACATTGGTTGAACCCCTTTATATAGTGTTACCATCACCTAAGAACATTCTAGAGGAGGAATGTTCTAGAAGTAGAACCTTATAAGAAGTCCTCTTACATTTATTATATCTAACTACCATAGTGGGCCTTCCTTATTTAATAATATAGTGGACCTAGTCCACCTTACATTAAATGGCTTCCACTATTATCACTATGGGCCCTCTGGTCCCCCACTACTATCTCTCTAGCTACCTAACATTCCATCCCCCTTATGAAATCATTGTCCTCAAAGATTTATGAACAACCATATAACAGGGTCCCATGGATAATTGTGTACCATAATGCTGAAGAAGACTGGAGAACCAAGGTCCCATGTAGAAAGGAAAGCCACCATGCTAAAGTAGTAAAACCACCATTGTAAACCCATGTCCCATGTCCAAGTGCTCATGTGAAATCCATGTGGAAGATTTTGGAACCCAATAACCAACTCAAAATGATGCTCCAAAGACTGACACTTGTCATGTGGATCCAAATAAGAAGATCCATCCACATAGTGGAAAAGGGTCGTAGCAGAATCTGGAAGGAATAATACCACTATAGAATATGCAGGATGGACACTGGTAATAATCATTGGCTCCCAATTTGTCACATTGATGATCTCTATAGAAGGTGGATTAGAGTCATCAAATAAAATATGAAAGTGGTTGTCATCCTAGAAATGACAACTATCCATATACCAATCATCACAATCGGCCTCAAAATCATACCAAGCATATATTTCTTGATTATATTCATCCCAGAGGTCCGCCATAAGAAATATCTCCTGCATGATATCCAATGAATCTTGAATACTACGAAAACTATCATTGAGTCCATCTGTGAGGCCATCTACAAATTTATCCAATCTATCATGATTCACTGTGTCATACAATTGAGATTTGAATGCTTCAATAATTTGTAGAATTTCTTTGAGGTTTTTAGAGAAAATAGCCATCTAAGCACCCTATTAAAATTGATGAAATCTACGGTCCCGCTACCATCACGAAAAACGTTAAAAAAATGAACAATAAATTACGGTAGAAAATCACAGTTTTTTTTCCGGAAAAACCCTGAAAAACTGCTGAATTTAAAATGTTTATAACTTCACTTCCCGGACTACATTTCAGTTGATTGTTTTTTTTGAAATTGGGTATATTTCTGCGAGGAATTCAAATAACCAATTTTTTTTCCAAATTCAACTCGTAAAGCTTCAGATCTGAACCTAAAGTGCGCCACCCTCTTTTTCTTCCCTAGAAAATTTCTGCAAAAAGAGCAAAAAATTTCTTCCCTTCTTTGGCCAAGGAAAGTGTGCCCACTACTACCTCTATAGATACCTAACAGACACCAATTTACTCATTATTAAACTTTTGATTATGAAAAATGAAATATTTTGCAACAATCTAAAAAAACTCTATTAAAGTATGACTATAGTTTTGAAGGCAATGGATGGATATTATAATTACTACATTTTTTTAAATTTGACGAATATGAAAAAGTTGCATATTTTACAGAAATTTAGAATGACACCATTTATATACCTTAATTTTTATTTAAAAGTAAAATTTAAAAGTACCTTTTTGAAGAGGACAGTGAAATGTCCCATAATATAAATTTTAAATAATTTTTTACTATGTATTATTGGAGATATTGATTTTTCATTTTACTAATTCATTATGTCATCTAAAAATAATATGCAGACATTTTTTATAAAATTAACTAAAATTACTAAAAAACAATTGAATGCAATACAAATTGTATCAAAAGAAAGTAGTTTCAATTCTAAAAATGTTGGTACTAGTTCCAAAACCAGACACACAATATTTTAAGGAGGTTGCTCCTCCCCAAGTTGGAGTAAGCTGAAGTGAACACATACTTTTCTAAAAAGTGCTATAGTTACAAGTTTTCGGTTGAAAGTTAATTTTAACGGAAATTGAAATTTGTGTTATATTTTCAACAATGTCATTAGATTTAACTTTTTGCCAAAAAAATAATTCAGCCGAAAACTATTTTGGCCAAAACATTCAAGATTTCAGCCAAAAACATGCCATAAGCAATTTTCGCGACCCGATTCTCATGAAAGTGTTACCTAGATTCGTGATTTTACCCTAATACTTCCCAATTATTTAGTATAACCTAAAGGTAAAGAAGATACAATACTTGAAATAATATCAATAAGATTTGCACCATCATCATCTAAAGTGGGTAATGAATAGCTATGACGTGAGTGTGGTGATTAGACCATATCTTCACTCATTTAGGTTTGTTAAATCCTCCCACCCGTGAAATCCCTATTGCGCGCCCTTGGTGAGATAACAACCTAATGAACAAGATGTGATAGAAACCAATGGATTTAATTGTATCAGATCCACTTTAGATGGCCTAGTGTTTGCAAGGTATTGAATAATATCCCCAAGAATAGCTAGTTCATCCTCCTCCAATAGTTATTCTCCAAAGTACTTGATATAATGAGGAGGACAATTAGGTTCATGGTACAACCCCACTAGTATAGAAAAAATATAATTTCATTCCAATGGGTCATTTTAGTAGTCAACCACCTCACCCTGCTTAGGACCAAGGTCTCTAAAGATTCCTATAATATACAAAAAATTACTAAGGCTAAAAAAATTGAGTCTGTAGAATGTTGTTTCAAAAGATGGTACAATTCTTAAACCTCAGACCTCAGAAATTACCCTCATACCTTTGACTATGGACCACCATGTAACTTATACCTTTGATCATGGACCTTCAAAGAGGTATATTTATATCTTCCACTTCATATTAATCATTTACCAAAAGCATAATACTTGTATCCTAACTCGTGGTAAAGTTTTGATGGTGTTTCTTAGAAACGTCACTTGTGTGGATATAATCACCACCTAGAAATACAAATCATTGTCTAGGGTTCATAAAACCTAATAAATTTCATCTTTTTTGTGTGTGATTGAACTCTACAACCAAAAATAGTAGAAAGTGGACATATTTGAGGTATAGGAAAAGGAAATTGTGACCAGTATATCATGCACTCAGAGTAATATTTCAAAGGGGTGTCAACTAAGAATAAACGTACGGTGATTGAGAGAATGCATTATGGTCACTCAGATGAACAAATCCATCAAAATAAATATTTCAATCATTTAGAACCCTATCTAGCAATTGATTAATCTTCTCCCATCACCCCATGCACCTTAGATGCAAATACTCCCCTATGTAACCTTAGACATAGAATGACAAGGAGAGACTTTTTTTCAAGTAGAGCTTCTTGTGGATGAAAGAGTTCCAGACATTTTTTGATCTAACTGTTCATACGTGCAACAATCCCACAATGATTTGGCATCACCTGTTAATGAGGATGAACTACAAGTGTTGGCTATGAGAACTATTGTAAGGGGCTAGTCGACTATATTGACTAGTCCCGACAGTTGACTAAGAATTAGTTGGTCGACTGCCAAAGTTGGAAGTATAAGTCAGTCGAACTGTATATTAAACCGACCGATCCAGGAAGTTAAGTAGTTACAATTTCCTAGTAACTGAATATGTAGGTATAAATAGATGATCATGTATCAAGGAAAGTGTCTATTTTGTGTTGTATTGACATGTATAATAAGGTACTCATTCATGGGATTCCACTACTTTCTGTAAGTCTTTTCTTATGGATGTATGTATGTTATCTCTATGCTTTGCTTGCTTATGTGATGGACTACTAGAAACATCCCCTACTTTTCCCTAGATTACAACATTGGTTCTTTTGTCGGTGGTTCTAAACTTGGGCATGCATAATATCACATAGATGATAACTTTACAAGACATACGCGAATGTGTTATATTCTTTGCATGTGTGTGTGTGGGCGCGTCAGATTCGACAACTACGTCTGACGATCCCAACCTCCTTCGCTCTTTGTGTCATGTGTGTCAGGCGCTTCCTAGGGGGTCTGAGTGGGGGCCAAGTATGCCTCCCCCTGGTTATTCATAGCGTTCAGGGCAGCACCCCGTAATTTTTTTTTCGGCGGTTTTTGCTATTTTTAACGGTTTTCTAAATTAATCCCGAATTAATGGATTAGGGTTTTGGTAGCTACAGAATACCTAAAAAATTGTGTATATTGTATGGTGAATGGTGAAATTAATATAATAAAGAGTTGTAAAGTGAAACACCAAGAAAGGATGGTTTTCTCCTCGTTAAGGGTTTCCGGTGTAAATATTTGTGTACTATGTGTATGAGCCATTAATTAATTTTTGTTTTTCTTAAGAATCTATATGCATTGATTTACTTCACAGGTTTAAAACTTTCAGAATGGTGGGAGAAAAAAATTGAAAACTACATCAAGAATTATGAAAGAATTAACAACCTCACGCTAGCAGAAGCAAGATCACAATTTTTCTCAAAGACTCATAAATGATTTTTGGAGGCTATCCCTGAATCCATATTCAAGTACATCAACAAATCCAGTAATGTGTAAATTGAATTAGAAAAAAAATTAACGCTCAAGATTATAAACGATGGACGAACAAACTTGCACGAGTGGGTTGAAAGAATTATCGAATATTATATAATAGAACAGGCTATTGAGGATTAAACTTCGCTTGACACAATAAAAGAAAAATTCTACATGAATCTACACAACCAATTTTTGTGCACAGTCCCAAGACTACTCCATAAACTTCTAATAGTGAAGGGAGACGATGACAATGTTGATTAACGACCTCGACTAGGTACACCATTTTGAAATAGTAATCTAGAAGAGAAAGAAGAGAAGTGGGAAGAATTCCTAGAAGTAAGGTGAAAAGATACAAAATAAACCTTCAACTACTTTTTCAAACCATAAAAATGGCCATCTGCACCGACTCTAAGTAAGTCGAGGTGGCAATCGGGGGTCGTTTGATTTGTGAGATGTTGTAGGAAAAGAGCATACCAACGTTCGTTTGAATGAAGCATAAATGTCTTCGAGAGGAAATCAAATTTTCAAGAAAACGACCAACATCCAAAAATTGGAGCGGGACAAGAGGAAAAATAAAAGAGAGGAGATATGCGATATGTGGCATAGTCGAAACTCAAATAGAAAAATAGTGAGGGAAGTTCATCCTGATAGAGCACGTGAGTAGTCTGAGTCTGACCTGAATCGACCAAATGTTAAGTACCAAAGACTTATATACATAAACACCAAAAATATTGATAGAATAATATAGAAGAACCACACTTTTATTATTATCAAACCCTTAGGGTAGGAAAACACCATACAATTGATCCAATAATGGATGAGATCCTCTCCTATTCACTTTCCTCTATGGGGGGGCATCCTCCTTGTTAGCACCATGTTTTTTGTAGTTAGAGTCAGAGGTTTGTCCAAAACTTTTCAGAGTCATGTCTTGGTATTTATAAAAATCAAAACTTTCCTGAATAACTCATAGTTGGTGTGTCAAAGTGTATGATGTCAGTGACGAATTAAAGAATGGTTTGAAATGTTGAGTAAGGATTTTGGCCATAAATTGGTAAAAGGGTGTAAATTTATTCATGTTTAAATTGTAAAGGTCTACTTTCCTAAGTCTCGAGTCATGTCAAAAAAGTGGAATTTATGTACCAAGGTCGAGTCAAATGGTTAGGATAAAGGTCATGTCAATTGATATTATGGCTCATCATTGCCTAATCATGAAGTTAGAAAAGTGAACAATCATAGCACTCTATATCATTTGTACCATTGCACACTTCAAAGGAGTGCCCATTGCGCGAGTTCCCTGCACAAATATTTAACCTGCCTTAAGACATCTCGTCACTATGGATTTTTCGTCCCTTTTCATAATTGCATTCCTTATCTGTTCAAGCATAAATATTGGTCACCCTTCATGTTTATCCATAACCTTCAAAACTTGTGTATCAACCATAGTTTTTCCAACAAACTATGAATCCCTTTGCTGCGTAAATACTATCTGCTTCTAGTTGCTACGTAAATTTGCTATACTTATTTTGTCGTGTATCCTCCATAGATTTCAGTCATTGTTCAAGAGTTTTCCTTGGAGCTCATTGTAAATTAGTTTCTCGAAGGAGTTGTTTTATCTCACAGTCAACCTTCTTTATTTTGAGCTAAATTCTTATTACCTACTCCTGCACCAAGTTTCCCATTGTTGCTTGTTGTTGCGCCGAGATTTTCATTGCGCCAAGTTTCCCATTGTTGTTTACTGCTGCACTGAGTTTCTCATTGCGCCAAATTTTCTTCCACTGATTTGTTTTTTGTGAAAAAATTCTTGTTTCTACCTTTTCTTGCGCATTATGCAAAGGTTACTATTCTCATTTGCTGTGCATAGAGGCTATTACAATCTATTGTTGCGTGCTTGAAATTGACATATACCAACATCATGGAAACTTCTCAAAGTAAAAGAAAGAATGCAATAAGCGAGAAGGTCATGAGGTTTGAACCATAGGATTTAAAGTTAATAAATGTAGACCTCACGATCAGAGTGTCCTTTGAACAAGCCATATGCATACATTTTTGTGAAAACATTCAAGGATATAATGCACAACTAACTAAGTAGTTTGCCCTTAATTTTACTGGTGTTAGTGAAACTATTGTAGGGATCACTTTTCAGGTGACAAAGGAAGCTATGTCAGCTGTGACGGAAATCCCTGTGTAGGGAGAAAAATGGTTTAAAGGTATGCCATTAGATACTTCATGTTTTATTTATTTCATCAAGCCTGAATATCGAAATCGGAAAATTGGAGCCAACATTTCTAGTGAGTATCTCCTGGAACCTTTTGAGAAACTTTTGAAGATAATCAGGAAGTACTTCACTTGTGAGGAAATATTTGACAAGGTGCATCCATACCACATCAGGCTATTGATGCATTTCACAGGGAGAAGTCCCTTAAACTTACCTTTCTTCCTGTGTCAAATCCTAGGAAAGATGGGAGACAGTGTCCAAGCCAAAGCTAACCAGCCAGAGAACAACTTATTCAATTTTTCCTTGATTAAGATGTTTGTGGTTGAGGAGATAGGAAATTTAAATAGGGACTGAAATTCCTTCATGATTTCGGCAAACACTCCCAGATACCCTAAAGGATATATTATTTTATCTGCTGAGAAATCAACAATTCATAGTTTAGAGGTGAGAGGAGGAGATGTTACTAAAAGAAGAAAAGGAAAATAAATGGAAGACTCATCACTTAGTCAACCAAAATCCGAGAAGAGAAGAAAATTAAGATCTACTGACAAAACTGAGGAGACCCAAGTTCCCAGTAAGCTGCACACCAGGTCCTCTGTCATGATATTTCCCATACCTACAATTCACCCAAGGCTTGTTGAATGTGAAAACCAGGGAATTGATGAAAAGAAAGTGGAACTAGGTGAGGAAGATGCAGATACTAAGGAGGTGAAACAACAACTAAAGAAATATCAACATGTCATAGCCCAATTATATCAAGAAAATAGAGAATTGAGAAGGAAGATAGAAAAAAGAATTCCTAAAACACCAGCATCACAGAGTCAAGCAGGTCAGAGATCCCCTACCTCACCAATGGGAGGAGAAAAGAATATAAATTGGCTTAAAAAGAAGCTAAGAGAGGCTCAAGATGTGATCATTGAACTCAGGGAGGAAAAAAATATATTAGAGGAAAGAATCATGGGGCATTTCAAGGAATGAATACCATATATTGATGATGCATGTGCATCTCTCCTTGACGCTCAATCAAAATTGAAAACAAATGTGGCTTTGTTGACACAGGTGAGGAGTTTGAAGAAACACAATTTCTCATTAAGAAGGACAAATAGGGCCTTACAATTGCAAGTGAGTTCGGGAAAGGAAGCTACAGACAAAATGAATGATCCCATCATTTGATGCCAATTGTATTTGTGCGTTCAACCTCATCATGAAGATCCAACGTGAGAAATCACTACGTAGATTTCGCAACCAACATTTGCGTAGAAGAAACCATAAATTATTTTGCAAAGGTGATAGTGTTTTCTAGTGATACACATGATGATTCATCACAACCATTTTGTTTTTATTTTCTAAAATAATTTATGATTGTAAATAACATCTCACAAAGTTTATGATTGCTAGATCGACTTTCCTATTTTTGGTAAATTTTGTAGAGGTTGTTGTTCTCTTTGAAAACAACCAGATCCATAACCCTAGGAGATAGTAGTTCGACTTCTAGTAGCTAAGTGTAGCTTTATTTTCTATATATAGGGACTATTTTGATGTAAAAAGGGGGCATGTGGGAAAAAGTATAGACATTTTGATCCTCTATGTAATTTTTTGAATCTAAAGAAATAGAAATGCATAAGTTTTGAGTTCCTTAAGAAAAAAATTCTGATGGTGGTGATCTAAAGCTTGTACCTTTATTTGTATGTATTTCATGTGTACTCATATTCATTTTCACTTCTCTTCTCTTTAAATTGGTAAATTTAAAGTCCATAATTCATTTAATGATGCTCTAGACTTAACTAATTTAAATTTTGTCTTTATTCTCAGCTAAGATCAGAATTCATCCATTGTGGTGCTCTAATTCTGTTGTATGTTTCCTTTCTTCTTTCACCCTACATGATCAAACTAAACACTAAAGTTCATCACCTTATTTATCCTTTGCTCCTTTGAGAAATTCTATCTACCAAGCTTTTTTTTCTTTTTTTTTCATGGGTTGACTCCATAGCCCTAGAAACACTATCTTTTGTCAGCAGATCTGGAAAAATGATCTTAAAATTCTAAATCTAGACATCATTTTAAAGCAACATGTCTATTAGAGATCAAGTCTCAGAGAGATCCCCCTCTATATTAGAAAGGTTATTTTCCAGTCTTAAAGTTGGTTTGTAGGTTACCTTTGTAGATTGTTCCTCCATCCCAACAATTTACTCAACGTTAACATTTTGGCGTTGTTGTCGGGGATGGAATTGAATATTTTCCCTGGGAAGAATGACTAAAAGATTAGATTTGATACCTGAGGGTAATAGTGAATCAAACACCTTTTTGGATGAATTTCTCTTACCCTAGCGACATCATTTAATAAGATCAACAACATATTTTTGTCTTTTGAGAAAATAAGAAATCTTGTCTCCTAAGAGAATTTACACTAGAAGGAACCCCGATCTAGAACCTATAGCATCTGTGTCTAATCCTGAGAAACTCTTGCACAAAAGAAAATAAAAGGCATTTCAATCATTTTCTTTCCTGGACAAAAATCTATCTTTACCCAAAGATGGTTTAAAAAGTATTGATGACCTTGATTTTGATTTAAAATTTGAGCAAACCTTGTTTAGATCTAGATCGGAATCTAAGTTGAATGAAATTATCTTTGATGAGAAGAAATTCCAGTATTTGATTCCCATTTTCCCCATCAAGACTATTCCTATTTATATTTTCCTTTCTCAAACTGTTCAGATAGTCCAAAATCCTCCTAGATCCATGGCAACCAGATTTTCTCATGTTGCCTTGCCTTCCCAGTTGCATGATTTACCCCAAAATTATAATCAAAGAATCAGATCATTCGATGGTGAAGAAAATAAATCAGCCCAAAGACACTTGGATTGGTTCAATAATTTTGTTTATCTAGAGGAATTAGATCACAAGGATGCAAAACTCAGGTTGTTCGCACAAAGTCTTTCATGAGAAGTCAAAAAATGGTTTAAATATCTTCCTACAATGAGTATCCCTAATTTTTCATCTTTTGAAACACTTTTTCTTGCAAGGTCGAGTGATAAAAAGAATCCTCTTCAGTTGCTAACTTAGTACAATAATATAAAAATATCACCAAATGAAACAGTACAAGAGTTTTCAACCATATTTATGAAAGTTTATAATTCAATTCCTACATAAGTTAAACCTCCTCCTGGAGCTTCCCAACTTCAATATGTTCATTCTTTTGACAATGACTTTTAATTTTTGTTAAGAGAAAGAATATCCAATACATTAGATGATATGATGAGAGATGCAATTGAAGTAGAGGTAAATTTGATGGCATCAGGGAAGATCAAACATAATCCTGAAGTAGAGGTAAATTTGATAGCATCACCCGAGGCCAAA
The DNA here is from genome assembly GCA_000966675.3 of Picea glauca. NCBI lineage: Eukaryota > Viridiplantae > Streptophyta > Pinopsida > Pinales > Pinaceae > Picea > Picea glauca. Next base: position 90,901 of record JZKD02S1638367.1, read on the forward strand.
TTCAGTAGAAATTTCCTCATCTGATGGGGGGACTCAACGCAATGGATACCATTCATTCCTAAGGGGGGAGGACTGAATCACATGGATGTCGGTGGCATCCCACCTATTCCAATTGGTTCATTTTGGCAGTTTCCGAGTTTGGCAGTTTTTTTTCCTAGTTTTTGGGTCCCTAACTTGCGGGGTCATTTTGAGGCTCTAAACAACGTTTTTAGGGCTCACCATCATCAAAAATGCCCTTATATAGAAATTTCCTATGGGCTATCATGCACCTAAAACGGATATAGTATGCAAAAGTTACGACCCCAGGAAGTTGATGTACTAACTTACCCAAACGGGGCCGACATGACTTTTGATACTTCATCTCCTAGGGTTAGGTTTTTGGATGTCTATGATTTTTGACATTCCTGTTTATTGTAAAATGACTTCAGAGCCTCATTGTAATCATGTTCTTGTGAATGAGAGAAACCATCACATCTCCTCTCAAAGATAAGCCGCCACCATTCCAACAAGTTTGTTTTTCATTGCATTTTACAATTTTATCTTATTTCCTTATTGAATAGAAAACCAGTTTTACTATATCTCTGTTATTCTGTGTTAAGCATCTTTTAATAATCTATATTCATTTCATTCTGCTCATAAAATCTAGATCAAAGTTATTGTAAATTAGTATACCTTTGGCTATGGGACAAGATGAATCTCCTCTTTCAGACTCTTGTCACTCATGTTATCTTATATGGATGTAAAATTTGGGGATGTAGTATCTCTCGAGAATCATGGAGAAACATAGAGGAGATCCAAAAGAATTTTATAACTTATAATCTCAAAATTAAAGGCAATACACCATATCCTATCATCATAGTGAGTCTTTCCCTCATTTAGAGCACAACTATGATTAGGTACTATATGTACAAGAACAAGATAAACAACATCAACAACTGGAGGCTCCACAAAATTGCTTCAGACTCTAGCCAAAATCACGAAGGGCTCAAGCGAAGATGGCATAATGATGCAAAGTTTTGGCTAATTCAATGGGGAATTAAAGAAGAAGTTACTCTACAAAATATTGATGATATTAAAAATATTGTACATGTAAATGTTAAGGAGAATCTATGGTGCTATAAAGAATTAGAGGATAAAAAAATATTAAGATATTATAAGGATGTGGTTAACCATAATCTTGAAGATTAAAAGTCTCTATATTTTGACTAGAGTAAAGAAGAGAAACAATATTGCTAAAATTCCCAAAACACCATGGCAAGATTAGGTTGAAGATGAAAATCACTTTCTCCTATAGTGCCTTACATATACCCAAATTAGATCTAAATTACAAAACATTTGTCACAAGACCCACCTTCCTAATATTCTAAGTCATCAAAAATTAACCTTCTAAGTCATCAAAACTTTAGTTATCTTGGAACGATTCTCCTACTAGTTTTCAAGCATGGACATAACATTTTAAAGAAATCCAAGTAATCTCTTACATTAAAACTCTATAATCTATTACATTACAACTATTTTCTATACATTTGTAACTTGGCTTCAAGAATTATGTCAAGCTATATCAAAAGTCTTTAAAAAATAGAAGAATAAATGTATTTAAGATTTTAAAAAATAAGCATTGCAATTATGATACTTGTCCATTTTTTTTAGGATTGATGTTATATTATAAATCAAAATTATTTAAATGACTGGAGAATAAATACATTTATTTACCAACTTCAGATTCTTATTGACATCCTTTACCAGAATAGGCATTTGTTTTGGGATAGTTTGATTGAATATGGAATTCTCAAAGTCTCTTATTTGTTTCTAAGAGGTGAATTAAACTTTACTTGGTCTACAAGGGAATTTTGGGGTTCCTTTACCAGGATAGATCCATTGGCATCTTTTTCAATCAGTTGATTAAGGATGGAGGACTTATTGATGTGGATTTGGTTGATTTCTTTCCTACTTGGAGGAATGGGAGAGTGGTTCAAGATAGTGTTGTTAAGCATTTGGATCGATTTTTAATCAATGAAAGGTTGGTTGAACTTCTTATTTAAGATTTCGATCATGGGTGGCGAATGAATTTTTTTTTTGTCACGTGCTTGTGGTTTTCCAAATTGACTAGGGGTAGGAAAAGCTAATGTATCCATTTAAATTAGACTCTTTGTGGTTATCTAATCCTGATTTTGTGAATTTAGTTCGATCTAATTGGCACAATTTTCAAGTTGTTGAGGGACCATCCTCAATGGATTCATTGGTGTTGAAATTAAAACAATTGAAGTCTTTCGTTATTTCTTGGGAATGATATATGAAACTCAAATCTAAAGAGGAGTTGGTTTAGTTGGAAGTGGATTTGGAGGGTTTCTATTCATAAAATCTTGGAGGTTTTGAGTTGGAAGAGGAGAGGGTATTGGTGGTGGAAAAGGAGGAGCTAGGAAATTAGTGTTGCTGAAGCAGTGAGAGGAGAATTGGCACCAAAAGAGTAGAGCTACTTGTTTTGCATGTGGTGATCAAAATACAATTTTTTTTCACTCTTTTTCCAATTTCAGAAGACAGGTCAACTCCATTTGGGATATTAGAAGGGAGTATGGAACTTTAGTCTCAAGGCAACAAAATTTAGAAAAATAATCTTTTAATTATTTTCAAAATATGTTTAAGGCTCAGGAAAATATGTCTATTTCTCATCAATTGGAGGTCATGCAAGTTTATCCTTGTTTATTTTCGGAAGAAAAAGTTTAAAGGGTTGTAGATCTAGTTTCTTTGTTTGAGGTACAGTCTACTTTAGAGGGTTTTGTTGTATCAAAAGTTCCTAGCCCTGATGGCTGGACAATCGATTTTTTTTGGCATTCTTTGATATTGTAGGTCTTGAATTGTTGGAGGTGGTGGAGGAATCCAAGATGAAGGGGAATGTAAATGGGGTGATTATTGTGGATTTCATAGAAATTATTCCAAAAAGTGATAATCCTGAGTCATTTTCAGGTTTTAGACCCATTTCTTTGTGTAACATATCTTATAAGATAATTTTGAAGATCATTGCTTCTAGAATTAAATCTTTTTTGTCTAGAGGGATCTCTAAGGAGTGATTTGGGTTCTTGTATGATAGGAAAAATTTAGATGCCATCAGAGTGGCCCATGAGACATTACATAACATTAAGACAAAGAAGATCAAATATTTGATTTTGAAGTTGGATATGATGAAGGCCTATTATAGTGGTAATTAGGGATTCCTCACATTGGTTATGTTATAGGTTGGGCTCAGCTTGGAATCTACTAATTGGATAATGGGATGTGTCAGGTCAACAAATTTCTATGTTTTGGTAAATGGTATTCCTTCCATTTTTTTAAGGGGTCCAGAGGATTGAGGCAAGGATGTCCTCTTTCGCCTTTGTTGTTCTTTCTCATAGAGAAAGATATTAACAGGATTCTCAAGAAGTTGGTCGAAGAAGGCAGACTTGGAGAATTTTTAGTAGCAAATGGTGTTAGAACTACACATATGTTATTTGTGGATGATGTTATCCTTTTTGGGAAAGGTTCTTTTCAGGAATGGCGAGTGTTTAAGGACTCCCTTAATTTTTTTTGTAATGCTACTGGAATGGATTTGAGCAATCAAAAGTCTCAATTTTTAGAACTTGATTTGTCTGATGATTGGTTAGATCAGTTAAAATAACAATTTCCTTTTGAATTCAAGTCAATTGATGAAGGTTTTAAGTATTTAGGGTTTTTACTTAAGCCTAATTATTACTCGTGTGATGACTGCATCTAGCTTCTTCAAAAGGTGGAAAAACAAATTGCTACTTGGTGTCATAGGTGGTTAACTTTAGGAGGTCGATTTATCCTTGTTAAATATGTTTTGGAAAACATTATTTTTTTTCTGGATCTCTATGGAAAAGATTCCCATATCTATTTTGGATAATATTCCCATGAGGTTGTTCATATTTTTGCGGTTTGGTATTAAGGAAAAAGAGGGTCTTCATTTAGTTAAATGGAACATGATTGCTAAACCAAAAAAGGAGGGAGGTTGGGGAATAAAGAATATCTATTTGTTTGTAAGGGTATTGGCAACCAAGAGATTGTGGAGGTGTTTGATGGTTCCTAGTCTTTGGCATGATGTGGTTCAAAAGAAATATTTGAAGTATAAATCTATTGTGGAGTGGATAAGAGAAGGGAAAAATAATCTCAAAGGGGTGTCAAATTGTTGGAAGGCTCTCACTTATTCTCTGCAAATTATAACTGACTAGATTGCTTCGAATCCTAGTAATAGATAGGAAATTCGTATTGGAGTGGATCCTCTTGTGGGGTCTCAATATTATTATAAAATTTCTCCAAAATTAGTATCTGTGCTCCATTGGAAAGGAATTGTATTTTTGGTTCATGTTGTTTCAAATGTTTCAGGAGGTCTGGTTGATATTAGCCAAAACTCTCCTTAGAGTTTAGATATCTTGAGCTATTTAAGAGATGAATGGGACTCATATGTTTTGGAACTTAAGCACTAGGTTTTAATTCTTTATGATTCAACTGACTCGATTTCATGGTCGTGGGATGAGAAATAAGGAAGGGTAACTACTAAGCAAGCATATGAGGTAAAAAAAATTGAAGACTCCGATGATTTGTTTTAGTGATAGCTTAGTGATTTATGGAAGTGGAAAATTCCTTTGAGTATCAAATTGTTTTGTTGGATTTTTGGTTATAACAATATTTTGACTTGGGATAACTTGGTCAAAAGAGTGTTGGTTGGTCTGGGTAGATGTGTGCTTTCTGGGGAAGAGGCATAATCGATTGATCATTTGATGGTTAATTACTGCTTTACTAAAGAGGTTTGGAGTTATGTTTTAAAATTTATTCATTTAAGAAAGGTGTGGGGTATTGGACAACTCTCTATGTGTTTTTAGGCTTGGATTAAGGAGATGGGGGCTTGGAAGGAAGTTCCTTGTTTCATTTGCTGAGAAATATGGAGACATCAGAATTATATTATTTTTTAGGGCTATTAGTTATCTCTTTCTAGGGTGTGTAATCTAGTTTTGAAAGACTTGGGTGAGGTAGAGAAAGATAAATTTGTTTTTGTTCAAAGGGTACCTCATCCTCCTATTTTGAAAAGAAATATTCCAGTGGAATTCTTTGATGAAGCTTCTCAGAATGGGGGTTCAAATGTGGAGCCGGTGCAGTTTTAAAATGTCCCCATATTGGTGTGTACAGGATTAAGATGAACTGTGGTGAAGGTACCAATTCTCGAGGGGAGCTGCTGGCGTTATGGAGTATTTAGTTTTTTTCGCATTTCAAGAAAGTGACTAATTGGAAATTTGTAGGGGATTCAAAAGTTATAGCGGATTGGTTTTCACTCAATAAAAATATGAAGGTGACCTCTTTAAAGATTGTAGTCTAAAAATTCTATGAACTAATCCTTTCCCGATGACATTTTCCGGGCACATATGCCCGAAATCTAGTTAGAAATTGTTAGATATGCATATTTGAGTGATTATTTATACATAATTCGAGTGCCCCAAGGGTTTTTCAGCATGATGAATCCATTTCTTTATTCATAAATGGATTTTAAACAACAAAAAATAATGATTTCGTTCCAATTAATATCGTTGAATTATAACGAAAAGATATAATTTCGTAGAACAATTAGACAATGCCTCTTTAAAGTCATGGATGGAAACAATTCACCATTCGAGCTCCAAGTTCCAGGTGTTGAAGATTCAACATATCTGTAACACAGCCAACCCCTAAATACCCTTTCTAAGGATGGGAATCAAATTTGTGTTCTTCCTAAATCTTTAAATTATTATTATGGCATCTCCATTAGCTACTACTCACCACAAGATTTCTAATGGTCCCCACCGCACTAAAATATGAGCTATGTTCTGCAAGTTATTGCCTCCCGAAGTTATCTAGGCGTTATCAGTTGGGGTCTTCGATGTTCAACGTTGAACACCCCTTTTTTTTTACTCCCCAAAGTCCTGAAATATTGCCACATTTCCTTGTCCCTTCGACAATCGATGTTTAGAGTTTTACATTGAACGTCCCAATGTTTAGTGTTCTGCGATCGACAATAGCCATTGAACGTTTCTTTGATCAACTATTAACTTTGAACGTCCCTTTACTCTATTATCCCCCAAATCTATCGAACTCCCGAAGTTATTTAGAGTCCTAGAGTCCCAGACACATCACCAACCACGTTGGCCAGGCGATCACGAACCAAACACTGACACGTGGTGAGGGCCAGGGGTGACATGTGTCCTCATTAGGGGTGACACATGTCATGCTCTAATAGGAATAGAGGGGTCTATGAATCATCCATATCTGGGTGACATGTGGCATGCGTAATGTGGGTACTTGTCACCTTGAATGACGTCAGGATGCCACATCATCTTCGACTGATAGCTTCCAAGCCCTTCGATCTCACGGTCGGTAAGAGTCCACGTAGATCCATAGATCTATGACTCTCGTTACATCGCGGCTCTAGAATTCAGAGCTTACAAACTCCTCACATAAAAAATTCCCTGAAGAGCCAAGTCTCTGGACTCTCGGATCTAGTGCCACATGTCCTCTACCTATCAATGGTCCAGATTACTTTTTCGTTCATGACTTCAGGAGTTTTCACACATTGAAAAATCTTGGCCAAGTTCCTCTAGAGTACTAAGTCTCTAGATTATAGGATTGCTTGCCATGTACCCTCTCATCCAACGACTCTAGTTTAGCAGACAACATTTGACAGGGGACAAGTAGGGGCCATGTGTCACTCCACGATGCTTTACTGGTTGGTTGGGAAATCGAGGGTGGCTGTAATGTCCCCACTTTGGGACATCATCACAGGGCAGAGACTTATGATGACCAGAGTAGCCAGATGGATGTTATAGTGAGTACAGGGGTATTTGAGAGGCGTTGTGGAGTCCAGTTGGCATTTATCATCATATTCCATCATTCTGAGCCATTCTGCACAGGTTGGCTTTGGTTTCGTTCCATTCCGACGATTTCCATGATTTTGACTATTTTGAGCTATAAGTTAATTAAAATCACTGAAGAGGGGATTTTGGGCACATTACTTGGAGTAACCTCTCAGTGTAATAGCTCATTGGAATCAAGAGGAGAAACACTACAGGATGGGATGGCTACAAGTGACTTTTAGTGGCTAGGGAAGCCACAAGGAGAGATAAGGAGATTTTCAGAGGTAAAAAGGTTAATTAATTAATTAAAGTGATTTAATTAATTAATTAAATATTAATAAAAT
>JZKD02S1638367.1:104439-137733 GCA_000966675.3 Picea glauca
CTGTTATTTGCTGCATACACACATATAAACACATCTAAAAGCTAGATCAACAAAGTGTTTGACGAAATACCTCACTCAGAAAAAGTTTTAAAAAGACACCAAAACAGTGATGATCATTGCATAATGGCTTGGGATCATTATAGTGGGTTACTTAGATCGATAGTTGAAAGGGATATCCAAGGATCCAAGTTCCACGTCACTTTGGAAGTTCGACATTCAGAAGTTCGGCGTGTATCTTCCAGCTTCCTCTCTAGACCACGCTTGATCTATCGCCACATGTACCTAGCATTCATGACCAAGATTTACTCTAGCTTGCAGAGCTCTGGGGAAACTCGCACGTCCATATACCGCCAAATACCCAAACTTCTGGATAGTCGTTGATCTATGGACATGTGTCCCTCCACTTTCAATGGTCCCGATTAACTTTGTGACCATGGCATTCATGAGTTTTAGCGCTAGACCACTTCTATTCTCCTGAAGTATAACTTTTCCAAAGCACTTAGTGCTACCCTTCCTAAGTCCGATCTAACAGCTGAGAGAGATATCCATTGGATCCCCAAATAGATGGCCCTCATCAATTGATGACTCTGCACTTCAGCTATTTTTGAGGGTTGTGGTGTCATAAGTTCCAAAGTCCCAAAGCCAAAAGGGATAGCTCCTTTCGGACTAGTGCAGGTTTCCCAAACCCTGGTCATATGGATCCCCCAATGAACCTCAAGTTGTAAGCTCTACTCCTAGATGAGATTTGGTTAAGGTCACAAAACCCCCAGAACTCTAAACTCCCAGAGTTCCGAAGCAAGGGAGACTTAGCTCCTTTAGGCTAGCGTAGGGTTCCCAAACCCTGGTCATATGGGTCCTTTGGAAATTATTTTGGGCTAAGCACTAATCCTTTTAGCAACAAATGGGTTAAGGACATGGTCACGAACCCTTGATCAGATGGGTGGATAGTCTGAAGGAAACATCCTTTTCCCCCACAGAGTTGAACTTGATATTCCCGTTCAGGTAAAATCAAAAGATCAACAGGACTAAGACATTTTAGTTAATCCTACCTCAACTCTCCTACAATTTCACATCCCATAACTCTCTGGCAGTTGAAATGAGATAAATCGAAGACCAAGTAAATACAACAGATTACAGAAGCAAATGAAGATTTCTAATAACTATTCAAACACTGGAATACTTATCCATAACACATAAATTCAAGCATTGCATCCAATGTATTACATAGAGTATGAAAATACTTATCAAAACTGGAAAATATGAAGCGACTACTGAAAGGGGTGCATGTTTCCTCCCAACCATAGGCACAACCATTCCTGACGGATTTACCACTGGCCACCCCCAAGCTAGACCATGATGCTCTGAGAGATATTCTTTCTTCTTGATCCGCAACAGTCAGGGATGGAGGTTACTCTCCTCCTCCCACATGATCTTGGAAACCTAATTCCTCTACACCAAGCAAGGAGGTCTGCGCGAGCACTTCCTCAGTCACTCGTCTGCCTCGTTTATCAACTTGTAGTGAGACCCTACCCATGGCTTCTACAGCCAAAATGATATTGCTTCTCAACTTTTCTCTCAACTCCAAAGTCGAAGCATGCTCACTTCTCTTCTCTAGAGACTGTTTTCTCTACTCTGCTTCCCTACAGATCTGTCTTTGTCCCCCGAATTACCTCCTTTATTTCCTTCCTCAACAAGGTTGCGTGGGTCCAAATCCCAATTTCTGGTCAGGCATGGAAGCCTTACAGATGGGTACCCTTCCCCATCTCCTCATTAACTCTTGAGGATGGCCTTCCAAATACCAGCTTGACTAGTAATTCATTTCTGGGTCAGAGGACTGCTGAGAAATTACACCCAATAGGTACTGATCTGCTGAGGGTCATCTCAACCATTCTTGGTTTCCCCTCACCATCTCTCTCATATCATCCATGGTCTATCTTGGCAAACTCCTCCCTTTCAGCAGTTGCGCAACACATATCCAATTTCTATTAATAACATAAAATTCATACACTGACACTTTTATACAAAGGTTCATCAAATCAAACATTCACACATATTTAGTCCTCCCTAGTATCTTGGTCAGTTATAGTTATATTTACAAACTGGTGGAAACATGGGTATTACAATATCTACAGGGAGTTTAATTTGGAAGCAAATATACTCTCTAAACAAACTATGGATATTGAGGAAGGAAAAATGTTTTTTGCTAAGGAGGGAGGATGTGGCGAAGATCCTTTTGAAGTTCTGTCTATTTTCTAATTTGGGGTTTGTTTTTGTTTGGTTGCAATGGTACTATGAAAGGGGATGTAAGGTCTATTTAACTCATAAATGATTTTTGTTGGTTCTATGGTTGGGGAGGATAGTTGGTTCTATGGTCTATTTAACTCACCATCTTCAGCTGCAGTAAACGGAGATCAATTGACAGATTTATCAGAATTCCCATCAAGAAAATATTGACGCAATTACAGAGGCTTGCTTACCCTAGTGTCTCTGGCGCAATAGATGAACATCGTAACGTAAATGACCTCCAAAACGACTCCTGTTCCGTTAACCGTCGCCACGAGAATGCTGTTCTAATGCACGATGGGAATGCCGTAGAACACCAAGATCTGGCAGTTGAAACATGACCAGCGTTGCGACGTAGGGGATGCCTGAGAACATGCGTGTCCCCTTCCATTGCCAAACCTTCTAGAACGCGGGCCTGCAAAAACAAGAAAATTCAAAGATTCCGTCAATCCGAACACAGCAACCTCCCGTCTTTCGAATCCGAGTATAATTCATGGAAATTTATGTGAAAAATAAAACGATGACCTAAAATTTCAAACATTGAGTCGATCCAAACGGACGAAAAGCTTGTATACAAACATTTAAGCCAAAAAATAAAATGATGACGGAAACATAAAAAAATCCTTCAAATCCAAGCGGACGAAGCTCGAATCATAAGCACAGTCGACACAGTGCAGGACTCGAATATTCAAATGTTGCATTCTGACAGCCATGATAAGAGAACATCAGCTGCATCTCATCGCTTCCACTCTTCTTGTATTTCTTTCTGAGACTAATAGCTGCAAACGACCGCCATGACGGCCCACTCAATCCTGCTGCACGATTGCATGCATTATTAGGTTATGAGGCTGTTAATGGATCCCTTTTAATATATACACGTGTTGCAGGATTATAATCGACACCAACAATCACTGCATCCTTGCATTGACAGACGGCCCTCGAGCAACTCAAACGCTGCGAGGATTGCGCCACAGTTCCGCTAGATTTTTCGGCGAAACCGTTCTGCTGGATGTAAATCCATATATATAATTTCTTAAAATTATAATATTAAAAACTTAATTTTAGATTAAAACGGTTTATTATTTTTATTTTAGGTTGAAAATCCCAAATTATAAGAAACGTTTAGTTTTATTTACATAAACATAATCAAAATACAGATTTAATAAAATCACTACTATATTTAAATTTTTAACATCAAATTAAAATCACATAGATGCTGGAAGCTTCTTTTCAAAAGTAGAAAAAATAAAGAAGACCATCAGTTTTTCACAATGAAACACGGAGATCGATGAAGTCGCTATTATATTTATATTTTTAAATTACATTAAAATAACTTTTGTAACACTGAAAGCCTAGAAAAAATAAATTGAAAAGACCATCTGTTTTTCGTTGTGAAAAACGGGGATCGAGTCTGCAAAAACCAGACCAGATCCCATCTACTTAGAGAATAGTACAACTCTGCTTTTATTTGCACGTAACTTCCCAGAAAAGCACGTATCTATCGCATGTCGGAATCCTTCCCATTCATAACGAGGGTGAAAATGAGTTACAGAATATGGGCCCTTTGGCTGCCTATGAGCGTGCTGTTATTGTTTGTTGATGTTATTGCTCAACCAGGTATTATTGCTCATTTTAGAATTGAAGGACCAATATTTTGTTGTTTCCGTTTTGTTTAGTTTCGAAACATCATTGAATCCAGTCACTCGAGCGCAAATCGCTTATTGAGTGTTCATTTTATTCTTTTGATCGACAACAAATTCTTTCGTTGACGAATTAAATTTTGAATCCCAGGATTTCTGAGTATTGATTACGGAGGTAAAAGAAATCACACTGCCCCAAACAATATAAGTTGGGTCACTGATGCTAATTACATAGACGTCGGTGAGATAGCAAATATAGGGGATGTCTCTGAAAAAGCATACGGTTCGTACTTGCATAATCTACTGTTTTTCCCAAAACCTCTGAAAAAGTCTTGCTATGAGTTGCCAGTGGCCCCCAACGTGCCTTACCTCTTAAGAACATGGTTTGCCATAGGTAATTACAGTGGATTCAAACAATTTCCAAGCTTCATACTCTCTATTGAGACATTGGGTATGTTGGCTTTCTGCAACATAACAGCCCCATATGACGATCCATGGTATCATGAAAGAATCTTTGTTAGTTCTGGAAGAGTGTTGTATGTTTGCTTGATCAGAACCTCAGAGAGTGACGATCCCTTTATCACTGCTATTGAGTTGAGGACCCTCCAAGATGGCATGTATAGACATGCTAAGCCAGGAACATCGTTGCAATATTTAGAAAGAATTTATTTTGGTGGAAAATCGGCGGTTAGGTAAACATTTTAAACTTCTTTATGTTTACAGTTTGATAGTGTTTGTATTCATTTCATTTCATGTTGTTATCAGCTATGAATTTACATCATCCCCCACACTATCGGAAACTGTATCTGTATTTTTCGACATAGTCGTTGAAAATAGCGAAATAACCGTATTTGAAAGTGTGTTCAAGAGTTCGTCCTTTCAAAAAATTTAAAAGTATATCCCAAGCTCAGCTGTCGGTTCTTGTTATCGGTTTTTGTGTTTTTCTTTCTAGGTTTTCTTGTAATGATTAAAGGGTAAGGGAAACCTTTCGCAGAGATCATCAAAATGCCTAGAGTAACTTTGATGTGTAAAGGCCAATTTTGATGCAGTACTCATGTTGTGCAGTGTATTTTTTTGTTAATGATTGGGCTGAATAACTTTGTATGGTGAACTAAGCAGGTATCCTGAAGACAACTTTGACCGCATCTGGTCATTAGAGTTTTTTGTCAATATTTATCATCTGAATGGTCTCCGGACTTTAAGTTCGGAAGAGCCCATTTCAACAGAAAATACCCGAAACCTCCCCCCGGTGCTGTAATGCAAACTGCATGTGTCATAAACAGCTCAGCGTTTCCGATCATCGTTGGAGAACCGAACGGGAGGAAATCACTACTGCTTATATATTTGGCAGAGATCGAAAAGCTAAATATGTCTGAAGGGAGATCTTTTTACGTCATGATAAATGGGGAAAAGAGGTCTGAAATCATTACTATGGTGCAAAATTATTCTGCCCTAGAGCTAACATTCCTATCCAATGAAACAAATTCAATCTCACTTGAACTCCAGCAGAGCAGTAAATCCAGCAGTAGTCCTATAATCAGCGCCTATGAGTCCTACAAACTGGTTGACACCCAACCGGCAACATATTCACAAGATAGTAAGTGCTTTGACTAAACTTCCCATACTTAAATTACTGATATATAGTTCAATGTCTAATCATGTAGTTATTAAATTGCAGTTGAACCTCTTGACGGGATCAAAAGCAGGTTGGGCATAAAAGATTGGATTTCAGATCCTTGCTATTTGATCCACTGGGAAGGAATTCGCTGTGATAACACATCATCGAACATCAGAATATCGGAATTGTAAGTTTCATCCTTTCATTTGTATACAGTTTGACTTATAATTTATAGCTGGATGTGAAATTGTAAGAGTTTATGATAATACTCCTGTTGTCAGAAATTTGTCTGGAAGGAATTTGAGAGGAACATTACCTGCAGATATTGGACAGTTGACCGCATTAGTTAACGTGTAAGCGGTATTATATTTTTTCAAGTTCAGATACTCATAGCTACTAAAAAATAAAAAAGTATCCATGTCAATATTCATCCATTCGTCGTTTTGAAATTACTAGGTCCCTTGCCGATAATCAGCTGGTCGGAGCATTGCCAAATTTTTCGAATTTAACTATGTTGGAGAGACTGTAAGTGCTTTCTTCTCAGCATCAAACATAAACGTTTACTTTGTCCGTCTTTTAATCCTAGTCAAATAAGATCGATACTTTGTCCGTCTTTTAATCTTAATTCCCTGGCTGTGCAGACATCTACACCACAACAACTTGAGTGGTAGTGTTCCACGCTGGCTATCCCAACTCAAGAAGCTTAAAGTCCTGTACGTGTCTCTCTTACTTAGATTAAAGAAAATCATAAGAAAATAATTAGCAATATTGTTTGAGACTATGGCTAAAATGTTGTATAATTTTGTTTTTAATATTTTGTAAAAAATTTAGTGCTTTATATTTCTTTTTCATTGGGTTGTGAGGTGCTTTACAGGGGAAGAAGTTATCCGATTAGGGTGATGTTAGATATTAAATATTTAAAAAAATCAAAGTGGAGTAAATTAATAAAAATAAAAAATACACACTATTATATATCATATTTACTATTACTTTAGTTTATTATTATTACTTTAGTTATTATTGTTTATTATTTATTATTACTATTTACATTATAATATTGGTTGGATATCATTAACATAGAATGTTAGCATTGTTAATCTTTAAAAAGAAAAATAATGCATTTGTGGCATTTTTTTGAACATTTGGTGTTCAATGTGATAGGTTTGGAGGCTTTCTGGTATCACAACAAAAATTACTTTTCCCAAAACTATTTATGGCACGATAGGTTATGATGGTGAAAATTTTGGGAAGCGCAACGTGTCTCACCAACAAGAACTTTAGAGAAATTTGAAATGTCGTGGAGAAATAAATAGAAATTGGGAGAGTGACCATTGCATAACAATTACACACAAAATAATAATTTGTATTTTACTCAATTAAAGTGAGATACAAAGTATATTGGAGTGAGATCCAACTAACTCCAAATATGGAGATGTAGGTTGAGAGAATATCTCAACAATCTCCTACAAGATCTCAAAACAATTCCTCAATCTTATTACAATATTAATGAAAGCATTATCTTTAACACCCCCCTTTAATGCTTACATTAAAAAAAATTACAATACTGAAATCACAATTACAAAATTTGTCATTTGTCTTTTTCTGACTGGTCTTCATCATCGCTTACACCCACTCTGAATCTTCCGACTTCCACTCTTTTATTCTCCACACATTCAAGTTTCCCATTTGACACATTTAAAGTACAAAAGCTTATGACCATCTTTGACGTTTTTTGTAGAATTGATGCCTCTTGACCTCCCGAAGGACAATCTTGATACTGAACCATCCTATGGATACATTTCCATCTGCGATTTTTTTTCTTTTGGCTATCCGCAGTTACCTAGGAGAATGATCTCGATACTGAATGTCTTCAGCAGTCAGTTTCACAACTTGACCTTACATAAAAAAATAACTTGTAACTGACACTCTCAGAGAACGATGAGTCACATCAACTTGACCTTATGAAGAACAACCTGTTACTAATGCTCCTAGAGCATGACGGGTAACATTAACATAACAAATTTATTGGTCTATTCTTTGTGGTTATGTATTATTTGATTTTTGCACACAAACATATAAACAAATACACAAAAAAATATCAACATAAACACACTAAAAAAAGCAGGTGCCCTCCTTTGAATTCTCATGCTTTCACCCATGAACTACCTCTTCTTTCATCTCCCAATATAACTAATCTTTAACTATCGAGAAGAAAAAGTTTCCTGCAACAAATTCGCGTGGCTAGCAAACAGATTAAGACAACAAATTCTAGATAGAAATATTTTCCACTATGTCAGCCTTCATTTTCGATTTATTCAATTTACTAATGCACATGAGTTCGAGGAGTCAACTGACTTGGAGAACTAGAATAGTTTGACGGCAAACATCTCAAGATTGACCCCTCAATGTATTATATCCTGATCTGCAACTTCCTCGATTCTGTATTGGCCTTTAGATTTCTCCAAACAATGTCTTTGTCTTTTGTATTCTGTCATTTCTTTTGCAGACAACTATTTAACCTGACCGATAGCTATTCGCTCACACAGCGGTGATGGCTCTTTCTAATCTCGACAGCAGCTAGGCAATGGCTTGAATTTTCACACCATTGCTTAGATATTGTGCAATATATTCTCTAATCGAAAGCTCTGCATTGGTCAATTTTACCTCTACAAATTGATGGTTGCTTCAACTAATGAATCACAACAATCTATGCTTCACTAACTATAAACAATTCACACAAGAAATAAGCAATCTATTCACCCACATTCTAACCTAATCTATGTACAACACAAAATATCTCACATTTCTCACATATTTTTGGGCCCTTCGGTGAGGGAGTCAAGCCCACACCATCTTTCATACCAAAATAGAAATTGAGAGAGTGACCATTGCAGAACAATTACACACAAAATAATAATTTGTATATTACCCAATTAAAGTCAGATACAAAGTATATATAGTTGGAGTGAGATCCAACTAACTCCAAATATAGAGATGTAGGTTGAGAGACTATCTCAACAATCTCCTACAAGATCTCAAACCAAATCCCCAAACTTAGTACAACATTAATGAAAGCATTATCTCTAACACCTCCTTTAATGCTTACATTAAAAAAACTTACAATATTGAAATCACAATTACAAAATTTGTCATTTGTCTTTATTTGATCGGTCTTCATCAGTGCTTACACCCACTCTAAATCTTTCTTCTTCCACTCTTTTCTTCTCCACACATTCGAGCTTCCCATTTGACACATTTAAAGTACAAAATCTTCTGACCATCTTTGACGTTCTTTGTAGAATGGACGCTTCTTGACCTCCCGAAGGACAATATTGATACTGAACCATCCTATGGATACATTTCTATCTACAAATATTTTTCTTTTGGCTATCCGCAAATACCTAGGAGAATGATCTCGATACTAAATGTCTTCAGCAGCCAGTTTCACAACTTGACCTTACATAAAAAATAACCTGTATATAACGCTCTCGGAGCAAGACGAGTCACATCAACTTGACCTTATGAAGAGCAACCTGTTACTAATTCTCATGGAGCATGACAGGTAACATTAACATAAAAAAATTATTGGTCTATTCTTTGTGGTTCTGTATTATTTGATTTTTGCACACAAACATATAGACAAATGCACAAAAAAAATCTCAACATATACACACTAAAGAAACCAGGTGCCCTCCTTTGAATTCTCATGCTTTCACCCATGAACTACCTCTTCTTTCATATCCCAATATAACTAATCTTTAATTATCGAGAAGAAAAAGTTTCCTGCAACAAATTCGTGTGGCTAGCAAAGAGATTAAGACAACAAATTCTACATATCAATCTTTTCCACTATGTCAGCCTTCATTTTGGATTTATTCAATTTACTGATGCACACGAGTTCGAGGAATCAACTGACTTGGAGAACCATAATAGTTTGACGAAAAACATCTCAAGATTGGCCCCTCATTGTATTCTATCCTGATATGCAACTCTCTCAATTTCGTATTGGCCTTTAGATTTCTCCAAAAAATGTCTTTGTCTTTTGTATTATGTCATTTCTTTTGCAAGCAACTATTTAACCTAACCGATAGTTATTCCCTCACACAGTGGTGACGACTCCTTCTAATCTCGACATTAACTGGGCAATAGCTTGAAGTTGCACACCATTGCTCAGATATTCTATGATATATTCTCTAATCGAAATCTCTCCATTGGTCAATTTATCTCTGCAAATGGATGGCTACTTCAACTAATGAATCACACCAATCTATGCTTCACTAACTGTAAACAATTCACACAAGAAATAAGCAATCTATTCACACACATTCTAACCTAATCTATTTACAACACAAAATATCTCACATTTCTCACATATTTTTGGGCCCTCCCATGAGGGAGTCAAGCCCACACCATCTTTAATACCAAAATAGAAATTGGGAGAGTGACCATTGCACAACAATTACACACAAAATAATAATTTGTATATTACCCAATTAAAGTCAGATACAAAGTATATATAGTTGGAGTGAGATCCAACTAACTCCAAATATGGAGATGTCGGTTGAGAGAATATCTCAACAATCTCCTACAATATCTCAAACCAAATCCCCAAACTTAACATTAATGAAATGATTATCTCTAACAGAAATAAACTTTGAAGTGATGTGATGCAAAACTATTTTTGGCACGATATGTCATGATGGTGAAAATTTTGGGAAGTGCAATGTGTCTTACAAGCAAGAACTTTAGAGAAATATGAAATGTCATGGATAAATAAACACTAAAGTGATGTGATGTATTGCAGAGAATAAAGATTTTTAGGAATGTGAAACATCGCACATCGGAAAGGTAGAAACTTTGAACACTGCAATATGTCACAAGGAAAGATATTTTAAGTGTGATACATAGAGAAATCCAAAACTTCATAGAGAAATAAAGATTGAACTATTGTGATGTATCGAGAATAATGAAACTTTTGAGGAATGTAAAACATCACATACACATAAAGTTTTGAATGTTACAATTCGTGGCAAGGAAATATATTTTAAGTTGGATACATTGCAAGAGAGAAAACTTTTGTGTCGTGTGAAAATAAACTTTTGGCTCATGCAAAATGTCGTAAAGATTAAAAAAAATTAGCGATGTGCCATTTCAAACAAAAAGAAACTTTTAGAAATGCGTCATTTCGCAAAGAAAGAGAGTTTAAGTGTGATACATCACAAAGAAGTAAAGTTTTGGAAGATTCAAAAAGGAATTTTTGGCCAAGTATTTTGGAAAATTTTCTATTAGAGTTTTCCCTTGTCGCGAAGATAGGAACTTTGAAGCGACATGACATATTTCACAGAATGAAACTTCCCTATGATAGAATTTGTTGAGACTAAAACATTTTTCAATGTGATATGGCTTAATAAAGGAAACTTATTAAATATGCGATAAATGAAAATTTTCCTTCGAAGAAAAAGAAGAAAAGATTTCCCTTTGTTGTCACTGAGGAAATTTTTCAAGGATTAGATATGTCACGACTAAAAGTGTTTTAGGTACATCTTGAGTGGGCCTAATGGTTAAGAACATGTTTTTCCTTCTAGGAGGTCATAGGTTATAATCCAAAGGGGGGTAGGGCATGTACACCTCCGTAGACATTAACAATCAAATCAGTGTGTGGAGGGGTTCCCTTATCCCACAAACAAGGGGGCGTCATACACCAATTTGGTGTTTGGATTGGTCACGACCTTAAAATTCGATTATTATTATTATTATATGGAATAAAAGCCCATGTCGTGAGAAAATAAATATTTTTTTGATATAGAAAGTGAAAAACTCTATCACAAGGAAAAAACAATCGTTGCGATATGTAAAGGAAAGAATTGTATCGCATGGAAAGGAAAATATTTACAACCACATTATCAACAACTACATTACCATACAAACAAATCATTTAATATTACTTTTGTCTTGCATCAGTTCATAACTATAACTTAGGTGAAGAAAAAGCACTCGTATCCAAGCATGGAAGTCATGTGTTGGATTTTAATTCTATATTTTATGTAATTGTTTTACCCTTATTGTCTCAATAAATGTAATTTAAGTGAGAGAAATTTATAATAGGGCTCGTTCAATAATACTTTTCATGAATGTTGAATTGATGTTTTGGGCTGATGTAGTTCTATGTGCACTGTTAAATTGATGTTTTGGGCTAATGTAGTTCTATGTGCACTTTACGTGAAAAACAAGTGTACATCTCATGCTCTTAAAAATAAGACTCAATATGAAATGTGGTATAGCCACATTCCTTCGGTACAACATCTTAGGGTCTTTGGTTCCACCTGCTATGCCTTGATTCCTAAAGAGAAAAGAAGCAAGCTTGATACAAGGAGTCTGAACTACATCTTCTTGGGATATTCAAATACCACCAAGGGATAGTGTCTTTATGATGAAACAAATAAGAAAATAATTATTTCCAAAGATGTAATCTTTCTTGAATACTCCACAAATGATGAAATTCTTGAGAAGCAACTTGATCATCTGGACAAATTCACTCGTGCAAAGACATATCATGAATTTTACGATGAGATTCCACTTGTTGAAGGGGGGGATCCCTATCTTGGGTCAATCTCTAGAGTTCCCTTTTGAAGAACCATCTTCCCCACATGAAGAAGTTCTTGCCACTTCATTAGAACCTGAAGTTCATTTGGATGTTGTGATCGAGAGGATTGAAAAGTTGAG
Source organism: Picea glauca (assembly GCA_000966675.3). Lineage (NCBI taxonomy): Eukaryota > Viridiplantae > Streptophyta > Pinopsida > Pinales > Pinaceae > Picea > Picea glauca. The sequence goes on from JZKD02S1638367.1 coordinate 116,704, forward strand.
ACTTGATGAGAACTGAACACCATCTTAGAAAGGTCCTCCAAAATGACTCACAAAAACACTTGAAAGTGTTCATCCTGATGAGGTCAAAAAGGCAGGAACCAAAATGTCCTCAAGATAAGATGGAGATAATATAGATAATTCAAACTCAGGTGATGTAGATGACATGGTTGTTTCATATGATGGTGAGTTGAATTTATCTACTAAGCTTGAAATGAATTCGTTTGAAGAAGCCACTTCTCACGATGAATGGAAAGAAGGCATTGAGAAGGAATATGATGCTCTCATAAAAAATGATACCTGGAAGTTGGTGGGCCCTCCATTTGGAAACAGACCAATTGGTTGCAAGTGGGTATTCAAGAACAAGTACATATCAGATGGTTCACTTGACAAGAACAAAGAAAGGCTCGTGGAAAAAGGATTTGCATAGAAAAAGGGTGTTGATTATGATGAGACCTTTTCTCCCACAACAAAATGGGCTACCATCGATACTCTATTTTCCATTGCAACATAGAATGAATGGAAAATTCATCAAATGGATGCGAAGAGTACTTTTTTGAATGGAGAATTGAAAGAGAATGTTTTCATGTCTCATCTAGAAGGATTTGTGGAGGGACAATAATATAAGGTGTGAAGGCTTATCAAATCCTTATATGGAATGAAAATTTAACTAAGGATCTTTTGAAATTGAATTTCAATCATTTCAATCTTGACAATGCAACTTTGTTTTTCAATAAAGTTGGAAAAAATGTTGTATATCTTGTAGCATATGTAGATGATTTGTTGACAACATGGAACAATGAAAACTACATTGCATCCACAAAGAAAGAGTTTAAGAAGGGATTTGAGATGACATATTTGGGACATCTTCACTACTATTTGATCATTGAAGTGATTCAAAATCCAAAGTACATATTCATCTCCCAGAAGAAGTACATCGGAGAACTATTGAAAAAGTTTAGCATGGAGGAGTGTAATTATGTTTCTACTCCAATGGAACATAATTTGAAACTCACATCAAAATAAGGGAATGAATTTGAGGATACGACCAAGTATAGACAACTTGTGAGAGGTCTTATCTCTCTTACTACCACTAAACTAGAAATTTCATTTGTTATTGAGATTACTTCTAGGTCCATGCAAAAGCCTTGTGAAGGACAATGGTCTGCTGTAAAAAGAGTTCTAAAATACTTGAAATGAACTCAAGATTTTGGACTCAGACACTCTAAGGTGGATGACTTTAACCTGATCAGATATACTGATTCAGAATTTGTTGGGGATAAATAGAATGGAGTGTGAACTTGAAAATATCTCATGAGTCTTGGATCAACAATTGTCTTCTAGAGAAAACAATCAGTTCGAACAAATTCCGCAACAAAAGAAAAATATGTGGCACCTACATAAGGAACGAAGAAGATTGTGTGTCTCGGGAAAATACTTGAATATTTGCAGGAAAAACAAGTAAAATATAATCCTCTTCTAGTTGTAAATACTTATGCAATCAAGTTGGCCAAGAATCCTAGATTCAATGATCAAATAAAGAACTCCAAAACAAAGTATCACCTGATTCAATACCATGTAGAGGCCAAGCCTATTCACTTGAGACATTGTTCCACACATGAGCAAATTGCGAACATCTTCACCAAAGTGCTTGGAAGATTTTTTTTTTCCAAAGTTCAAAATGATGCTTGGATTCAAAAACACCCCTTCAGATTAAGGAGGGAATATTGAACAAATAATTATTGGGATCGCATTATTGTAATGTTAATGTAAATATGAAGATTCTTAAGTAATAAGAAGAGTCATCCGTTAAAGAAGACCAACAATCAATTATATTGTATTTATGAATCTCTCATGCTAATGCAAAACACATCAATCAAGTTATGTTTTTTTCATTACCTCAATCAATTTACAAGTTTAAAAAGAAACTAAAATTATTTAAAGTGCAATGTAATATTGTACATAAAAGTTTTAGTGGTTTATATTTCCCTTTCACCTATCGATTATGTATTAGAATAGAGTAATCTTAATTTGTGATTTATTAAATACGTAAAGGAAAAGAACACATTAATTTTTTAAATATCTATAATATTAATTTTTTAAATATCTTTTTAATATCTATAATATTTTATTTAAAATAAATTCTTATTTATTTATTTTGTATACAAAAATTTAATTATGTGAATTAGTTTATGTGGTTATAAAAATTTAATTATGTAAATTAGTTTATGTGGTTAAATACTATAACTTACTAATATGAGGCTAGTGAGATCAAGTTTTTTAACTAATTTTCTATAAATATTTAAAAAAATAATTTTATTTTAAATTTTATATAAAATATTATAGTAAATTGACATATATTGATATTTTTATTATTTCCTCAGAAAGGGGCTTAATTGATGGTGGTAACAGAGCATGCAAGTCCACCTAATCCCCTTTGTATTACCAATAATGAAGAGTACGTGACATACCCCAACCCCTTTTGTGTAACCAATTGTGAAGGGTACCAGACATACCCCAACCCTCATGACGAGACTACTCAACTCATTTACCTATGTACAATTATAGTGTAGAGTGGATTTTCCATTACCTAAGGCCATCAATGTTGAAGGTTTGTAGGCTATGATGGTTCAAGTGGTATATAGTACCAAGTATGTGAAATAAAGTATGTGAAAGAAGGGAAAACATTGGAGATGTAGGTTAAGGCAAATTATGATGGAATAAACATGTATGGAACAAACACTAGCAATTGAACTCTTCAGGAGACTCGAAGATCATGCCATCATGGTGTTAGAATAATCTCAAAATGTCTACGAGCTGTATTCGAGAGTTTGTTTTACCAGACATTATTTTTAGATCATAAGATCCACAATTGAAGAGAATTTTGCTCCTAGTTTATAGGTGAGCACTACAAATATAAATGTACCTAAGTTTCCTTTCAATGATAACCAGAGCATGAGCATTGTCTCACTTGTTGTGTGTGTTCCTCCGTTCTATTATTTTTATGGTATTAGAGCTCAGGAGAAAGGAGCTGTGAGAATTGGAGTTTGGTGAGAAAGACGTCGCTTGCCAAACCGTGAGCGTGAGTGAGCTGGAGCTATCGACTGTCCGTTTCTTTTGTTGTTGGCGCGTACAGGAGCTGTTGGCCATCGCTGTAGCATGCAGTTTCGTTGTCCCTAAAATTAGGTGCGTACAGGAGCTGTGGTTCGTCATCCCATCAACAGGCTAAGTACTATCCATTCATGCGTGGAAAAATTGAAGAGGAAATAGATGACTCAGTGTGTACACCTCCTGCCACAGTCGCTAGATCAGTTTTTTGGTGGGCGCTTAAGGTGCATGTTGTTGTTGTTGAGTGGTGGACACTTAAGATCACTGAGAGTGCGATCTTACTCTGTGTGGGTGCGTGCTGAGGAGTGTTTTGTGTTGTGATAAATACAGTTGCGTGTGAACTTTAATTTGCAATTTGCAACTTTCCCTGGAATTTGCAATTTGTTGTTGCTACCACAATTTGTTGTCGCTGCCATCACAGACAGAGTCTGTTATTTCCGTTGTAGTCTCCCTCAATTCGATTTTGATTAGTTTCCCTGCCATCCTATTCGCACCTGTGTTCGATTGGTTTCTACATCGCTAATCGTTGTTTGTTGCATGCTGTGGAGCCATGAGATCACCAAGATTTAAGTTTGTTGAGGTGTAAGTTAGTTATTTAATTTTTTTTCCTTTCAATTGGCAAATAATCATTGAATTATTTGTTAGAGAATATGGCTAATCCTCTTGCTGACTCATATTTAAATGAGTCCACTAAACTTGATGGAGAGAACTATGTAAAGGGGAAGTTTAAGTTGACCACCATTCTCTAGGAATATAGCCTATGGACGATTGTCAAAGGTGATGAGACCAAACTCACTGTTGTTGTCTTGATTCCATATTGGGATAGGCAAGAGATGAAAGTGTTGGTGCGTATGTCTGTAAAGGACAACATCATTCCTCATATAAGGAACTGTAAAAATTCCAAAGAGACGTGGGACGTTCTCAAAGGTTTGTACAAAACCTCTAATGGAAACCATATCTCATTTTTAAAAACTAAGCTAGTATCTATCAAAATGGAAGCCAATGAAAGCATGAGTAATTTTATTTCCATAATTAAAAATTTAAGTGATAAGCTGGGTGACATTGGTGAAAAGGTTTCCAGTAATGATTTAGTAACAATTTCTTTGAAGGGTTTAGTGCAAGATTATAAGGTCTTCATTTCACCACTCTCAGCTAAACCAATGCCCCTTACCTTTGATGAATTGGCTAGTATCCTCCTTCAAGAAGAAGAAATAATGAAGAACTATGATCAAGACTCAAGTGGCTCAGATTTGGCCTTGATTGTAAAAGGTAAAAGATCATACCGAGGTAAATCGTGGGATAAGTACAGAGGCCGATTTCAAGCAAAGAAGAAAGGTATGACACATCCTAATTCTTATGTTAAGAGAAATGTTGAATGTGATTATTGTGGAAAACTTGGACATCTTGCTAAATATTGTTATATAAGAAAGAATCATGAATCAAATCAAAGATATAAAAGGCAAAATGGAAATTATGTGCATAAAGACACTTCAGTCAGTGATGGATTTAAAAACCTTAAGTTGTTTATTTCTGAAGCTGCGTTGTCTGCTGAAACTGATGATGAGAATGTATGGTTCATAGATTCTGGTGCATAATCTCATATGACTTGTAATAAATAGTGGTATGATGAATATTATGAGAAACTTGATGGCACACACATTTACTTAGGAGATAAAAGATCGCATAAAGTCCAAGGCTATGGAGTAATAAGTGTGAACTTACCTAATGGACAATTGAGACAGATTCATAATGCGATGTATGCTCCTGGTATTAAAAATAATTTGATATATGTTTCAACTATCACTGATAATAATATAACAATGGAATTTGGTAAGTTGGGGTGTGTTGTGAAAGATATCCATAATCACTACAGGGTTGTTTCCACAAGTACCAGGGTTGGTGGATTGTGTAAGTTGGATGTGACATTGAAGCATCATGTTGCATTGACATCCCCAGCAATGTCAACAGAAGAGTTATGGCACCACAGGTATGGGCACCTAAATTACAATGATTTGATGTTGTTACAATGAAAAACTATGGTAGAAGGTCTTCCTGTTATGAAGAATGAACATTTTCCATGTGAATCATGTGCACTTGGTAAACAACATAAAGATGATTTTCCCATTCATACAGAGAAAAGACAAACAAATATTCTTGAATTAATTCATATTGATGTATGTAGACCTATGCAAACTAGGTCACTTGGTGGTGCTTCCTACTTTCTTATTTTTGTTGATGATAGATCTGGATATACATGGGTCTATTTCATAACGAGAAAAAATGATATATTTGAGTACTTTAAATAATTTAGAACTATGATTGAAAAACAAATAGGCAAATGTATTAAAGTTCTGAGATATGATCAGGGTGGTGAATATACATTAGGTGCATTTAAAAGTTATTGTAAATTTCATGGGATCCAACAACAGTTTACTGTACCTCATACACCTCAAAAAAATGGTGTTGTTGAGAGGTGGAACAAAACACTGGTGGAGTTTGCTCGCAGTATGCTTCAAGGTAAAAAAAAATCTAATGGTTTTTGGGCAGAAGCCATTAACATTGTTGTTTATTTAAAGAATCACAGTCCAACTAAGAAATTAGATTTCCAAACTCCTTTTGAGATTCTTAATGGTTATAAACCTGATGTCAGTCATTTGAGAGTATTTGGATCCACTGCCTTTGCACATATTCCAAAGGATGAGAGAATAAAACTTGATGCAAAGTCAATCAAGTGTTCTTTTATTGGGTATTGTACTGATCAAAAAACATACAAATTGTTTGATCCCAGTTCACATAAATTGTTTGCAAGTATATATGTGATGTTTCATGAGAATGAAGATAGAGTTGATACAATGAATGATGCAGATTCTTGGCATAATGATAGTGATAAACATGTCAAAATAGATGCAATGGTTAAACAGGGACATGAACATGTATAGTTTCAAGAATGAAATGAAATCAGTATCAACACTTCAAGCAGTCAGGATACATCAAGTGGAGAAGAGTCACCACAGAGAAGGAGATGAGATGAAAGAAGTGAAGGACCAAGGAGGTCATCACGTCAAACTCAACCACCTATAAGGTATAAAGGCTATACATTGATGTCTCATGTAATGAATGTTGTAGAACCTGTAAACTATGATCAAGCTAAAGAACATGAAGAGTGGAGAAATGATATGAATGATGAATATGATTCCCTTATGAAAAATCAAACATAGGAGTTAGTTGAACTACCTGAAAACAAAGTCCCTATTGGAAGCAAATGGCTGTATAAATATAAATTTAAAGTAGATGATAGCATTGACAAATATAAGGCAATATTAGTTGCAAAAGGATATTCACAAAAGGAGACAATTGATTATGAAGATACTTTTGCACCAGTAGCTAAATTGAATACAATTAGAGTACTGATTTCCTTAGCTACAAAACATAATTGGAAATTACATCAATTAGATGTAAAATCTGCTTTTCTGAATGGTGATTTAAAGGAAGAGGTTTATTTGGTTCAACATGAAGGGTTTTTCAAGTAGGGACATGAGCATCTAGTTTGTAGGTTAAGAAAAGCATTATATGGTTTGAAAGAGGCATCGAGATCTTGATATGTAAAGATAGATACCTTATTTTATTAGAATGGGTTTGTGAAAAGAAAAAATAATCCTAACTTGTATGTTAAGAAAGATGAAGAAGGAAATGTTGCTTTAATATCTTTATATGTGGATGATCTCATTATTACAAGAAGTTCATGCAAGTTAATTGAAGAGATTAAAATTCAGTTGTCTTAAGAATTTGAAATGGAATATCTTGGCGAATTGCATTATTGTTTAGGAATTCAGGTTTGGAGAAAGTCTGGTAAAACATTGATCATTCAAAGTAAATACACAAAATAAATTCTTAAAAGGTTCAACATGAGTGAATGTAAAGCTATGTCAACTCCCTTAGAACATAATGCAAAGTTGTACAATGAAGATGGATCTAAAGAGACAGATGGTACTTTATATCGTCAGTTGGTGGGAAGTATGAACTACCTCACCACTACAAGGAAAAACATTGCATACTTAGTAAGCATCCTTAGTCAATTCATGGCTAAGCCTTCAGAGAGTCACTAGAAAGCTACAAATAAAGTACTTTGATACTTGAAAGGAACAATAAATTTTGGCATTATGTATATTGATGAATCTGATGTTGAACGGTTCTGATTTAGATTGGGTAGGAAACCCTAATGATAGAAGATCTACCTCAGGCTATGTGTTTCATATAGGATCAGGAGTTGGATCATGGAGTAGTAAGAACCAACCTACTATTTCATTGTCATCAACAGAATCAGAGTATAAAGCCTTGACCAGTGCCACCTGTGAAGTTGTTTGGTTGCAGAGAATTCTTACAGATGTCGAAGAGGAGAAACATGGTCCAACATGCATCAAATGTGACAATCAAAGTGCTATCAAATTGGCACACAATCCAATATATCATGCAATATCAAAACACATTGAGCTACAACACCACTTTGTGAGAGAGAAGATTGAATCAAATGAAATTGGTTTGATATTTTGTAATACCAATGATAATGTGGTTGATATATTTACCAAGCCTCTTGGTAAACTCAAGTTTGAAATTTTTAGAAGCAAGTTAGGTGTCATAGAAAATTTATTTCTCCATTAAATGGGGATGTTAGAATAATCTCGAAACATCTATGAGTTGTATTAGAGAGTTTGTTTTACCAGACATTATTTTTGGATCATAAGATCCACAATTGAAGGATTATGCTCCTGGTTTATAGGTGAGCATTACAAATATAAATGTACCTAATTTTCCTTTCAATGATAACCAGAGCGTGAGAATTCTCACTTGTTGTGTGTGTTCCTCCGTTTTATTATTTATACATGGTAGTAAGTGGCCATGAGATATTTCATCTCATGAGAGCTTGGATAAAGATTAATCATGCATATATTTATGGGGATCAATCCTCAAACCATGTAGATAACCAATCTTGATACCAGGGATAGTTGATGCTTCTTTCATCTCTCTCGTTAGGTACTCTTTACCTCTTCCTCTATTCCATATATTAGTGGTATTCATATTTTTTTTTTCATTTTATGTTTCATAAATTAAAGAATCGATTTCAAGCCAAAGTAGAAACCCCTGGGGACAAGAGCCATACTTGTAGAACCTAATTAAACTTATTAATATTCGAGCCATACTTGTAGAACCTAATTAAACTTCTTAATCTTCTCCTTCATGATTCTTCCTTCTACTAGTATCTGTCTTCTTGACACCCTATTCTCATAGCTCTTGTAAGTAAATATCTTAGTCTTTGCATCCTTCTATTACACAACTATCCCACACCCTCTTGGTCGATAAGTATGGTGAGACATCACTAATAGGTAATCTCAAAACCTCAAAAAAACGGCTCTTGATGAAGGATGAAATCTACCTCCAGAAACATTAGCCTTTTTTGCGTCCCCCATTATTCAACCAGAGCTTAAAAATGCACCATTAAGGCATAGAGACACTTCCACTAAATATTTTATCCTTAGATCAAGTAGAGACATAAGAGTAAAATACTATCTAAAAAGATAATTGAGGAGGAATAGAAGGGATAGACATCAAACCCGGTTATCAAAAACTAGGGACATAAATATTTTTAAGCTAACATAATTCTATTGGCTTAGTAATTATTTTATCTTTTGTAAAATCCCCATTTAAAACAAGACTAAAATTGAAAATTTTACCATGGATTGTCATGTTATGAATATAATATTCACACTACATAGCCTTTATGATAGGTAAACTATAGGAAAAGCAAAGTCACACTCAATGTTTCAAAAGAAATGACTAGTAGTTGATAACTCAACAATTATTAAAGCCCATATTTGAGATGTGGGAGTAGATTCTCATAACATTGACTGGATCAAACATACAAATACTTATTCAAATTGCGTGCTACCTAAATATACAAGGAAGCTAGATGCAGACATGAAAATTTTATGTCCTAGAGCAATTGCCACTGCAAGAAATATAGGGATTCCCCGGTATCAACACCTTTGACCAATGTGCAGAATGAACAACAAATCCCATGTACTCATCATGAACATGATGGATCTTCTCCTAAACCATTTGTAGTGCAACCATTGGTGATCCAATAGTTTCGATAATATTCCCAAAGTATATTGCAAGATGTACACAAATTTCCCAAAGAGAAGGCAAGGGTAGACTTGCTCTGATATACCCAAGTTTGATAACAGGAGATGACCTCAGCTATAGAGGTCCCACAACGACAAATTACACAGAAACGAGAATATTGTAGCAACGTAGCATTTTAGACTTGTGTGTCTAAATTTTGGTTTGAACCTTGTTGAAGAGAGGACATGAAATTTATCCAATAATCCACTCTAAGCATCTCAAGCCTATGAAAATCAAGCTACCGTATCTTGTCATATTTTCTTACTTAAAAAAGCCTACTCTAACATAAGTTATCCTGTTCGATTCCTTTAAAATACCATCCACTACAGAAACTAATATTTTGGTGTTTATCAAAGTTTAAAAGTATTATAAAAATTATCTGCATCTATCAACTCACGCTGATAAATCACGATGGTGCACTATCAAGAATCTACATTAGCTTTTCACTATATTTTTCTCTGCTCAGTGTGCAAGTTGAAATGTCTTGGAAACAATAAATGTGCTACAATGGTGTTTGTAAATAGCAATGCTATTAGCATTTCCATCATTGGAATCATAACGAAGTGGGAATATAGATGTAACCAAAGCTTAGGAATTGATTGTAGTTCCATGAATATTAATTCAACATTGTCCAAAGCAACTTTCTACATGTATAGTAACTGCAAAAGCATCATAGTAGTGTTTTTAGTGACTAGTGTAGTTCCAAGATGTAATTGGAATCATCTTTCTACACCCTGCAAAGTAGGTGGCCTTCATCAACAACCTTAAATGTCATTTTCTCTAGTCCCTAAGAGATGATACTAAGTTTCTAATTGTACAAAAATATGTATTCCGGTTGAACTAAATCATAACTTTCTTATCAATATCTGTCTCAAAATATTAAAAAGTATACAATGAATGAAATCTACCCTATACACAACAAATAAAAAAGTAATTACTTTTTTTTTATTATATAGAAGCTAAAGTTTTACACTTAGAATGAAATATTATCTATCCCTGAAATGTTCTCATGTTACTGCCCCATTTCATACATAAATATTTGATATCCCAATTCCACATATTTCTTCTCATACATAAAAGAAACAAGGCTAGAAGACAATGGAGCCAAACCTCCCATTAAAGGACCTCGTGATGGCGACTTAGAATATACATTGCCTAAATAATTGATGGATGTGTATAGTGTTGATTAGTAGCTATGTTGGATCAATTTGGAGAAAAAAATGGTTCATAACATCAACTAAATCGGAAGGGAAGACCACAACAAAATAGAACCTACCATACAGTCCGAGACTTCCAAACCAATTCCCATTGTAAAAAATGGTCCAAACCAATCGAATCATATCAAAGTTATTTTGACTTATCCATACCAAAATTCAATAACAGAAAGATAACAAAAATATAGAGGGAATCATATTAAATAGTAATCCGACCATTTTAATTATCAACCCATGAGAAGAAATTGATGTTGTTTTCATCCACAACTAAGAAATACATTAGTTGGGTATCTCTATTCTTCGGCTTTCTTGTCGGCTTGGTTGTTGTTAAGAAAAGGTAAATAAAGAGGGTCTTCCATTGACAAAATGAATTTTCTCTTAATGTTAGTGATAATCCCCGATCCCAACCAAGGTGAGGATATTGAACCCCATGGATTCAAACAATCAAACAACCAAATGGAGGAAAAATGTACCCTCAAATAAAAAAACTAATCTTGGTCTCAAGTTTATGGTAGAATGGTTCGGATTAGAAGTTAAGAAGAATAAAGATTTACCATCTTCCAAATACTTCTAAGGAAACACCTCTTTACATTGTAGGAAATATGATGCCCACTTTGAATATAGCGTAATCACAAGTAAGATTTTTCCTTTCTAGAGCTCAAGTAGTTGAATCTTCCAAAATAATTGGGTAAATTAAAACATATAATATAAAATTTACAAGGAGAAATGCATGTGATTTCACATAGCTATATGCGATGCCATATGGCATATATAGTCAACGACCAAAAAATGGTAATCCACATAGAATTAGAAAATATTTGTATATATTAGGATTCATTTGACGAGTATGCAGAGTTAAAATTTCTGCAACTTCTCTGGATTGAATCGTCTCCCTCCCTTCTCATTTCATGATTATGCATTAAATTTCATATGTTGATTTTACTCCTCTACCCAACACCCAATAGTTAATTCGAAACAAATCACTTATTGAATCAAATCATATCTAAGTAATCAACTAAACATTACAACATGAGCATAAATAAGTTAACCAAAATCTCGTACACAAGACACAAATATTTTCAGGTAGAAACCCCTGGAAAAACCCCAGAGAGAAAATTAGTAATGATATGCTTTTATTACGGTCAAATAAAATCTCCCGTAATAGGTATAATGACCCATTAAGATAAATACAACTACAAACAAACCTGGAAAAATATGTATTGGTGTACAACTCTAGACCAACATGATTTTTGAGGTATACCCTCCTTTCCTTTAGCTCACCCATGTATACACTCCTATCTCCATTAGCACCCTCGTACACATATGAAAATATTGTATGGAAACCTACGTACGACACTACCCTTTCCTATGGATTCAATTAGATGAAACCCACTTGTGGCTACCTCTACTCTCTCCTCTCCTTGAATTGTAAGATCTCTAGATGGAATTCCTTCTCCACCTAGCCACGATATTGAATCATAGTACTTTGTGATCCAACCTTCTCTGCATCAACACTTGGACAAAATAATCTTCAACCTCTCTCTATGATATCTCACTCACTCATACATTGTGTAAGAAAAATTCATTCTTTTCTTCTACACTCTTAATTGACTTCACACTACAATAAATCGTTCTTTGTTATCTCTATGTAAAATTCCCACTTTGGTCTCTCATCAAAAGTATTTTCTCCTTTACCCTATCCTTTCTTTTATAATATTGAGTCATGACCTAACCCTAATCTCCAAAGTGATTGACGGTAGAGATCACTTCTCACATCACTTGAGATCAATGGATATTATTTAATTCACTAATGATAATTAAATCATTTTCCTTAAATAAAAATCAACTCACTAGAAAAATAATTTTTCTTTAATAATTACTTTAATTAAAGTAAATTATCACACTTAGAATACTTTGGATGAATTCCACATGCTAGACATTGAGCCAATATGGAACTACCTATCCGATGCTACATGCATCAACACTCCCTCTTAGCAAGGAAGGTACTTCTCCCACCTGGAGTTGGCTCTATCTTCGCTGCCAGATCTGCTACCATGGTTTCTCCCTAAAAAACAGAAGCTATGTTGTCATCTCGCTTGGACCTGTCTTTGAATACTTCCCGCTGATCCTGCTCCATTGGATGTGGTCTTTCAATAGGTTGTAGATGGTCCAATCGTCAAAGTAAACAACCATTGTTTTGTAAATATATTATTGGAATGCCATTACCACTATCTTGGAGAAGACTATTGGGATATTTTTTAGGCTAAATGTCATTCCTCTACATGCAAATGATCCAAATTTAGAAACAAATGTATTTTTTTCCTAATCTTGTTTTGTGATAGGAACTTGATTATAGCCAGAGAAGCCATCACTGAAGGAATAACATTCATGTCTTGCGACTTCATTGATGATCTCGCTAGAGAATGACGTCGGGAATGGATCAATGACTGTAAGTTTGTTTAGTCATGTTAAGTAGAAACATATTCTTAGTTTATTTGGGTCGTGCTTCTTGGGTTACAATACCATCAAACTTTCCCATTCTCACTTGTTAATTGGATATATAATTCCAACAACTAGCATCTCTTCAATATACTTTTGGACAATGGGATTATATTTATGTGCCAATTTATATGGCCATGTTTTGATAGGTTTGGCCCCATGATGAGGTCAATTTTCATTTCTCCCATCTCTTGTACCAACCCTTTCAAGTGTTTCTAGTCTCGTGCAAAGACATCATAATATTCTTTGAATAGGTCAACTATTTTCATGGTTTGTCGGACCAATAGTTACCTACTCTAGCCATTTTTGGTCGATCATTCACTGAGATGTCAAACTCTTTAGTATTGATTTCTGCATCCATCCATTTGGTTGCTTTTGATTCATCCAATTGGTGTTCTCCTTCCACAACTTTATTATATCTTGATGGTAAGTTAGGATTTTCTATATCTTCCTTTTCTTGTTTTTCTTCCTTTCTCACTGAGTAGATTGTTTTACATAATTTTGTACTCCTAGATGGTTCTTCTTCCATAGAAAACTCTTCCCTAGAAAACTTATGTTTTCCATATCTATTTGAGGAGCTATTACATTCTCTCTATTATGTGTTGATACTAAATCGCAAGTCAAAGTAGATCATATCTCGACTTTAGCTTTACCTTTTTCTAAATCTCATCGGGACTTGGTTTTTCCAAAAAAAAAATTGATCTCTCTTACTGCCTCTTGCAACAATGCCTCTTTGGGTCTGAATTCAATGTCTTTGATGAACGCCCCTTTGATTTTACTCCAATTGAACATGTTTCCACATGCTTATTCAATTTTATACCACTTATGTGGTATATCATCCAATGTGTTTGGGAACATTAGTCTATTCTCCTCCATTCTTTCTCACAATGATCAATGTGAGTGACTGGGTCGAACCTAGGTTCAAAAATTTGGATGTCAAGGTTTGTTGACAATTTTTTCCACCAAATATTTCCATGAAATATAGGGTCACAATATTCCACATCTGAAGTCATGGTGCATGTGTTTTCCACCATCGAGCTTCTTGGCCTGTGAAAGATTCGAATAAGCTTTGTAGTCACCCCTACTATTTGACTGATTTCGAGACCTCATCGACATGCATCGACGGAGAACTCCTTTCGCTAAACCGCACGGGGGACCTTTTTTGTTTATTAGTCGAGATGAGCGTTGGAGTTTGTTTTAACTTTTTTTTTTTACGAAAATAGGGACTGCATGTACTGAAAATAATGGTTTTGATCACTTAATTGGAATAATATCTATTTACCAACACTCCTTGGATTGATCTTTGTAATTATCCATTTGCTAATTATATAGTTCTATCTCTAAATTTTGACCTATTGACAATGGGGATCCAACTATAATTTCTCTTTCACTGTTGGGCTCAATGTTGTCCTTTTTCTTATTCATTACTTGATATATTTGTTGATCTTCGTGATATCCATCCCATGTCTCGACCTAAGGTTTTACTTCCTTTGGGTCCAATGGTATTATGCTTTTTATACCACTACCTTTTAATTTGATTGTGTCCCTCTTGAGGGAGATTGTGGCCCTCACGTTTCAACCCCAATGTCTTCTAACTAATGCAAGATAGGTTGGGATGCCTTCAACCAGATTGATTATTTCAAAGTCGACTCTCATCAAGATTCCCATTATGGATGTTATTACACTTTTAAGTGTACCAATTGGTTCAATTAACTTTTTAATTACTAGATTTAGAAAATTCATTTTTAGTTGAAGCAGGTGTTTCCCAAGTCATACCCACATTTCTCTAGGGAGGATGTTTACTTGAGATCCAAAGTTGAATATGACTTGTTTGATAATATTTCTATCGATTTCTAGGTCAAATTGCGGGTCGAAGTCATTTGTGTGTCTTTCCTATGATAACTGGCATAGAATTTTGACTGGTCTCTCTCGACTTCTTTATATTCTTGTAGAATTCCCAACAGGTCAATCAAGAAACCAATCGACTATTTTTCTTTCAATAGTTGTAAATATTTCTCTAACCCATTTTTTGAGATATTTGCATGTCCTCCCTTATTTTCTTTATCCTGGTCGATGTTTTTGAAAAATTTCATTGCTTCGTGCATTATTGTTTCTTTATGTTCTGGGTCTGGATATGCGTTTTGGCCTCCCCTTTTTTGAATTGGTGGTTCTGAATAAATTTCTTCACCAACTCTTGAACGTGTTACTACATTGAGGTTCTTTGAATTTAAAATATCCAATTTTGGCATTGTGTGCAAGAGATTTATGTTTCTTTTATTCATTACTTTTTCTAACACAATTGGAAAATATTCATTGAAGTGGTCGCTCATTTCACAAATGTTACAGATTTTGAGATCAATTATATCTTTGATTGGGAAATCCGGACAGATGTGGTCATCCTTCCAACAATTGAAGCAATAGTAACGTCCTCAACCTCGTCCTCTACCAAAATTTCCTCATCCTCCTCTTCCTCGACCTTGATAGCCTCCATGACCTCAACCTCTATAGTGGTTTCCATTTCCTTGGTTGAAATTATGGTC
The DNA here is from genome assembly GCA_000966675.3 of Picea glauca. NCBI lineage: Eukaryota > Viridiplantae > Streptophyta > Pinopsida > Pinales > Pinaceae > Picea > Picea glauca. The sequence goes on from JZKD02S1638367.1 coordinate 132,242, forward strand.
AATCATTTGTGTATGATAAAATTAATAAATTTTTGTTTGATTTTTCCCATTCAAGTAACATTCTTGTGTTGAGTGATTGTTTTCCTCACATATGTGGCACCATTTTGGTCAGAAATTCCTCATATTGTGTGGTAATTATCTTGTAGCATCATTTGTTACACCTTCACATATATCACAAAATGTTTCGATCTGAATTCAATGGACTACGAGTTCTAGTGCATCGCTTAATTTGCAATAATATTTTGTATGACCTTCGCTAGAGAAGATTGTGCCCCATAGTTCATTGCATGAAATAGACATATTTTTTTATTGACATTTATGCAATATTTTGTTCCACTCTTTTCCTGATGATTTGTGAAGTCAATTCACTTTCATTGTCCATTTCAATTTGCTAGGATATTTTCAATACATATTCACACGTCTGGAGATAACACATGTGTAATGGAATTATGATATTTTGAAACAATCCTACCACATACAATTGTACCAAAAGAATTTTGTGAATTAGATAATGGATTTGTCTTAATAGGTATTTAAACCTTTTATGATATTCGTGAACAGTTTCCCTCAGATTCTTCTTGATATCTTTCAATTTTTGTGTTGCAAGGTGGATTAATCATTATATATTGCGTTTTGAAAAATGTGAGGAAATTTTTCTTTATGTATAATTTCTAGCACTATTGATTGTCTGTGTAATTCATAAACCAGGTAAGATCTCTATCTCGAAGAGAGACACCAAATTGTTCCATTTTTTTGTCCCATCAGTTATATTGGTTACATCCTAGAATATCTCATAAAAAAACCAATGTCATTTTGGATCTTCGTCGCCTTCATAGATCAGGATGTGATTTAGGCCCATCGTTGTTTTCTGTTTTTTTTTTAACCTGTAACTATTGCAAGAGTTTGGGTCGAAGTCGAATGAGAAGTCAAAATTCTTTCTTGAGTCTAAGTTTAAATATTCAACTTGACCAATACAATCTACTTTTGGTCCTTAGTCAGGATGTATTTGATCACTAACTGCACTCGTTCTTTTCCTGGGCTTGGAGCATCTATCTAACAGACTTTGTCTATATACTCAATGAATCTTCCTTTAAAGGGTCATGTCGATTCATTTTCATTTTTTGTTGAGTTAAAATATTCCAAAAGTATATTCGACAGGGGAAAGGAGTTTGTGATATCCTTTATATGAAGGAGTATATCCTATGGTCTATTTTTTATGTTTTCTTATGCTTCAATTACCAACATATCTCTTATCTTACTAGCGTTGTCAATTCGACATGACACCCTTGGTGATTTTGTATCCACATGAAGTCTTTGTTGAAGGAAGTCTGCAATATGCGGGTTGGGGAATATTGTAGGAGAAATTCGAACCATGGGTCCTGAGTCGCCAACATCCATATCAACTTGGTCAATTTCTTGCTGGGCACCACCGACTTCCATACTCAATTGTAAGATTCCACTCCTCCCGAGAAGCGTTGGAGCCCTCTCAAGGGATGCTACAATGATATTTCTTTTCTAGGTATGTTTCTTATGAGAATTTCAGGGATCCCTCTCATTTAACAACTCTTATCTCCTATTTTTCCTCTTGTTTCACTCCGATTTTAGTATATTTGTTGAGGGTTTATGGGTCTACATTCGACATGTATACTTTCCACTTTCTTCATTTATATTCCTCCTGACTTCTGGAATTTTCAACTTGGATGTGCTTCGACTTCGACATCAAATTATATCATCTCACAGATCATCCAACCCCCGACGTCAGCCCGACTTACTCACGGTCGACGGTGTTCATCATTTTTCTATGCTCATTTCTTCAAGATGTAGCCCCAAACTTCTCTAGTGTCTGTGTAGTTAGATTCCAAAAATTCTTCCCACTCTTCTTGTTTCTCTTTTTAATTAGATCTTGGAGGATAATTTTTCAAAAAGGGTCAGTATTCAATGATGGCATTAGCTCCATTGTCTAAAATGAATTTTTGAAGCAAGGATGGGGCAATGCAAAGGAACTCGTTGTGTAGTTCTATATAGAATTTGTATTTGATGGTTTCCAGGAATTGTTTGTGCATATCCAAAAATAACTAAGTGTGTGCTTCGTCTAGCGTCAGTCGATTTCCTCTTGCGTAGTTTTTTATATAATTGGTAATTTTATGCTCCCACCATTTTCATATGTCTTCCAAGATTAACATCTATGTGCATTGTTTTCTTAATACATGCCCGGGTTTAGAACTACCAACAATGGAACCAACATTGTAGTTTAAGGGAAAGTATGAGAAGTTATTGGTATATCCTTATAGAGAGAAACATATATTATAAAATCATACACACATAAAGACACATGAAAGCATACACAAGAAGTGGGAGAACCATCGATGCATTTTATTCCATAGCCAAAATAGTCTTTGTCTTTCCATTACATAGCCACACACACACACACACACACACACACATTTATGTATATGTATGATATACAATTATTAGTCTATTATACTTTCCTAACTGCTTGGTCAGTCGACTCTAATAGATATGTTCGACTGACTTTTCTAACTGAATTTGTAGTCGACTTGACTTAGTCTATTGGCGGGTCTAGTTGGTAGAGTTGAGTATTTCCTACAACGAAACAAAATGAAGGGGATATCCTTGCTAACTCAGGTCGAATAGCGGGTGGTTCTGTCGATCCAACTGGATTGAAGGCTGTGAAATTGATTTCTTTTGGAGTAGTATCCTTCATGTGTATTATATTCTTATTTTTATTGAATTCCTTTTATACCTTTTGATCTTCTAGTTTCTAGCTAGACATATCCTATTGCTCATTATCGACGTTGTTGCCTTTGTTTTGAACATTTTTTCTAGATTTTCTTCAGTTTGTTTCCTTGATTTTTGTTGTGTCTGGGTTTCTTTTGAAATATTCCTCATCCAACCCCTCATTATTCAACTACTCTTGAAGTATATGGAACTTGAGATGGAAATGATAAATCTATCATCTACCTTTGAACTTTACCAAGAATGATTTCAGGATCAACATTACTTTCTATCACGAGGTATTCTATTTCAGTCATTCTTCTCATTTCTTCTTCCAAAGTTTTGATTTTTTATGCTTTTATTTTTTCTTTCACATTTGAAGGCATTTAATTCATATAACATTTGAAAATGACTAAATCATTTTAGCATTGATTTTGTGTAAGTTGATGTAGAGTCTTGAAAAATCTTGAATTAAAATTTCTAAATCTTTCAATATTTTGGAGATGAATTTGAGTAAACGATGTCAACAGAGTATGATATATTATAGGTAGATTAAATTAAATCATTAATACATCTTCCATGTCATCAAAAAACTGATTGTGTTTTCTGGAAGAGAAAGGTACTAGTCATAGGTTGGAACAACTAATGTTTGGAGAAAGAGTCTCACCATCAAATCATCGTGCTCAATCAAATAGATATCACAAATGGTAAGTAATTTATCCAAATTATTTTTGGTATCCATGATCCCATATCCAAAACAAATAGGAAGAACACCTTCAAGAAGAGTAGGAATTTGATGTCACTCTCCATGCAAATTGAAATGACTAGATCTTACCCTCTTCTTCTTGGAATTATTTGTTCTTCATTTCTTTTCTCTGCTCTGTCTACCATTGATTTTGAAATTTGATTTTCATAAATACTTCCTTTTCTTATTGTAAAAAATCATTTGTACAGTTCGAGTTCTCAAATATTTATTGTTGTCTCCTTTGTCTTTGAGCCTTTGCAATTCTTCTTCACAAACAAGAGCTTTCCATCTTCTTTCATTCTCTTCTTTAATTCTTATTGTCATCAAATCATGCAGTTGATGTAGAATAATTATTTAGCCTTCAAGTCCAATTTGTATTCGAGGATAATTTGTACATGTTTGGTTCATTCAATTCTTCACGTTCTGTGAAACTATCCTTTTGTTCTCTCCAGTATGGTCACCAAAAATGTTGATCATTTTTTCTTTCAAGGGAAAATGACCAACATTTGAAAGAAAATATTATGGGTAAAAAGAAAGAATATCCTCATTTTTATAGAGGTGGTTCTCCTCTCTTGATATATTAGAATACTCTTTGTATGGCTCTAGATGAATGCAATAGGTGAGTGATAAAGAACATGTTAATATTATGGTAGCTGCGGGAGGTATTTACCTCCACGTGTGAACCTAATGAGAATAGAAGACTCCAAGAAGAAAGAGAAACCCTAATGAGTTGGATAATAAACCTAGAAGCCTTGTCGGCTTAAGAAGATAATTTATATTAGGCTATTAGCCTCCAATAGAAGAAGTCGACCAAAAATTATAATAATATACTGAACAAACACTTATCCAGAAGGAGAAGTCGACCCCAACAAAACTGGCAGATCTACTATAAATACAGGGTGCCAGTTCTCATTTGCAGCATCTCAGAATTGCAGTTTCTCAGTTGGTGCACACTGCAGTTGCAGTCTTGTGCGCAGGTTTGGAGGAGGGTTGCAGGTGCAGCTGCAACAACAGGTAGTTTCAGTATTGGCTTGAATATCTCTTGTCTAGGGTTTGGACTATATGATCGGCCTTTTGTGATGCGCTATCCTTAGGGAATGATGCACTACCTTTTGTTTGGCTATCTAGCCTAGGGTTTTCTTCCGGATGAATTCTCAGTCAAGGTTAAGGTGCTCGGAGGGAGGCTTCGGACTATGGTTGGGTGACAAAGGTATCGTCAATGGTAAAACAAGCACACCATATTCTATATTCTAATAGGTTATGGGCCCACAACCCTTCAGTCAGCCTAAAACACTGGAAGGAAACATAACCACTAGATATTGAGCTTGTTGAGGTACTGCCACTAGGGTTACTAGCGCGAGTAGTTTCCAAAATCACTGCAGCTAGGTTTACTAGTAGAAGCAGTTGCAGAAACCCTAAACCTCTTGTCGAGGCACCTTAAGTGATGATATTGACCTAATATCCAGATAGATCAGTGTTCCCTACCCTAGCGCATCTCCTGGTACTCTCAGAAGGCCAAGACGTGAAGTTTGGATTTCTGGTCAAATCTAGGGTTTGACCAAGTCAAGCAAGCCATGACGAACTTTATGAAGTCTGAGAACAAGCTAGATGGAGCCTCTAACTTCAGAGCATGGAAGACAAGAATTGACCTCATCCTTGCTAAGAATAAAGTGTTGGATATTGTGAAAGGAAAGATTGTGAAGCCAGAGTTTAAAGAAGGAGAAGAGAAGGAATCACAGAACGTTGCAACTATGGAGAAGTTCAAATATGTTGACATCAATTCCATGATTATCATAGTGGATTCCATAAAATACCACTTGATACCCTACATCTCCCATCTTGACTCATCAAAGAAGATGTACGATGCCCTAACAAATCTCTTCTCAATCAGAAACGTTGGACAAGTTATGAGTCTGAAGAATGAGCTCTGTGACATGAAGATGAATGATGATGACAACATAACATCATACTTTGTAAGGATCTCCCAGTTAAGAGATCAACTACAAGCTAT
>JZKD02S1638378.1:0-38108 GCA_000966675.3 Picea glauca
TACATAATTAATCCTTAATTTATGTGTTGCAAACTGATCCTGTTGCTTTAAACACATAACATTTCACTTGCAATAATTTTTCAAGTTTTTCAAGTCTTCTTCATTTTTAGATCATACTCAAAAATCCGAAATGATTTTTCTAGAGGAATTTCCGACTATGGTGGAAGAAACCCTCTTTTGACAAGAAACAACATTAGAGATCACAGAACTCACGGGAGGAAAAGAGGAGAGTAATAAGAAAGGGGAAGCTGATAGATTTTTCCCACAAGTTTGGAACGTATACTTTGATGGCTCCAAATCGCAAGAAGGGTCTGGGGCAGGGTGCATCCTCATCAGTCCAGAAGGTAAATGACATTTCTTGTCCTGCAGACTAGAGTTCAAATGCACAAACAACACTACCGAGTATGAATCTCTAGTACAGGGGCTAAAGAAAGCCATAGATTTAAATGTCAAAGAATTGAAGGTTTTCAGAGATTTTTAAATCATCGTTAGACAATTTACGAATATTATACATTGCGATTCTCCACACCTAAAGAACTACCAACAGGAAGTGCACAGGCTAATAGAACATTTTGAAACTTTCAACATTACAGCGATTCCCAGAGCAAAGAACATTCTTGTTGATTCTATGGCCACTGTTGCTTCAAGGCTATTACCTATAGAATATTATGAAGCCTCCCAGTTCAATGTGGAGCTACTTTACAAACCATCAGTTCCCAACAATATTTCTAATTGGAAGGTCTTTGAAGAAGATGAATAGATCATAAACCTTTTGACCAACCAGGATAATTTTAAGGACTTGGCTATTGATGATGAAGTATTCTAGGAACAATCAGTAGAAGTTTATCCTCAGACATATCAATCGACTGAAAAACCAAGGTCTCACACGATACCGAAGGGAATAGCCAACTTAGAAAACCTTTTCGACCTGAAGGAATGATTTAAGGGGTCAAAAAACGCGAAGACTAGTAGTTCCTGTCCCATGCATGAAACTATAAATCTAGGAACCCAGGAAAACCCCAAGAATGTAAATCTCGATAAGACAATATCTAAAGAGGAAAGGAAGTCCTATCTAAAACTTTTCATACAATATCAAGATGTCTTTGCATGGTCCTACCAGGATCTGAAAAACTTATGATACTCGTATTATTCAACACACTATCCCATTAAAACCCGAAGTGAAACCCTTTCAATAGAAACTCTAGAAGTATCATCCATCCCTGGAACCTCTCATGTGTCAGGAGTTAAAGAAACTACTCGATGCCAAGATCATTTTTCAAGTTAGACATTCTGCATGGGTAGCAAATTTGGTTCCTATGAGGAAATTTTCTGGCGAAATTCACCTATGCATACATTTTAGAAACCTCAACATAACTTCAGAAAAGGACAACTACCTAGTCCCACCAATGGAGCAACTCTTGCAGACTGTGTCTATCTCTAAGATTTTCTCCCTGCTGGATGGTTTCTCAGGTGACAACCAAGATCTGGTTTCAGAGGAAGATGGTTTGAAAACTACCTTCTAAACCAAGTGGGGAACCTTTTTCTATAAATGCAATCCCTTTGGTTTAATCAAAGTAGGAGCAACCTTCCAAAGGGCCATGGATGTAGCATTTTGAGGACTAATTAACAGATGTTTAGTATTTTATTTGGATGATATAACAGTGTATTCTAAGAACAGAGAGGAACATATCTAACACTTAACCTAGATTTTTGAAAGGTGTATAAAATACGATACATCTTTAAACCCCAAGAAAAATATATTTGGTGTTGAGGAAGGTAAGATATTAGGTCATATTATATCCCAGGAAAGAATTCATATAGACCTGGAATAGGTCAAGGCTATAACTCAACTCCTGTTACCTCACAACAAAAAGGCAATGCAATACTTCTTTGGGAAAATCAATTTTGTAAGAAAATTCACCCCAGATTTCTCCGAGACTGTCAGACCATTACAAAAAATGATCCGCAAATATGTTGAATTTAAGTGGGATGATGAACGAAAGGATGATTTCAGAAATATTAAGACTTCAATATCTCAGGCTCTAGTGTTGCAAAGCCCAGATTTTAGTAGAGATTTTTTCCTTTATATTTTCACCTCCGACCAATCGTTAGTGGTAGTATTAACTCAGACAGATGATGACAAAAACGAAGCTCCGGTATAGTTCATGAGAACTAAACTCCAAGGTGTTGAACTTAATTATCATGTTATATATAAACATGCTTATGTAGTTTATAAAGAAGTAAAACATTTTAGATTTTACATCCTCAAGAACCATACTAAAGTAATCGTGCCTCACCCCTCAGTCTGATCCCTATTTACTCAACAGGAGATGGGGGAAAGAAGAGGGAACTGGATGGAAGTAGTCCAAGAATTTGATCTAGATATAAAACCTGCTAAATTGGTTAAAGAACAAGAGTTATGTAAACTGGAAGTCGAAGCTCAAGACCAAGTAAATGAATACCCCAGATGGGAGAATGAAATGGAATTATGGTGTGGTGAAGCTTCATACATTTCCCTAGGACAAGAGTCTTGGTATGAGAAACTAACTTATCTCCTACACCATGGGACTTGTCCAAAAAACCTCAACCCTAGGGAAAGAAGAGCTCTAGAGTTAAAATCTGCACAATATCGCCTCATAAACTTGGTAATATTCCAGGTTAATTATGATGGGGTACTTTTGAGATGCCTCAAATGTGAATATGTAGATAAAGTTCTAAAGGAGCCCTATGATGGCCCTACCGGTGGACATTTTGTAGGAGACACCATTTCTCATAAGATATTGAGAGATAGTTATTATTGGCCCATTTTGTTCAAGGACACTCACACATACGCTAGAAATTCTAAAACTTGTCAAATAAGTGCTGGGAGGGAGAAGAGAGGAACTTTCCCACTCAATTCGGTGGTCGTTTCTAGGCCTTCTGAGCAATGGGGATTAGATATCATAGGAGATATTACACCAAGCTCTTCAAACAACACAAATACATACTTACTGCCACCGATTATTTCACAAAATGGGCAGAGGCCATCCCCCTGACTCATGTAAACGAGAAGGTGGTAATCCAATTCATAGAACAACAACTAATCACAAGGTTCGATGTCCCTTATTTTCTTGTTTTTGATAATGCAACTTACCTTTCTTCCAAATTATTAATAGAGTTTTCCCTAGATAAAGGAATCATAATTAGACACTCTGCAAATTATTATCCACAAGGAAATGAAGTGGAAGAATCAACTAATAAGAACCTAGTGAGGATATTGAATAAAATGGTTGTAGACAACCAGAGGAATTGGCATACTCTACTCCATAATGCTTTATGGGAAGATAGAGTGACACCCAAGGAATCTATAGGGAATTCCCCATACTTTCTAGTATACGGACATGAAGCCATTCTCCCAAACGAGTTATATCTTCCATCTCTTCAACTTGCCCAGGGGTCTAGAGGGAAACCCTCATCAATCTTACAACAAATAATTGACACCCTACTCATGTTAGAAGAAGAAAGGGAGAAAGATAAATCAAATTTCATATCCCACTAGCATATAGTTAAAATATGGTTTGACAAGCATAAAGATAAAGAGAAGAATTTTGAAGTAGGAGACTTCTTCCTAAACTGGGACAGAGCAAACGAGCCTAAAGGAAAACATTCTAAGTTTCAAAATCTATGGCTCAGACCTTTCCAGGTGGTTGATAAGATTGGGTTAGGCACATATCGACTACAGAATCTGAGGGGAGAATATGACACTCTCCCAGTAAATGGCCAAGCCCTTAAACAATAATTTCATAATTAAATAATAATCATAATAATAATAATAATAATAATAATAATAAAAATAAAAATCTTCTATGTTTATTTTTGATGTGTTGATTTATCTTTTTCATTTATACCTTTTGTTTTGTCTTTTGTGATCATGCTTCCGAGACTTTGAAATATTGTGTTAAGCGAGACAATGGTTTACCTCGAATCATGTGACATAGAGAACTCTCTTCCTAACTCATCACTCACATACAAACACAAGAATGATGAGGAACCTGCGGTTGTCTCAAGGGATTCTCTATCTAACCTGTGCAGATAAACAACCTTGAAGAAATGTGAAAGTGTCTACTTAATGGTATGATAATACCTTAAGGGAAAGAAGGAAAGCTGGAAAGGACTACATGCACCTCAGAGACAGAGCTAGTGAGTTTCACCTTAACCACCTGATATTTTTGCAAATAACAAATGTCCTCCTCTCCTACTCGCTCATGGAATTCTTTCGAAATAAAACTCAATTATATCAAATGAGAACATAGTAGGATAGGGTATGCAGATATCTTCTTCGGGGCTATGGATGCTCGATGGCAGTGGAGCAAGGTCTATGATGTCGGGGTGACTCTGTCGAGGCTAGGGATTCTCATTGGCAACGGAGAAACACCATAGTAAATGAATGAAGGTAACTAAAAGGCCTAGGTCTAGTGAATTCTTTACAAGACTCTTTTCAAGAGAAGGTGTGAGTCAAGGTTACAGGAAAACAAGGTGGAACAAAGGTTAAAAATTCCACAGGTAGGCCCAGATGCATCAACCGGTGAAGTTCCAAATGTAAAGGTAAAAGAAGCTCTGATGAAAACCAGTTAATATCCTAATCAAATTTTGAATTATTTGAGCCCAAGGAAGAAAAATGGTTTCTTGTTTCACCCAGTAAGTCGCCATTTGTTGAGCACTCAACACACCCTAAAAAGCCTATGTCAATTTTTCACTTTTTTGGGTACCACTTAATTTTGCACTATCTGAATTTGATTTTATTTTGATAAATGTTTTTACTTTGCTTGTTCTTTAACACTCATGAGCTATTCTCCAATAGTCAATCCATGAAAAGTACCACATACAGAGATCTCCGATAGTCAATCCACTTTGGCATCGGCAAAAGGTGAAGGGATTAATGTTTAAAAAAAGAAAGAAAGGTTTATCCCTGATCACTAATTCCCGAAGCGTTTCGCCATCGACGATTTTTCGAAGATGCTAACCCAAAGGAAAATATGCGATAGGTTTATCCCCGATACCTTTTAGGAATTGGCAATCCCAAGTTTAGTTTAAGAACACACAACTTGAAGAAATTCCCGACTTTGACTAATACTCATGAGTTAAGTCACCCGTCTTCATTGCCATGTGTCCTAAGCTATTTTTTACACGTCAACACCGTACGATGAAATCAATCAGTGTCAGAGGTTTTTTTCACAGAAGGATATCAACGAAAACATCCATAACACATTGCCGATCCCCGATCCGCCCACTAGGAAAGCGACACAATGGGACGTTTTAGCGCTAGATACGATTAGATTATGATATTTTAAGAGGTTAATTAATGTCAAATCTCGCATTAGTTACTGCTTCGTGTGTGAATAATTTTTTTTTTGAAATTATCGATAGAACACTTCACCCTCTGTGCCTCCACCGTCAACCCATGATGAATTAAATTGCAGAGATCTAATGACGGATTTGTTTGATTTTCACTCATCACCCAAATTAATTGATCAATGTGACACGGTAAGTTATTCCCCATTTAAATTCTCTTGAGCCATTGCAAATGATACCACTCTATGTGCAAACGAGTTTCAGAGCATCTAGAAGAAAGAGACGAGCAATTCAAAGCTTCTAAGATCCCGTGAGTATCAAACTACAAGGTTTAGCTAGCATTATAGGTATGTATCAATCTGATTTTTTTGTGTTCTCACTTCATCTATACATTTTTATGCAATGCCTCTCTATACACAGGCCCTAAAGGATTGTTTCTATTGCAGGAACAATGCCTCCAAGAAAACCAACCACCAGGCAATCTCTGAGAGCGCCAAAGCTAAAGGAACTAGAGGTAGGAGAAGGCTCATCGCCAGGGCCAGCAAAACAATTAGAATTTGCTCCAAGGCCATAATAGGTCATCAAGACATCTACAAATAAGGATTTCACTCAACCTATGGCCTTTGGAGACACATAGGCAAGCACAGGGACCAAGATTGTACTCCTACACTGGGGAGACCCGGAGAACTCTTCAACAAGATCAGACAGGAAGAATTCTCGAAATACATCCCACACAGTGACCCTGACATGAGGAAGCTCGATGATGAAGTTTTTCCAAACATTCGAAGATCATACCTGCACATGGTGGCAAGCAGAACTCCAATTTTCCCCTGCATAGAACTCCTAAAGTGGCTCGTCGACCACACGGACACTCAAAAATGTTTGATTAACAACGCTAATGGCTAGTGTGTTGGGGTTTTTCTTTCGATAGAGGTGTAGAGGTATTACAAGCTTAGAGACCCAGAGGAGTGGCTAAACATGGATTTTGTAGTAAAATTTCATGAGCACCATGACACCGGCCAAGTGATGGATTCATGGTGGAGAGAAGACAGGAAATATACCAATCAGACCTCTGGTTGGTACTAGACGATGAACTTAAGGGAGCCGTATATCTATCTAATGTCCCTCATATACTAAATGTATGGGGATAAATATTGTTCCAGGTTTTCAGAGGCATGGATGCCTCTAGCTTACACAGTGGCCATTTTTGGGAGAGCTTCCAACTATGGATCCATCATTTCAAAGTAGCTGAGAATATGCATAAAATAGGCTTAGATGCTGAAAGAATAAGATACTACATCCTTCTACATGGCTTCGTATTTAATGGACTTCATATGCACCAGGAATGTCTTTGTCGACATGAACTTAAGCTAGCACACCTTAGAACTCCCATTCCACATTTACTTCAAAATTTTATGGGAGAACAGGTACAAAAAATCATACTCCCTTATCTGCGATGAACTCATCACGCACATTCATTTTATTCTTTTCAAGGCTATCAACTGCAGCAAAAAATATGATAGAAAAGGTTGGCCACTGGTATCTAGATGAACACGATACCTACATTAGGGTATTTGGGGCTACTGGAGCACCTCATCCCCTACCTGTGCATGTTCTTGATCGACTAGTAGTAGGGGAGATATGCTGCCAAACTATCCTACAAGACTACAATGCTACTCTGGTGAAAGATAAGAAGCGGAAATTTATACCTTATGGGTTCCATATAGGTTTCTACCTAGTAAAAGACACTGCTCAATATAAGCAGGAAGGAATAACCCAATTGGAGCTCTGATTCCAGACCGACCGTTTCTGCAAACATGAACCAAGGGGTCTAGTCTTGAAACACACATTGCAAGTGTCATCCTACTGACCTTACACCCATGACAAGTTCGAAGATGAGGTCTTCACTGAAAATACTTAGGATTGGGATGAATTCATTGCAAGGATGGATGACCCTAAGATGACCATGTTCAAATCCATGAGCCTGGATGAACAGGAAACAATCCTAGAACAATCGGCTCAAGGGGTCCTCAGGGCCAGGGAAGAACTGATAGCAGCCAAAGTAGAAAAAGCCCTCCAGATAGCCTCTGAAACAACAGAGATTCCCTAGGTAACCCTAGTACAAGATAGAATTTCCCCGAGGCTCAAGATGCGTGGGAGAGGGGGTTACTTATGTTAGAACATGTGCAACAAATAATTGACTAGTTGCAAGATGACCTGGACGTCCTAAATACGACAAGGCTCACTGAAGACAATCCAGATAGAAGACAAATGGGCCCAAGTGACCCTGAATTCATAAATCTTGATGACATTAATGGGTTAGATGACCCTGAATTTACAACGCCACCAACCGGATCGTCGACAGATGTTTTGGCTTAGCCAAGGGCTATCGAAGCATCATAGAGGACCAGTGCATCAAACCCCTTAAGTAAGCTGATAAAGATATATGACGATGATGAGAGCCCAGGAGTATCTCTTGTGACCCCTGTGCATATAGAAGAAGAAAAGGGACGAGAGAAGACATCTTCCCCTGTTCTTGATGCCCAAATTAAGGAGGTTCCACAAAGAGAAAAAGAAATCGAGAGTGTCCTAGACACTTAGTTTCTCGATGCGTCGGAGATCCAAGCAAACAGTCTGAAGGATGAGCCAAAGAAAGAATCCCCACAACAGGAAATTGACATCTCAATGGCCGATGAACAAGTAAGTACCAATCCTATCCCCGACACCTCTATTTCAATCGATACTCAATCCCTCGATGAGCGACAGATAGAAATCGGGCCTTTAGAGAACAATGAGGATGTTCAATAACCCAATATTGAACAAGTATATACCATCGTAAGTCTGGGAAATACACTCACCTAGGGAGATCAACAAATCCCTGAACCTGTGGATGAAGTAGCTAACATACATGCCATAGATTATGATTGGAAAAGGAAGGCTATCATCTAGAGGACCACCAAGAAGAGGAAGATCACTTTATATCAGTCCATCCTCATCACTACAGAGGAACATATTATAAAAACAGAGCATGCTAACACATCCGAACTCATTGTCGCAGGGATGGAAATCACATATGCCACCCTGGACAGAGCTAAAATAGATGAAGAGGAGTTGGCCACTACCCTGAAGGAACTAGAACATTTGCGCCACTTGGAGAAATACTATCAGGAAACCACATAGGCCGTGATGTACCTAAGGAGAGAATTCAGGGAGGCTTACTGCAATTTTACGGATGAACAACACCTATTCACTACAAGGATATCCAAACTTCAGGAAGACACCCTCATGGCACCTGCGATGTGCAAAGATATGGAGAGATGGTAGGAGAAAGCGCAACATGTCATGGAAATAATTGAGTATATCAGCATAGTGCAAAAGGGTCGAGACGCCGAAGAGCGTGGCATCCATGTGTTAAGAGAAAGAAACATTGACCACATTAAGAAATTGACCGAGTATTGGGAAAAAATGGATCAGGGGCCTCATCAAGAGATTCAGGAAAAATGGGCCAAGTGTGAGAAGAGTTGGGTCAAAATAAACAAGGAAATGAAGGATATCGGACTCCTCAAGTTTGGCATGCCCGAAAAATTTGTCGACTTGTGTGACATATTCAAATCGCACACCAAGAAAGAATCATTATGGGTCAAAGAAATAGCAAAGGTTAAAAACACGACGCAAGTTCAGGTGCGACAGTTTATAGAACACCCGATCAAATCTTGGGCTATGTTGCAATAGTTAAGTGCCAGTATAGTCAAGTATCGAGCACATGCGGTAGATATCAGAGAGATTCACTTGGCCCCGATGGAAAAACATATATTCCTATATGCCAACACCTGCAAGGACATGTTCATCAAGTGGTCGGAGTACGAGAAAATTCACCCTCTTAAGTGATATCTTGAGATGACTCTTAGGAAAACTAACAGAAATAATTCCATGTGGAAAATTTTGTTTTTCTTATCTGCACTTTAGTTGTTATTTCAGTTGATTTTTATGTTATAAATAAGAGCATCGACCGATTAGTTAGGGGTCGATGGTTGTTGCAAGAAACTCTCATTTTTTGTTTTGTTAAGAACTGTTTCGGAGCTGCCTTTAATTGAGAAGTCTTTCTGGACCAGAGACAAGTTTATGTTTTCATCAAATGCGTGTATGATTGGATGTGGAGAAGAACTGTTTCCTATTTCGTCTCATGAATGGATGCAGTAACGAGTAAGAGCTATTAAATATATTGATAAGTTATCTGATGCAATGTTTTATAGTTCTTTCTTTAATGATGAAAATAAATCTTTGTGTTATTATGTGATTGATGATTAGAGTTGAGTGAATTATTTTACTTGTCGTCATTTATCACATGCATATTTTCTTCTGATAAATTGTATCTCAGCCAGTAATTGGAATATTCACATGGTTAGCATATTAGTACTAGGCCTGTGGTAGATGATCATTGCATGCACGCTAGATTAAAGGGTTATCCCAGGATCATCCTATTCGCTAGTAGTTTAATTTTTTCCCACGTTCTACCTATTTGGTTTATACCTACTTTATCTTATATCAGTCCTATCTAAGAGAAAAACACAAAAAAATAGAACGTTTGAACTGGAGGAGAAAGCCTTCACAAGAAAACGTAAATCCCATCGATTATTTCGTTCGGATCACAAGATCTAGAGAACCATTCCACCATTAAATGTTGTAGAGTCTAATTAGGCCTCGGTGGTAGGTTTGGTTCCTTCTGTTGAGTTAAAGGGATTTAGGCCCCATCAACAGAAGGTTCAAGCCTTCCAAGGTTTATTGAAGAAGGCCTATTCATAATTCTCCTGTTGTCAAAACATTGTTTCAAGGTAACCTTCCCCTTGCTCCAATGGTTCATTTTTGGGATAACAACCTTTACAATCCATTAAATATTTCTACCATCCCTCGGTTTCCAAATATCTTGCCCAAAGAGTCTCACAAGTGGTTTCCAAAGTTCACTAGGAATAATATCATTACACCTAATGAGCATATTGACTCTATTAGTGTGGCCATGGAAGAAAATGGTATAGAACATGAAGATGTTCCGATGAAGCTACTAGTTATGTCTCTTGATGAAGGTGCTAAGAAGTGGTTCAAATGTTTTCCCAGAAATCACTTGCAAACTTATGAAGCTTTCTCTATGTTGTTCAAAGGTAGATGGGAAATAAAGGACATCAGAGTGTTATTGAAATTGTTCAAACAAATTAAGAAGAAAGAGAATGAAACGATGAAAGAATTTGATGCCAAGTTTGACAACTTGTATAGTTAGATCTTGGAATACTTGTGCCCTCTAGAAGAAATCGTTCTCCTTCTCTAGTTGAATGATTTTGAAGGAAAATTTGGTTTTATCTTAAAATAAAAGATGCCAAATAATTTGGAAAAGGCCAAAGAGTATAGTGTGCAGATTGAATATCATATTATCAACTCAAATATTGAGCCTTTTTAGTTTCCTCATGATAAAATAGAAGCAAATACGATGACTTCAACTAGCAGTGTAGAGGATATAGTCACACTCTTGGCTCAGAAGTTTGATCAAATGAATGCTCATTTTATCCAGAGTCAGAATTAGATCATTAACAGGTTGAAAAAATTGGAGACGCATCATTCTTCCCCAAGACCTCAATTTATCATACAACATAGCAAAAAAACAGGTTGGAAAACAAGGCCACAATAAGAGGCAAAGACACCTAACACTTTGAATCTTGTTAGGATGCTCAACATGGAGGGATGAGCATGGTGTTTTCCTTTCCAGGAGGCACATTCAAAAAATGAGTTTTCGAGACAAAGGTAAGAAGAAGATTTAGGCCCTGTGGATGGGTTGAACTTCATTGATACGACATTTTCCCTCTAGTATTATGAGTGTGTTGATATCACAGAGAAACAACTTGAGGGAATAAGGAAGTGGGAAGCTAGATGAGCTCAGTTGTAAGTATCGAACAAAATGGATGAAGGATTGAAGGACAAGTTGAGGAAAAAATAAATCTTGACATACTCAAGAAGAAACAAAGTGCCAATCCCACAACCTTAAGAAACAAAGGAAGTGCCTCTACCTCCTATGCCTCCAGTTCATGACTTGCTTCCACAACTTGCACCAATAGATGAGGAGATTCACCTAAATATAGATGTACCAGGAATGATAGGGAAGATGAATATATCGATAACTATGGTGGAGATGTGAAAGTTTCCTTCTGTAATAAGAGAAGTTTTGAATACTTTGAAGATACAAGATGAAGCAGTGTGATCTGGATTCACAAGAAGAACGAACTGATTAACAGACTGAATACAATAAACACAGAGATATGAAGAACAACATAAATATCCAGTGAACAATATATTCTATTGAATAAATGAAATAGGCTAAAACTGTAAAACTGCAAATTTAAAACACTTGCTCGAATGGTGGTGTTGGACCTTGACCAAGTTTTGAGGGATCTTCTCAAGTTTGACCTAATTTCAGACTTCGACAGTCTGTCGAAGGAGGAGCACAAGATGAAGCGGATATCACAGATCTTGGCCCCTTTTTTGGGTCCTTTTTGGGTTTTTGGGATTATGTAACGGGCATGGGATGTCGACCCATGGGTTTACCCATGTTTAGGCCTATTTTGTAAAGTATAAATAGAAGGCTAGGCAATGTAAGAAGTAGTTGAATAGTGTGCAAGTGTTGTGCAAGTTGGCTAAGTGCTAAGGGTTGGATTTGTGTGATCAAGAACTGTAAGGCTTGGTGCATGATGTATGAGATTCTTAGAGCTAAGTGCAAGTCGTTGTAACAGGCTGTGAAGTGCTTTGTGCTATAATGCAAGGAAGGAGGATCTAGCGGAGTGCGCAGATCTCCTGTCCTGGGTGAAGTAGGGTTTTGAGGCTCTGTGCTTGTAACTGATTGATTGAAGACAATAAAGAACAAGAGTTGGTGGATGTAGCCCCAGGGTGGGGGTGAACCATGTAAACACTATGTTGTTTCACATTGTGCTTGTCTTGATGTGTTTATAACTTCTCTTGCTAAATGATTTGCTAGATATAGATAAATTTGTTGATGCTTTGTGCTAATTATGCATAATAATGTTAGATCTGACCTATATGAAGGTGCTTAGTGCTTGATCTTCTAGATATAACCTGTTTGTTTATGATAAAGTGCTTAAATACATCAGATTTGAGTGAATGATGTGATGCTTTGTTATATCTGCACAATAGTTATTGGTTGAATATTCATAAACTGTGGATACTAAAGTTCTTTGTTAAGCATTATAATCATAGATATGTGTTCTAGATAAGGTTGCAGACACTTGAGTCCTACAACCACCCCTGCCTCTACCTCGGGTGAGACTTCATCTGCTTCACAGGTGTTGCTGAAAGGGCTGGTAGTTAGGGTTTTGTTGGTGCGTTGTTGTAGCATTGAACCCTAGGTCTGACCCTATGCCAACAAATGGTTTTGTTGTTGAGACCTGAAATTGTGATTGTTGGGAACTGAAGAGAAGTTATGTGCATAGATCTACTGCTGAAGTGCGCAGTATCGGACCTAAAACTGTGATTTTTGGGAACTGAGAAAGAAGAATCTTTGTGCAAAGATTCAACCTGAGATTGTGAAATATCTGTGTGTAGATATGTTGTCCTGATACACAACATTCTAATTGACCTGAGGACCTATGTACTAGGAAAAGAGGCCAGATCTGAAGAAAATAGGTAATATCTATAAGCTTTGTGTTCTGATAAAGGTAATAATAGTGAAAAGTTATAGATCTGAAGGTTTTGTGCTCTGAAAAAGTAAGATCAGTGGAATTTTNGGAACAATGCCTCCAAGAAAACCAACCACCAGGCAATCTCTGAGAGCGCCAAAGCTAAAGGAACTAGAGGTAGGAGAAGGCTCATCGCCAGGGCCAGCAAAACAATTAGAATTTGCTCCAAGGCCATAATAGGTCATCAAGACATCTACAAATAAGGATTTCACTCAACCTATGGCCTTTGGAGACACATAGGCAAGCACAGGGACCAAGATTGTACTCCTACACTGGGGAGACCCGGAGAACTCTTCAACAAGATCAGACAGGAAGAATTCTCGAAATACATCCCACACAGTGACCCTGACATGAGGAAGCTCGATGATGAAGTTTTTCCAAACATTCGAAGATCATACCTGCACATGGTGGCAAGCAGAACTCCAATTTTCCCCTGCATAGAACTCCTAAAGTGGCTCGTCGACCACACGGACACTCAAAAATGTTTGATTAACAACGCTAATGGCTAGTGTGTTGGGGTTTTTCTTTCGATAGAGGTGTAGAGGTATTACAAGCTTAGAGACCCAGAGGAGTGGCTAAACATGGATTTTGTAGTAAAATTTCATGAGCACCATGACACCGGCCAAGTGATGGATTCATGGTGGAGAGAAGACAGGAAATATACCAATCAGACCTCTGGTTGGTACTAGACGATGAACTTAAGGGAGCCGTATATCTATCTAATGTCCCTCATATACTAAATGTATGGGGATAAATATTGTTCCAGGTTTTCAGAGGCATGGATGCCTCTAGCTTACACAGTGGCCATTTTTGGGAGAGCTTCCAACTATGGATCCATCATTTCAAAGTAGCTGAGAATATGCATAAAATAGGCTTAGATGCTGAAAGAATAAGATACTACATCCTTCTACATGGCTTCGTATTTAATGGACTTCATATGCACCAGGAATGTCTTTGTCGACATGAACTTAAGCTAGCACACCTTAGAACTCCCATTCCACATTTACTTCAAAATTTTATGGGAGAACAGGTACAAAAAATCATACTCCCTTATCTGCGATGAACTCATCACGCACATTCATTTTATTCTTTTCAAGGCTATCAACTGCAGCAAAAAATATGATAGAAAAGGTTGGCCACTGGTATCTAGATGAACACGATACCTACATTAGGGTATTTGGGGCTACTGGAGCACCTCATCCCCTACCTGTGCATGTTCTTGATCGACTAGTAGTAGGGGAGATATGCTGCCAAACTATCCTACAAGACTACAATGCTACTCTGGTGAAAGATAAGAAGCGGAAATTTATACCTTATGGGTTCCATATAGGTTTCTACCTAGTAAAAGACACTGCTCAATATAAGCAGGAAGGAATAACCCAATTGGAGCTCTGATTCCAGACCGACCGTTTCTGCAAACATGAACCAAGGGGTCTAGTCTTGAAACACACATTGCAAGTGTCATCCTACTGACCTTACACCCATGACAAGTTCGAAGATGAGGTCTTCACTGAAAATACTTAGGATTGGGATGAATTCATTGCAAGGATGGATGACCCTAAGATGACCATGTTCAAATCCATGAGCCTGGATGAACAGGAAACAATCCTAGAACAATCGGCTCAAGGGGTCCTCAGGGCCAGGGAAGAACTGATAGCAGCCAAAGTAGAAAAAGCCCTCCAGATAGCCTCTGAAACAACAGAGATTCCCTAGGTAACCCTAGTACAAGATAGAATTTCCCCGAGGCTCAAGATGCGTGGGAGAGGGGGTTACTTATGTTAGAACATGTGCAACAAATAATTGACTAGTTGCAAGATGACCTGGACGTCCTAAATACGACAAGGCTCACTGAAGACAATCCAGATAGAAGACAAATGGGCCCAAGTGACCCTGAATTCATAAATCTTGATGACATTAATGGGTTAGATGACCCTGAATTTACAACGCCACCAACCGGATCGTCGACAGATGTTTTGGCTTAGCCAAGGGCTATCGAAGCATCATAGAGGACCAGTGCATCAAACCCCTTAAGTAAGCTGATAAAGATATATGACGATGATGAGAGCCCAGGAGTATCTCTTGTGACCCCTGTGCATATAGAAGAAGAAAAGGGACGAGAGAAGACATCTTCCCCTGTTCTTGATGCCCAAATTAAGGAGGTTCCACAAAGAGAAAAAGAAATCGAGAGTGTCCTAGACACTTAGTTTCTCGATGCGTCGGAGATCCAAGCAAACAGTCTGAAGGATGAGCCAAAGAAAGAATCCCCACAACAGGAAATTGACATCTCAATGGCCGATGAACAAGTAAGTACCAATCCTATCCCCGACACCTCTATTTCAATCGATACTCAATCCCTCGATGAGCGACAGATAGAAATCGGGCCTTTAGAGAACAATGAGGATGTTCAATAACCCAATATTGAACAAGTATATACCATCGTAAGTCTGGGAAATACACTCACCTAGGGAGATCAACAAATCCCTGAACCTGTGGATGAAGTAGCTAACATACATGCCATAGATTATGATTGGAAAAGGAAGGCTATCATCTAGAGGACCACCAAGAAGAGGAAGATCACTTTATATCAGTCCATCCTCATCACTACAGAGGAACATATTATAAAAACAGAGCATGCTAACACATCCGAACTCATTGTCGCAGGGATGGAAATCACATATGCCACCCTGGACAGAGCTAAAATAGATGAAGAGGAGTTGGCCACTACCCTGAAGGAACTAGAACATTTGCGCCACTTGGAGAAATACTATCAGGAAACCACACAGGCCGTGATGTACCTAAGGAGAGAATTCAGGGAGGCTTACTGCAATTTTACGGATGAACAACACCTATTCACTACAAGGATATCCAAGCTTCAAGAAGACACCCTCATGGCACCTGCGATGTGCAAAGATATGGAGAGATGGTAGGAGAAAGCGCAACATGTCATGGAAATAATTGAGTATATCAGCGTAGTGCAAAAGGGTCGAGATGCCGAAGAGCGTGGCATCCATGTGTTAAGAGAAAGAAACATTGACCACATTAAGAAATTGACCGAGTATTGGGAAAAAATGGATCAGGAGCCTCATCAAGAGATTAAGGAAAAATGGGCCAAGTGTGAGAAGAGTTGGGTCAAAATAAACAAGGAAATGAAGGATATCGAACTCCTCAAGTTTGGCATGCCCAAAAAATTTGTCGACTTGTGTGACATATTCAAATCGCACACCAAGAAAGAATCATTATGGGTCGAAGAAATAGCAAAGGTGAAAAACACGACGCAAGGTCAGGTGTGACAGTTTATAGAACACCCGATCAAATCTTGGGCTATGTTGCAATAGTTAAGTGCCAGTATAGTCAAGTATCGAGCACATGCGGTAGATATCAGAGAGATTCACTTGGCCCCGATGGAAAAACATATATTCCTATATGCCAACACCTGCAAGGACATGTTCATCAAGTGGTCGGAGTACGAGAAAATTCACCCTCTTAAGTGATATCTTGAGATGACTCTTAGGAAAACTAACAGAAATAATTCCATGTGGAAAATTTTGTTTTTCTTATCTGCACTTTAGTTGTTATTTCAGTTGATTTTTATGTTATAAATAAGAGCATCGACCGATTAGTTAGGGGTCGATGGTTGTTGCAAGAAACTCTCATTTTTTGTTTTGTTAAGAACTGTTTCGGAGCTGCCTTTAATTGAGAAGTCTTTCTGGACCAGAGACAAGTTTATGTTTTCATCAAATGCGTGTATGATTGGATGTGGAGAAGAACTGTTTCCTATTTCGTCTCATGAATGGATGCAGTAACGAGTAAGAGCTATTAAATATATTGATAAGTTATCTGATGCAATGTTTTATAGTTCTTTCTTTAATGATGAAAATAAATCTTTGTGTTATTATGTGATTGATGATTAGAGTTGAGTGAATTATTTTACTTGTCGTCATTTATCACATGCATATTTTCTTCTGATAAATTGTATCTCAGCCAGTAATTGGAATATTCACATGGTTAGCATATTAGTACTAGGCCTGTGGTAGATGATCATTGCATGCACGCTAGATTAAAGGGTTATCCCAGGATCATCCTATTCGCTAGTAGTTTAATTTTTTCCCACGTTCTACCTATTTGGTTTATACCTACTTTATCTTATATCAGTCCTATCTAAGAGAAAAACACAAAAAAATAGAACGTTTGAACTGGAGGAGAAAGCCTTCACAAGAAAACGTAAATCCCATCGATTATTTCGTTCGGATCACAAGATCTAGAGAACCATTCCACCATTAAATGTTGTAGAGTCTAATTAGGCCTCGGTGGTAGGTTTGGTTCCTTCTGTTGAGTTAAAGGGATTTAGGCCCCATCAACAGAAGGTTCAAGCCTTCCAAGGTTTATTGAAGAAGGCCTATTCATAATTCTCCTGTTGTCAAAACATTGTTTCAAGGTAACCTTCCCCTTGCTCCAATGGTTCATTTTTGGGATAACAACCTTTACAATCCATTAAATATTTCTACCATCCCTCGGTTTCCAAATATCTTGCCCAAAGAGTCTCACAAGTGGTTTCCAAAGTTCACTAGGAATAATATCATTACACCTAATGAGCATATTGACTCTATTAGTGTGGCCATGGAAGAAAATGGTATAGAACATGAAGATGTTCCGATGAAGCTACTAGTTATGTCTCTTGATGAAGGTGCTAAGAAGTGGTTCAAATGTTTTCCCAGAAATCACTTGCAAACTTATGAAGCTTTCTCTATGTTGTTCAAAGGTAGATGGGAAATAAAGGACATCAGAGTGTTATTGAAATTGTTCAAACAAATTAAGAAGAAAGAGAATGAAACGATGAAAGAATTTGATGCCAAGTTTGACAACTTGTATAGTTAGATCTTGGAATACTTGTGCCCTCTAGAAGAAATCGTTCTCCTTCTCTAGTTGAATGATTTTGAAGGAAAATTTGGTTTTATCTTAAAATAAAAGATGCCAAATAATTTGGAAAAGGCCAAAGAGTATAGTGTGCAGATTGAATATCATATTATCAACTCAAATATTGAGCCTTTTTAGTTTCCTCATGATAAAATAGAAGCAAATACGATGACTTCAACTAGCAGTGTAGAGGATATAGTCACACTCTTGGCTCAGAAGTTTGATCAAATGAATGCTCATTTTATCCAGAGTCAGAATTAGATCATTAACAGGTTGAAAAAATTGGAGACGCATCATTCTTCCCCAAGACCTCAATTTATCATACAACATAGCAAAAAAACAGGTTGGAAAACAAGGCCACAATAAGAGGCAAAGACACCTAACACTTTGAATCTTGTTAGGATGCTCAACATGGAGGGATGAGCATGGTGTTTTCCTTTCCAGGAGGCACATTCAAAAAATGAGTTTTCGAGACAAAGGTAAGAAGAAGATTTAGGCCCTGTGGATGGGTTGAACTTCATTGATACGACATTTTCCCTCTAGTATTATGAGTGTGTTGATATCACAGAGAAACAACTTGAGGGAATAAGGAAGTGGGAAGCTAGATGAGCTCAGTTGTAAGTATCGAACAAAATGGATGAAGGATTGAAGGACAAGTTGAGGAAAAAATAAATCTTGACATACTCAAGAAGAAACAAAGTGCCAATCCCACAACCTTAAGAAACAAAGGAAGTGCCTCTACCTCCTATGCCTCCAGTTCATGACTTGCTTCCACAACTTGCACCAATAGATGAGGAGATTCACCTAAATATAGATGTACCAGGAATGATAGGGAAGATGAATATATCGATAACTATGGTGGAGATGTGAAAGTTTCCTTCTGTAATAAGAGAAGTTTTGAATACTTTGAAGATACAAGATGAAGCAGTGTGATCTGGATTCACAAGAAGAACGAACTGATTAACAGACTGAATACAATAAACACAGAGATATGAAGAACAACATAAATATCCAGTGAACAATATATTCTATTGAATAAATGAAATAGGCTAAAACTGTAAAACTGCAAATTTAAAACACTTGCTCGAATGGTGGTGTTGGACCTTGACCAAGTTTTGAGGGATCTTCTCAAGTTTGACCTAATTTCAGACTTCGACAGTCTGTCGAAGGAGGAGCACAAGATGAAGCGGATATCACAGATCTTGGCCCCTTTTTTGGGTCCTTTTTGGGTTTTTGGGATTATGTAACGGGCATGGGATGTCGACCCATGGGTTTACCCATGTTTAGGCCTATTTTGTAAAGTATAAATAGAAGGCTAGGCAATGTAAGAAGTAGTTGAATAGTGTGCAAGTGTTGTGCAAGTTGGCTAAGTGCTAAGGGTTGGATTTGTGTGATCAAGAACTGTAAGGCTTGGTGCATGATGTATGAGATTCTTAGAGCTAAGTGCAAGTCGTTGTAACAGGCTGTGAAGTGCTTTGTGCTATAATGCAAGGAAGGAGGATCTAGCGGAGTGCGCAGATCTCCTGTCCTGGGTGAAGTAGGGTTTTGAGGCTCTGTGCTTGTAACTGATTGATTGAAGACAATAAAGAACAAGAGTTGGTGGATGTAGCCCCAGGGTGGGGGTGAACCATGTAAACACTATGTTGTTTCACATTGTGCTTGTCTTGATGTGTTTATAACTTCTCTTGCTAAATGATTTGCTAGATATAGATAAATTTGTTGATGCTTTGTGCTAATTATGCATAATAATGTTAGATCTGACCTATATGAAGGTGCTTAGTGCTTGATCTTCTAGATATAACCTGTTTGTTTATGATAAAGTGCTTAAATACATCAGATTTGAGTGAATGATGTGATGCTTTGTTATATCTGCACAATAGTTATTGGTTGAATATTCATAAACTGTGGATACTAAAGTTCTTTGTTAAGCATTATAATCATAGATATGTGTTCTAGATAAGGTTGCAGACACTTGAGTCCTACAACCACCCCTGCCTCTACCTCGGGTGAGACTTCATCTGCTTCACAGGTGTTGCTGAAAGGGCTGGTAGTTAGGGTTTTGTTGGTGCGTTGTTGTAGCATTGAACCCTAGGTCTGACCCTATGCCAACAAATGGTTTTGTTGTTGAGACCTGAAATTGTGATTGTTGGGAACTGAAGAGAAGTTATGTGCATAGATCTACTGCTGAAGTGCGCAGTATCGGACCTAAAACTGTGATTTTTGGGAACTGAGAAAGAAGAATCTTTGTGCAAAGATTCAACCTGAGATTGTGAAATATCTGTGTGTAGATATGTTGTCCTGATACACAACATTCTAATTGACCTGAGGACCTATGTACTAGGAAAAGAGGCCAGATCTGAAGAAAATAGGTAATATCTATAAGCTTTGTGTTCTGATAAAGGTAATAATAGTGAAAAGTTATAGATCTGAAGGTTTTGTGCTCTGAAAAAGTAAGATCAGTGGAATTTTTTGTTTCAAAAGTATGAATCTAGGTATGTTTGATATATTCTATCCTAGATTGAAAACTAGGGTATTAATAGATGAAATAATATTTGATGTGACTAGATCTGATAAAAATAGTGAAAAATATGTTATACCTATGCATAGACAGGATGTTTTGACTAACAAATGGATGCATGATCCTAGAAAGAATTTTTTGCAGGTTAGCCCCTATGATCCTAGCGTGCAGTAAAGGAAAAGTTGGGGATCATTTAAATGAAAGAGAGCATTAACCCTCTATTACAGTTGCAGAAGACTGGGACATATTGCTAAGGAATGCCCTTGGAAAAGACCTAGTTATCTTTGTTGTAAAGCTATGGACCATGAAGTGTTGGATTGCTCTAGAATGATTGCTAAGCTGTAATGAATGAATCTGAATAAATAAAACCCTAAGGTAGATCTAGAAATGGAAGAACCCTAGAAGGAATCAGAGAAAATATTGATACAAATTTAAGAAACCCTGAATGCTCACCGACATGTCAACTTATCAGAGATCTTCACAGAAAAAGAATGCCTTGAAGCAAGAATAGGAGACTTTGACATTGATTGTGTTCAGAAGTGTTATGACAGAAAGAACTTGGGAACTTATAGGAAATCCTACTATGATTCCTTCATTAGGAGGAATAAGGTTATTCAGAGGAAAGTTGATAAACCTATGTGGAAGGCTTTCTCAGATACCTATGACTGCCAATGGAACTTCAACAGAAGAAGATTTTGAGATTATTAAATTTATCGAGGACAGTGCCCCATTTACCATGTTATTAGGAAAATATTGTATTGACAGAGATTGAGCCAGACGAAAGGAAGAAGAAGGAGTTTTGGAGTAGAAGAAGCAAGAATTAAAATATTTCATGACTAGAAGGATCTCACACTTGATTGAAGAACAACAGAACAAATCAAAGATATTTAACACTAGAGACCCAGATGTCAAAGTTGAAAGAACATTAGAGGACCCACATAATATTTAAGTACCTATCCCAAACAAAGAAGAAGTATTATCCGAGAACCCTAGGGAAGAATCTCAACAACGCGAAGTGACTAGGTCAAAAGAAAACAAAAATCAGAATGGAAAAAGGAATATTGAGATGAAGATCACTAGAAAGAAGGATAGAAAGTTAAGTAAGAAGAGAGCCAAGGTTGATAAGTTGTAGAAGGCTCCAGAGGGAACCTCATAGAAGGAAAAATTGCAAAATTGGAGCTTCGCCAGGATATCTGAACAACGAAACATGGCACTTCGCCATGGTGAAGAAATATAGCCATTGGGGACATTATAATCATTATATCAATGCTTCGAATGGATAGAAAGCCATTTATGGCTAGACAACTCGCCATATGAATGTTGGGACCATGCCATAATATAAAGAACCAAGTTAATGAAGGCCTCATACCCATTGCAAGCAAGTTGGTGTCAAGTTACCTATTTATCCCACCGCGCCATGCACCGAGAACACTTTTTCCAATTGAGAATTTGAGTTCACAGACTAAGTTGAGGTTATACAGTGATCATCATTCTTCTTCTCTCTATCTCATTACTATGTCTAAGATACCCCCTGAACCAAAGATTTTTAACCCCGAGCGTGTATCTCAGATGAGTTGAGCACTGCAGAAAAATTTGTTGAGGAATTTTTTATCGACTTCATGACTGAAAGAGTCATGTCAATGTCTACAGGTATACAAGCACCATCCATGAGAGGACTATCAGCCTCTCCATCCACTGCTCACGGAGTAGGACCATCCCGGTCGTCCGATGAGAAGAGAACTAAGCATAGGGATGACTTAGTGAATGCTAAACTGATCCTGACTATCTTACCCACCTATATACCACCTTTAAGTAGTGTTGTAAACTGCAACAGTGTACCTATATATTTTGAGTATGATTTGGTCACTGTGTACCTCCCGAAGGGGATACACGCAGTGCCAAAATACCAAGATAAGATCGCAGCATTGAAGTTTAGCGGCGTCAACCTCAAATATCGCAATGCTTATAAAATGTTATCCCCACATAAGTATATGACTAGAACAAAAGGTAAAAACTCAAAGGTAATTCCCCAAGCATGGACCCATAACCTCGTGCAATCCACCCTACTCAATGTCATGAAAATTAGCCACATTGGAAGACACCAAGAGGTGAATGCATGTGTCAAGTTGTTGCTGTCTTGTTACCATGGCAGATATTTGTGGCTAAACCACCGTATCACAGTTGATCTTACCTTGATCAATCAGATCACGGGTTTGAGTATGCAAGGACTTGACCCATAAGATTTATCCTGGAAAAGCCATGGACTGTGTTCTCACACAAAGGATCAAGGACACTTACAGTGATGTAGAGAAGGGAATGCCAGGCTACAAGGTAGTCTCTATTCAAAATGGCACAGTGCACCTCGCCTATTAGTTGATTGTAGGGAAGTTAGTACGCAAGAACCGACCCACCCAAGTGATTGGTTTTGTAGTCGACCTCGCAGGGAAGTGCACAGAGGGCCTACAAATGAATTGGGCGAAGTACCTAGTGAACCAGTTGGAGCTTGACTATAGAGAAGCGCAAGATCAAGGATATGAATTCCATTTCATCTGGCTCTTCATCCTAATCACTTTCATTTCCTGGGAGATGTTGGAAGGTGCGACCTTCCCGGACATCGAGCCTTTCGAACCATTGGTCATGAAGTTTAGTACATTGTGGTACTCAAGTAACATGAATAAGAAATGGTAGTAAAATGTCCCGTTACATACATACTACAATCAGCTAAATATATCCATCCAGTCCAAGCCTTGCATCACTCTAAATACTCTACACTGGTTCAGGCCCTTGATGAAGTTCAGCGCAGAATGACATTTTATTTACATCACAACGCTCACTGATGAACACAAGAAACAACTTCAATCCTACTATAAGCCGACGGAGGAGGAATTAGAGGAGATTACTAAGGAATGGTCCACTTACCTCCTTATTCCAGATGACCTTGTGGAGATATTCGACATATACAGCCCACGAGCTGTGAAAAATACACGCGGGCCCAACAAGACAAAGAATACCGAAGAAGTACAAGATTTAAGCAGTGCCTTAGTAATGACTACTTCCATATCACTAGAGCGAGGGGGTGATGGCGAAGAGATAGATGGCATAGAAACTAAACAAAAGAAAGGAAAAGTAACACCACCTAGAGATGAGGAGGACCCCTCGAAGAAAAGGAAGGTCTCTCCCCCGAATCCTTCTTCCCAGAATAAATCAAAATCCTCTATAACTAAGATGCAGAATGTCCTCACCTTTGATGATTTCAATTTCATCAAAGTAGCCCTGAACAATTCTTCATTAGAGATAACAAATAAGAAATAAGCTAAGAAAGAGGAGATGTACAATAGAATTGAGGTCGAGATACAAGGGGTGCAATAGGCACTACAGTCCAGCCATGTAGTCTCCACTACACCTCTGCTACTGGGAACACCAGAACCAGGAAATGAACCAGCTCAACTCCATTGGCTCACTGATACAGTCGAAGCTCGCCTTCGACGAGCACAAGAGGAAACAACGCAAGCCACCCAAGATTTGGTACAAGTACAGAGAGTACTTGTAGAACAACATTGATCTGCCCAATAGGAAAAGAGTGCTCTCCAAGTGAATTTCGAGGAAGAAAAGGCACAGTTGTAGCAAGGCAAGGTATGTTTCTCACCGAGCAACTTGAAGTGAAGGAAGCAGTCAATAGAGCACTGCACTATGTGAATTTTGTAGAAGTAAATGCAGAGGATCAAGTCACGAAGCAAGTAGCGCAAGTTGAATAAGTAATCCAGGAGCTGCTATAATGCATCACAGACCTAGAACTATGCACTTTGCCTGAGACCCCATAAAAAGTAAAGGACCAAAGAGAAGCAACTTCCAGGAGCGCAGTTGAAATTTTAAAGGCCCTTACCTTAGAATGCAAAAAATTCACTGATTGTAGTGCCCAGACATATGAGAAAATTACAGAGAATCCAGAGTTGAAGGCACTGGATTCACAGCTCCAGAAGGTGAAGCAGTACGCAGAAACACAATAGGAACAACTGGAATCCCTCACAACTATGGAGAGAATGAAGAGATATCAAGAGCAGCGAACAACCCAATAGCAGATCCACGCTATCCAAAGAAGAGTTATGGAGGTAAGTTAGAAACTCCAACCTATACAATACAAGTCTTATCAATTTTTCTTAAAGGTCAAGAGCCAGGGAGAAGAACTAGAACAGGTTAGCACCACAACAGAATAGCTCCCGGAAGGACCTATGAATGATGCAGTCATTCAATATTTTTCTAAACAAGATCTTATATCATAGAATCAATTCGAAGCAGTTCGAGCCAAGCTTGAAGCATTTGAAGCAAAAATTCCTACATCAGAGTGACTCGGGATGAGTCATAGGTGAGTGTTGGGGGCCTATTGGCCCTTGACCAAGTTTTGAGGGATCTATTCAAGTTTGACCTATTTTCGGACTTCGACATCCTGTCGAAGGAGGAGCACAAGATGAAGCAGAGATCATGGATCTCGTCCCCTTTTTGGGTCCTTTTTGGGTTTTTTTAATTATGTAATGGGCATGGGATGCCATCCCTTGGGTTTACCCATGTTTAGGCCTATTTTGTAAAGTATAAATAGAGGGATAGGCAATTTAAGAAGTAATTGAATAATGTGCAAGTGTTGTGCAAGTTAGCTAAGTGATAAGGGTTGGATATGTGTGATCAAGAACTATAAGGCTTGGTGCATATTGTATGATATTCGTAGAGATAAGTGAAATTCATTGTAACAGGCTATGAAATGCTTTGTCCTATAATGCAAGGAAGGTGGATCTAGAGGGGTGCGTAGATCTCCTGTCCTGGGCGAAGTAGGGTTTTGATTCTCTATGCTTGTAACTGATTGATTGAAGACAATAAAGAAGAAGAGTTGGTGGACATAGCCCCAGGGTGGGGGTGAACCACGTAAACACTGTGTTGTTCCACTTTGTGCTTGTATTGATGTGTTTATAACTTCTCTTACTAAGCGCTTTGCTAGAGATAGATAAATCTGTTGATTCTTTGAGCTAATGATGTGTAAGAATGTTATATATGACCTATATGAAGGTGGTTAGTGCTTGATCTGCTAGATATAACCTGCCTTTTTATGATAAAGTGCTTAAATACATCATATCTGAGTGAATGATGTGATGCTCTATTCTATCTGCGCAGTAGTTATTGGTTGACTATTGATGAAATGTGGATGCTAAAGTGTTATGTTAAGTATTATAATCACATATATGTGTCCCATCTAAGTTTGCAGACACTTGAGTCCTGCAACCACCCCTGCCTCTACCTCGAGTGAGACTTCATATGCTTCACAGGTGTTGCTGAAAGGGTTGGTAGTTAGGGTTTTATTGGTGCGTTGTTGTAGCATTGAACCCTGAGTCTACCCGTGTGCCAACATGTGGTATCTATCTCTAAGAAGAGATGTGGTTGCTACACGCATCTGCCTGAGCATAATCATTACAATGAGGCTCCAAAGTCCTTTTTGATATTACTCATGAATGTTGAAACCCTAGACATCCAAAAACCTAACCCTAGGAGGTGAAATGCCAAAAGTTATGTGGGCCCCTATGGGTAAGTTGGTACCTCAACTTCTTGGGGTCATAAATTTTGCATACAACCTCCGTTTTAGGCCCGTGATAGCCTATTGGAAAGGTATTTTAGATAACTACACATTATTCCATTAAAATATAACCTTGTCTATAGTTTGACTGTGTCGATCCAAAAAAACAATGTTAAGGGTCCCAAAACGACCATGGAAGTACATCAAGATGTGCTGACATGAAAACATACAAAATAATCTAGTTGGATTAGGTGGGAGGCCACAAGTATACACCTGGAATATGTGTGGGGCTTCAGAAAGCCTCGAAAGTGTAGAACCCACCATTACAAAGAAGTATAGAAGAACATGTTGAACTAAAAATATCAAGAGGAGCTAGTATGAATAGGCGGGTGGGCACCAATATCCACCTGGATCAATTCTCCCCACTTCGAAAGAAATGGTATCCATTGAGTTGATTTCCCCCATCAGGTGAGGAAACTTTTGCTAAATTTGCCCCTCGGTGAGCCACTTTCCTTGGTGTAGGAGTTTCCTTGCCTTGACAACCTGATAAAGCTGGATCCTCTATTGGTGAGTTCCCTTGACCTGTGTGTCCACTATCTTGTCAGTGGATGCTTATTCCATCTAGTCAAGGTTGAGCTCTGTCAGTGTCAGATGTTCTATGATCTCTGAGGTGTCCAATAGTGGTGGAAAATATGGTCGAAGGAGGTCCACATTGAACACTGGGTGCAAGCCAAGGAAGGGTGGAGTGTTGAACTCAAAAGCATTGCTACCCACAACCTTGGTGATAGTGTAAGGCCCATAGAGAAGTGGGCAGAGATTCTAATGGGCCATGTGAGACGCTAATTCTGCAAATGTAACTAGACTTTGTCTCCAACCTGAAATTGGTGTGGTACCATGTGTTGATCATGGAACTTCTTGTACTTAGAATTGGATTTATGCAAAATCTCATGGACCTNCCTTCATTAGGAGGAATAAGGTTATTCAGAGGAAAGTTGATAAACCTATGTGGAAGGCTTTCTCAGATACCTATGACTGCCAATGGAACTTCAACAGAAGAAGATTTTGAGATTATTAAATTTATCGAGGACAGTGCCCCATTTACCATGTTATTAGGAAAATATTGTATTGACAGAGATTGAGCCAGACGAAAGGAAGAAGAAGGAGTTTTGGAGTAGAAGAAGCAAGAATTAAAATATTTCATGACTAGAAGGATCTCACACTTGATTGAAGAACAACAGAACAAATCAAAGATATTTAACACTAGAGACCCAGATGTCAAAGTTGAAAGAACATTAGAGGACCCACATAATATTTAAGTACCTATCCCAAACAAAGAAGAAGTATTATCCGAGAACCCTAGGGAAGAATCTCAACAACGCGAAGTGACTAGGTCAAAAGAAAACAAAAATCAGAATGGAAAAAGGAATATTGAGATGAAGATCACTAGAAAGAAGGATAGAAAGTTAAGTAAGAAGAGAGCCAAGGTTGATAAGTTGTAGAAGGCTCCAGAGGGAACCTCATAGAAGGAAAAATTGCAAAATTGGAGCTTCGCCAGGATATCTGAACAACGAAACATGGCACTTCGCCATGGTGAAGAAATATAGCCATTGGGGACATTATAATCATTATATCAATGCTTCGAATGGATAGAAAGCCATTTATGGCTAGACAACTCGCCATATGAATGTTGGGACCATGCCATAATATAAAGAACCAAGTTAATGAAGGCCTCATACCCATTGCAAGCAAGTTGGTGTCAAGTTACCTATTTATCCCACCGCGCCATGCACCGAGAACACTTTTTCCAATTGAGAATTTGAGTTCACAGACTAAGTTGAGGTTATACAGTGATCATCATTCTTCTTCTCTCTATCTCATTACTATGTCTAAGATACCCCCTGAACCAAAGATTTTTAACCCCGAGCGTGTATCTCAGATGAGTTGAGCACTGCAGAAAAATTTGTTGAGGAATTTTTTATCGACTTCATGACTGAAAGAGTCATGTCAATGTCTACAGGTATACAAGCACCATCCATGAGAGGACTATCAGCCTCTCCATCCACTGCTCACGGAGTAGGACCATCCCGGTCGTCCGATGAGAAGAGAACTAAGCATAGGGATGACTTAGTGAATGCTAAACTGATCCTGACTATCTTACCCACCTATATACCACCTTTAAGTAGTGTTGTAAACTGCAACAGTGTACCTATATATTTTGAGTATGATTTGGTCACTGTGTACCTCCCGAAGGGGATACACGCAGTGCCAAAATACCAAGATAAGATCGCAGCATTGAAGTTTAGCGGCGTCAACCTCAAATATCGCAATGCTTATAAAATGTTATCCCCACATAAGTATATGACTAGAACAAAAGGTAAAAACTCAAAGGTAATTCCCCAAGCATGGACCCATAACCTCGTGCAATCCACCCTACTCAATGTCATGAAAATTAGCCACATTGGAAGACACCAAGAGGTGAATGCATGTGTCAAGTTGTTGTTGTCTTGTTACCATGGAAGATATTTGTGGCTAAACCACCGTATCACAGTTGATCTTACCTTGATCAATCAGATCACGGGTTTGAGTATGCAAGAACTCGACCCATAAGATTTATATCCTGGAAAAGCCATGGACTGCGTTCTCACACAAAGGATCAAGGACACTTGCAGTGATGTCGAGAAGGGAATGCCAGGCTACAAGGTAGTCTCTATTCAAAATGGCGCAGTGCACCTCGCTTATTAGTTGATTGTAGGGAAGTTAGTACGCAAGAACCGACCCACCCAAGTGATTGGTTTTGTAGTCGACCTCGCAGGGAAGTGCACAGAGGGCCTACAAATGAATTGGGAGAAGTACCTAGTGAACCAGTTGGAGCTTGACTATAGAGAAGCGCAATATCAAGGATATGACTTCCATTTCATCTGGCTCTTCATCCTAATCACTTTCATTTCCTGGGAGATGTTGGAAGGTGCGACCTTCCCGGACATCGAGCCTTTAGAACCATTGGTCATGAAGTTTAGTACATTGTGGTACTCAAGTAACATGAATAAGAAATGGCAGTCAAATGTCCTGTTACATACATACTACAATCAGCTAAATATATCCATCCAGTCCAAGCCTCGCATCACTCTAAATACTCTACACTGGTTCAGGCCCTTGATGAAGTTCAGCGCAGAACGACATTTTATTTACATCACAACGCTCACTGATGAACACAAGAAACAACTTCAATCCTACTATAAGCCAACGAAGGAGGAATTAGAGGAGATTACTAAGGAATGGTCCACTTACCTCCTTATTCCAGATGACCTTGTGGAGATATCCGACATATACAGCCCAGGAGCTGTGAAAAATACATGCGGGCCCAACAAGACAAAGAATACCGAAGAAGTACAAGATTTAAGCAGTGCCTTAGTAATGACTACTTCCATATCACTAGAGCGAGGGGGTGATGGCGAAGAGATAGATGGCGTAGAAACTAAACAAAATAAAGGAAAAGTAACACCACCTAGAGATGAGGACAACCCCTCGAAGAAAAGGAAGGTCTCTCCCCCGAATCCTTCTTCCTAGAATAAATCAAAATCCTCTATAACTAAGATGCAGAATGTCCTCACCTTTGATGATTTCAATTTCATCACAGTAGCCCTGAACAATTCTTCATTAGAGATAACAAATAAGAAATAAGCTAAGAAAGAGGAGATGTACAATAGAATTGAGGTCGAAATACAAGGGGTGCAATAGGCACTACAGTCCAGCCATGTAGTCTCCACTACACCTCTGCTACTGGGAACACCAGAACCAGGAGATGAACCAGCTCAACTCCATTGGCTCACTGATACAGTCGAAGCTCGCCTTCAACGAGCACAAGAGGAAACAACGCAAGCCACCCAAGATTTGGTACAAGTACAGGGAGTACTTGTAGAACAACGTTGATCTACCCAATAGGAAAAGAGTGCTCTCCAAGTGAATTTCGAGGAAGAAAAGGCACAGCTGTAGCAAGGCAAGGTATGTTTCTCACCGAGCAACTTGAAGTGAAGGAAGCGGTCAATAGAGCACTGCACTATGTGAATTTTGTAGAAGTAAATGCAGAGGATCAAGTCACGAAGCAAGTAGCGCAAGTTGAATAAGTAATCCAGGAGCTGCTATAATGCATCGCAGACCTAGAACTATGCACTTTGCCTGAGACCCCATAAGAAGTAAAGGACCAAAGAGAAGCAACTTCCAGGAGTGCAGTTGAAAGTTTAAAGGCCCTTGCCTTAGAATGCAAGAAATTCAATGATTGTAGTGCCCAGACATATGAGAAAATTACAGAGAATCCAGAGTTGAAGGCACTGGATTCACAGCTCCAGAAGGTGAAGCAGTACGCAGAAACACAATAGGAACAACTGGAATCCCTCACAACTATGGAGAGAATGAAGAGATATCAAGAGCAGCGAACAACCCAATAGCAGATCCACGCTATCCAAAGAAGAGTTATGGAGGTAAGTTAGAAACTCCAACCTATACAATACAAGTCTTATCAATTTTTCTTAAAGGTCAAGAGCCAGGGAGAAGAACTAGAACAGGTTAGCACCACAACAGAATAGCTCCCGGAAGGACCTATGAATGATGCAGTCATTCAATATTTTTCTAAACAAGATCTTATATCATAGAATCAATTCGAAGCAGTTCGAGCCAAGCTTGAAGCATTTGAAGCAAAAATTCCTACATCAGAGTGACTCGGGATGAGTCATAGGTGAGTGTTGGGGGCCTATTGGCCCTTGACCAAGTTTTGAGGGATCTATTCAAGTTTGACCTATTTTCGGACTTCGACATCCTGTCGAAGGAGGAGCACAAGATGAAGCAGAGATCATGGATCTCGTCCCCTTTTTGGGTCCTTTTTGGGTTTTTTTAATTATGTAATGGGCATGGGATGCCATCCCTTGGGTTTACCCATGTTTAGGCCTATTTTGTAAAGTATAAATAGAGGGATAGGCAATTTAAGAAGTAATTGAATAATGTGCAAGTGTTGTGCAAGTTAGCTAAGTGATAAGGGTTGGATATGTGTGATCAAGAACTATAAGGCTTGGTGCATATTGTATGATATTCGTAGAGATAAGTGAAATTCATTGTAACAGGCTATGAAATGCTTTGTCCTATAATGCAAGGAAGGTGGATCTAGAGGGGTGCGTAGATCTCCTGTCCTGGGCGAAGTAGGGTTTTGATTCTCTATGCTTGTAACTGATTGATTGAAGACAATAAAGAAGAAGAGTTGGTGGACATAGCCCCAGGGTGGGGGTGAACCACGTAAACACTGTGTTGTTCCACTTTGTGCTTGTATTGATGTGTTTATAACTTCTCTTACTAAGCGCTTTGCTAGAGATAGATAAATCTGTTGATTCTTTGAGCTAATGATGTGTAAGAATGTTATATATGACCTATATGAAGGTGGTTAGTGCTTGATCTGCTAGATATAACCTGCCTTTTTATGATAAAGTGCTTAAATACATCATATCTGAGTGAATGATGTGATGCTCTATTCTATCTGCGCAGTAGTTATTGGTTGACTATTGATGAAATGTGGATGCTAAAGTGTTATGTTAAGTATTATAATCACATATATGTGTCCCATCTAAGTTTGCAGACACTTGAGTCCTGCAACCACCCCTGCCTCTACCTCGAGTGAGACTTCATATGCTTCACAGGTGTTGCTGAAAGGGTTGGTAGTTAGGGTTTTATTGGTGCGTTGTTGTAGCATTGAACCCTGAGTCTACCCGTGTGCCAACATGTGGTATCTATCTCTAAGAAGAGATGTGGTTGCTACACGCATCTGCCTGAGCATAATCATTACAATGAGGCTCCAAAGTCCTTTTTGATATTACTCATGAATGTTGAAACCCTAGACATCCAAAAACCTAACCCTAGGAGGTGAAATGCCAAAAGTTATGTGGGCCCCTATGGGTAAGTTGGTACCTCAACTTCTTGGGGTCATAAATTTTGCATACAACCTCCGTTTTAGGCCCGTGATAGCCTATTGGAAAGGTATTTTAGATAACTACACATTATTCCATTAAAATATAACCTTGTCTATAGTTTGACTGTGTCGATCCAAAAAAACAATGTTAAGGGTCCCAAAACGACCATGGAAGTACATCAAGATGTGCTGACATGAAAACATACAAAATAATCTAGTTGGATTAGGTGGGAGGCCACAAGTATACACCTGGAATATGTGTGGGGCTTCAGAAAGCCTCGAAAGTGTAGAACCCACCATTACAAAGAAGTATAGAAGAACATGTTGAACTAAAAATATCAAGAGGAGCTAGTATGAATAGGCGGGTGGGCACCAATATCCACCTGGATCAATTCTCCCCACTTCGAAAGAAATGGTATCCATTGAGTTGATTTCCCCCATCAGGTGAGGAAACTTTTGCTAAATTTGCCCCTCGGTGAGCCACTTTCCTTGGTGTAGGAGTTTCCTTGCCTTGACAACCTGATAAAGCTGGATCCTCTATTGGTGAGTTCCCTTGACCTGTGTGTCCACTATCTTGTCAGTGGATGCTTATTCCATCTAGTCAAGGTTGAGCTCTGTCAGTGTCAGATGTTCTATGATCTCTGAGGTGTCCAATAGTGGTGGAAAATATGGTCGAAGGAGGTCCACATTGAACACTGGGTGCAAGCCAAGGAAGGGTGGAGTGTTGAACTCAAAAGCATTGCTACCCACAACCTTGGTGATAGTGTAAGGCCCATAGAGAAGTGGGCAGAGATTCTAATGGGCCATGTGAGACGCTAATTCTGCAAATGTAACTAGACTTTGTCTCCAACCTGAAATTGGTG
This sequence comes from Picea glauca, assembly GCA_000966675.3. Classification (NCBI taxonomy): domain Eukaryota; kingdom Viridiplantae; phylum Streptophyta; class Pinopsida; order Pinales; family Pinaceae; genus Picea; species Picea glauca. The sequence continues at coordinate 32,867 of JZKD02S1638378.1, forward strand.
TGGTACCATGTGTTGATCATGGAACTTCTTGTACTTAGAATTGGATTTATGCAAAATCTCATGGACCTRTTGGCAGATGTGTTGAATCCRCTCAATGAATTTGGTGTCGTTGTTGGTCTCATATTGAACATGGGAAGAKTTTGTCGGTGTGGTGGAAAGATGTAGTGCAACATCAATGGGACCCAAGGGYTGGAATCCCATCCCCACCTGAAATGGGCTATGGTCGGTGGAGCTATGGAGAGCCTTKTTGTAATTGTGTTGAACATAGGGGAGACTCTCATCCCATGTATGTGGATTCTTAGAGTTGTACATGCACAGGATGTGCACAGTCATCCGATTGACGACCTGTATTTGGTCATTTTTTGGGGGGTGGAAAGAAGTGGATTTAGTGAGCTTGGTGTCAAACAGTGACTATAGACTTGACCAAAATGTGTTGAGGAACCTGTTGTCCTAGCCGGAGATGATGGTATATAGTATCCCAAAATGGACCCACACTCGTTCAAAGAAGAGATTTACAATATCTATCACTGTGATATTATTCTTGCAGGATGTGAGGATGGCCATCCTCGAAAACCAATCAATGACCACAAATACACAATCATTTCCTTACTTGGTGGATGGAAGACCAGACATGTAATCCATTGAGATGGATTCCCAAGACTTATTGGGAGTAGGAAGAGGGGTGTATAATCCTTTCTTCTTGATGGTTGGCTTGGAAATGGCACAGGAAGTGGAAGATTTGATATACTTGTTGATGTCCTGTCAAAGTTTTGGTCAATAAAAATGTTTCTGAATAACAACCATAGTTTTCTCCACGCCAAAATGTCCCGCCATCCAACTGTAGTGGGATTCCCAAATAAGCTTTGCATGATCACTAGTAGGAACACAGAGATGGCCTAGATGGCATAATATTCCATCCTGAATGTGAAAATTGGTGACAGTCATGCCTATACCCAAGAGATGATAGGTGGTGGCAAAGTTGGGGCCACTCACATGCCTCATGTCCATAGGAATGGAGCACAATGGTGAGTGCATCCAAGGGAGGTCGAATTAGGCATTTAGTGACATGATTTGAGATCCTTGTCTTATAATTGATGTTGAGATGGAACTGTTGCAGGTAGGTGGACCACTTATGATGGAAGTCATTCTACAATTTCCCTTGTGTTTGTATGAACTGTAGAGTCTTCTGATCAATGTGGATGATTATCTCCTTTACCATAATGTAATTTTTCCATTGACAACATGTTTATACAATGAAATACATTTCCTTGTCATATGTGGGGTATTTCTGGACATTATTTGTGAGTGTCTCACTATGGTATTCCACCAGATGACCGTGTTGAGTGAGAACTGCACCTACAACATAGTCAGATGCATCAGTCTTAATATCAAACGGTTGTTGCAGATCGGGCAAGGAGAGAAACGGAGCTTAGCACAAGCGATGTTTCAGATCATCGAATTCTCATTGTTTTTTGTTCCCCCACATGAAATTTTCCTTGTCACCTCCCTTGGTCACCTAGCTGAGGTCCCATGCAATATGGGAGAATCCCAACACGAACCATTGGTAGAATTTGGTCAGTCCCAAGAAGCTCTGAAGCTCGGTTAGTGTGGTCAAGGTTGGGCAATCATGGATAACTTGGATATTAGTTGGATCAACATGTACCCCATGCTCATTAACAATGTAGCCCAAGTATTGGACCATGTTCATTCCAAAGTATCATTTTACCAAGTTGGCATATAGCTTGTGTTGTCACAGACTTCTCAAAACCTGTTGAATATGTTGCATGTGATCCTCCCAAGTTATGTTGAATATGAGGATGCCATCCAAATATACCACCAAAAAAGAGTTGGTGAAGGGTCTCAATACATCATCCATCAACCTCATGAAAGTGGTTGGTGCATTTGTTAAGCCAAAGGGAATGACCAGTCATTCGAAGAGACCTGCTTTAGATTTGAAGGTTGTCTTCCATACATCAATTGGTTCGATGGGAACCAAGTGGTAGACAAACTTTAGGTCAATCTTTCTGAATAAATTTTCCCCCTTGAGTTGGTCAAGAAGGTCATCAATCTTGTTAATTGAGTATTGGTTCCTGAATGTGATTTTTCTTAAGGCTCTATAATCAATGAATAGTTTCCAAGTCCCATCCTTCTTTTGCACCAGTACAATTGGGCTTCTGCAAGGGGATGAGTTGGGTATAATGTGCCCCTTTTGAAGAAGATCTTGGATCTAATTCCTGACTTCATCATTTTCCATCAACAAGAGACGATAGACTGGTCCATTAGCTAGAGGTGCACCAGGGGTTAGATCAATTGGATTCTTGACTTGGCAGTGCATCGGTACCTCGATGAGTGAGGAGAAGATGTCTTTGTAGTCTTCCATGATCCTGTAAACTTTCTTCTACTGCAAATAGAGGCTTTGTGTATAGGCCACAGATGTGGCGGCGACCTTCTTCTTACTATGAGCATGGATCACAAAGAAGATGAACTTTTCGGTCTGTGAAATGACCTTACTGCATTTCTTAGTAGAGATTAAATAAATAGAGGTAGGCGATGCTACCTCTAGTGTACTGTACCATTGTCTACCCAAATTAATAATAACATTTTGGGTTCTAGACTCATACACAACATGACGCTTCCAAAAATATGGTTGTACTAAAAGAACATCACAAACTTCAAGGGGAGAAAAATCACATAATACCTCATCCTTGAAAGGCTTGATGCCATAGGGAAAATGACATTGTTGGNTTGTAATTGTGTTGAACATAGGGGAGACTCTCATCCCATGTATGTGGATTCTTAGAGTTGTACATGCACAGGATGTGCACAGTCATCCGATTGACGACCTGTATTTGGTCATTTTTTGGGGGGTGGAAAGAAGTGGATTTAGTGAGCTTGGTGTCAAACAGTGACTATAGACTTGACCAAAATGTGTTGAGGAACCTGTTGTCCTAGCCGGAGATGATGGTATATAGTATCCCAAAATGGACCCACACTCGTTCAAAGAAGAGATTTACAATATCTATCACTGTGATATTATTCTTGCAGGATGTGAGGATGGCCATCCTCGAAAACCAATCAATGACCACAAATACACAATCATTTCCTTACTTGGTGGATGGAAGACCAGACATGTAATCCATTGAGATGGATTCCCAAGACTTATTGGGAGTAGGAAGAGGGGTGTATAATCCTTTCTTCTTGATGGTTGGCTTGGAAATGGCACAGGAAGTGGAAGATTTGATATACTTGTTGATGTCCTGTCAAAGTTTTGGTCAATAAAAATGTTTCTGAATAACAACCATAGTTTTCTCCACGCCAAAATGTCCCGCCATCCAACTGTAGTGGGATTCCCAAATAAGCTTTGCATGATCACTAGTAGGAACACAGAGATGGCCTAGATGGCATAATATTCCATCCTGAATGTGAAAATTGGTGACAGTCATGCCTATACCCAAGAGATGATAGGTGGTGGCAAAGTTGGGGCCACTCACATGCCTCATGTCCATAGGAATGGAGCACAATGGTGAGTGCATCCAAGGGAGGTCGAATTAGGCATTTAGTGACATGATTTGAGATCCTTGTCTTATAATTGATGTTGAGATGGAACTGTTGCAGGTAGGTGGACCACTTATGATGGAAGTCATTCTACAATTTCCCTTGTGTTTGTATGAACTGTAGAGTCTTCTGATCAATGTGGATGATTATCTCCTTTACCATAATGTAATTTTTCCATTGACAACATGTTTATACAATGAAATACATTTCCTTGTCATATGTGGGGTATTTCTGGACATTATTTGTGAGTGTCTCACTATGGTATTCCACCAGATGACCGTGTTGAGTGAGAACTGCACCTACAACATAGTCAGATGCATCAGTCTTAATATCAAACGGTTGTTGCAGATCGGGCAAGGAGAGAAACGGAGCTTAGCACAAGCGATGTTTCAGATCATCGAATTCTCATTGTTTTTTGTTCCCCCACATGAAATTTTCCTTGTCACCTCCCTTGGTCACCTAGCTGAGGTCCCATGCAATATGGGAGAATCCCAACACGAACCATTGGTAGAATTTGGTCAGTCCCAAGAAGCTCTGAAGCTCGGTTAGTGTGGTCAAGGTTGGGCAATCATGGATAACTTGGATATTAGTTGGATCAACATGTACCCCATGCTCATTAACAATGTAGCCCAAGTATTGGACCATGTTCATTCCAAAGTATCATTTTACCAAGTTGGCATATAGCTTGTGTTGTCACAGACTGCTCAAAACCTGTTGAATATGTTGCATGTGATCCACCCAAGTTATGTTGAAGATGAGGATGCCATCCAAATATACCACCAAAAAAGAGTTGGTGAAGAGTCTCAATACATCATCCATCAACCTCATGAAAGTGGTTGGTGCATTTGTTAAGCCAAAGGGAATGACCAGCCATTCGAAGAGACCTTCTTTAGATTTGAAGGTTGTCTTCCATACATCAGTTGGTTCGATGGGAACCAAGTGGTAGACAAACTTTAGGTCAATCTTTCTAAATGAATTTTCCCCCTTGAGTTGGTCAAGAAGGTCATCAATCCTGGTAATTGATTATTGGTTCCTGAATGTGATTTTTCTTAAGGCTCTATAATCAATGAATAGTTTCCAAGTCCCATCCTTCTTTTGCACCAGTACAATTGGGCTTCTGCAAGGGGATGAGTTGGGTATAATGTGCCCCTTTTGAAGAAGATCTTGGATCTAATTCCTGACTTCATCATTTTCCATCAACAAGAGACGATAGACTGGTCCATTAGCTAGAGGTGCACCAGGGGTTAGATCAATTGGATTCTTGACTTGGCAGTGCATCGGTACCTCGATGAGTGAGGAGAAGATGTCTTTGTAGTCTTCCATGATCCTGTAAACTTTCTTCTACTGCAAATAGAGGCTTTGTGTATAGGCCACAGATGTGGCGGCGACCTTCTTCTTACTATGAGCATGGATCACAAAGAAGATGAACTTTTCGGTCTGTGAAATGACCTTACTGCATTTCTTAGTAGAGATTAAATAAATAGAGGTAGGCGATGCTACCTCTAGTGTACTGTACCATTGTCTACCCAAATTAATAATAACATTTTGGGTTCTAGACTCATACACAACATGACGCTTCCAAAAATATGGTTGTACTAAAAGAACATCACAAACTTCAAGGGGAGAAAAATCACATAATACCTCATCCTTGAAAGGCTTGATGCCATAGGGAAAATGACATTGTTGG
>JZKD02S1638378.1:50968-65744 GCA_000966675.3 Picea glauca
GTGGTGGAGAAGCACCATTCCCTCCATTTTCGCCTAGAGTCTTGTCACCACCACCTCCCTTATGCATTGAAGGGTTGGAGCCTTCACCCTGCGACATTATGTTCCATTCCATCAATATATTCATCATATCTCTCAACTGTATGATAGTCTGCCTGAAATCTTCCTCTTTAGCCAGAACACATTCATGATCTTCTGCATGAGGCATGCTTGGTGAATGTCTCTCTGAAACTTGCGGTGAATGAAACTGCTTCCTCCTTGTCGGATAAGAACTTGGCTCCACAAGTTGGCCTTCTCCTCTTGTGAGCTTCAACCTTGTGAGCATCAGAAACAAAACTTGCAAACAATCAAGTCTTCAAAACCAGTGCTCTGATACCAACTTGATCTAAAAATGAAGAAGACTTGAAAAACTTGAAAAATTATTGCAAGTTAAATGTTATGTGTTTAAAGCAACAGGATCAGTTTGCAACACATAAATTAAGGATTAATTATGTAAATTACACATAGACAGCAGCATAAACCTTGAACATGAACACATATGCACAACAATTGATAAAGGAGTTCACCCCTCTTATGGGCTACATCTCCTAGTCCATCTTCCAATGGATCATTATTATTAATTGATCAAAACATGATCAAAACCATGTCTTAAAATGCTCAAAATGACAATCCGACTGCTTCAATGGCTTTCCAGCGTCCCAAAACCCCTGTCTGGGCTCTTTTGGCACCTCAATCGGTTGAAAAATGAAGAAGTTAGGCCTCCTGGAAGTCTCCCTCTTCAAGCTTGATGTCTCTGGTTCTACAATTCGCACCCTCCTTCAATGAACCTGGCTCACACGCTCTTTAAGCGCAAAAACCCAGCACCAGGCACAGCCGTGCCAATGTTGCAAACCGTAGAATGGTTAAGGGTGCGCCAGCCCCTAACCGCCTTAGCACCTGGGCATATGGCCATGTGACCTCGTGCTTGGATAAAGGTGGTTTAACCGTTTGAAAACCGTGTAAACCGACTCCCACACTCCAACTCGGGGTCATGTGTAATATATATAAAAGAACCATGGGCCATATCAAAATCCACGTGCAAATTTTATAACCGCGCCACATTTTAATATATGGTTACAAACTTTGTTTTATTGTTATATATATCTGCGCACAAACATATTATAACATGGTTATATGGTGTGGAATGAAACCACAGGTCGGGGATAGGCCCCGGCCCGCCCCCCTTTCCATTTAACACAAAACTCAAACTTAAATAGAATTACATTGACATATATGACAAGGAAAAATGGTCGGAATGTTGGTTAGCAGAGGTTCGTTGGAATGTTGCTCAGTGGGGGAGGTCCGAGGGTCGAACCCCGTGGACTCCCCATACCATTTTACATATAACCATATCAACCAGCCAATGAGTGACACATGGCACCAATGGATTGGGCCACGTGTCCTCACATCATTGGCCACCAATGACACATGGCACCAATGGATTGGGCCACGTGTCCTCACATCATTGGCCACCAATGACACATGTCACCTCCCCATTCGACAACCAACAACCAATGAATGTGTGCCATGTCATCCACCTGACACGTCATTGTACGAACGGTACGACCATGCCACGTCACTATACGGACTGTACAGACAGGTATAGTCAGCATCAAAATTTTTGCCTGTTTGGCTTGATGAACAGATCGCGATATATTCTCCATACGGACTCCGTTTGAGAAAGTAAATATACCGCAAGAATCAGGAAGACGAGACGGACGCAATGGCATTATTTTCGTCACATTCTGAGCACTTTGAAAATTGAGCAAAATTTGATCCCCTGATCAAAGTAAGAGGGACATCATATGAGAGAGGAGAGAAGTTCCTAAAGTAGGAATCATAGGAATAATTGCTTAGCACAGGGAAATCTACCGATGAGGGTTCGTTTAGGGTTTCTAGGTCAGTGACCGTATGTTTCAGATATCTTTCCCTATCAATTCTGATCATATTTTTTAGCCCCTTTAATGGCAACCACAGGTGATCTCGGTCTGTACTAAAGTATCCATTTAACTTTTCAGACAAATCTCGGCTTAATAACAACCCGTAAGCTTATGGGATATCTACTACAATGATGTCAATCACTTGCACAAATTTAGGATGTGTCGCTATTATGATCATTACATCTTTGAGTTCTCCCATGACCTTCACCTGGGTTCTGTCTAGTTGTATTACATGTTTATCACTCTTGAGAGGGACTACGTTTATTTTTTTGCAAATATATAGTGGCATAACATTAGAGGATGGTCCTGAATCGACCAAACAGTTATGGATGTTTTTTTTAAAGACTTCGAATGTTAAAAGGAAAGGTGGGACAAAAGGTTTTCCCTTCTTATCTTCAGAGCAAGAGTTCACAGTTGGTTTATTCCCTAGATATGTGGGGATTAGATTTCTTCCTTGGTCAGTTCTCGTCACAAGACTTTCTATTGATTTTAAAGCCTGTAACAGGAAGTCCTTTTGTTGAGGGATTCTACATATGTCCATAACTGATATATTAGCCTTCAACTTCTTCACGTCTTCTACTATGTTGTAATATATCTTGGGAGATTCTCATGTATGGATGTTTATAGGGTTTTTATGGGTAAAAAAAGGTTCTTTTGGGTGATCAGGAGTTGATATTCCTCCCGAAACTTGGGTCGTAGTAAGGTTGTTTGAGACAAGTTGACCCCTACTTCGTTTTTGTACAACCAAGAGTTCTGTAGATGGTTCTTGAACCTCAAACATGCCATCAAAAGGCATAGCTAGGTTGGGATCCCATATCAACATGGTTGTTTCTTCTGGTGGAGAAATTTATTCCTGGTGGGAAATATTCATACTAGAGCTGTTTGATTGTTCAGTCAGGGAGACTTCATCTAGAAACTGGTTGGCCATCAGATACATGGCATGCACCCATTGGCAGAAGTCTCTTTCAGAGTGGTTCTCTTGGTGATAAGTGGAGAAAGAGTCAGATGCTACATTTCCCAGATTGATGTTTAGGTTGGTTGGGGGAGGTTCAATGGCTTTGAATGGTGGATTCCTTTTAAAGAAAGGATTATAGGGCCTTTGGCCTTAGTTTCCCTCCCCTGCACTTCTCTTCATGTATATGATTTCATTTGATAGTCTTTTGATCATACACTGTAGGTATTTTATTTCCCCACTTCCCTTTTCGGGAGCCTGTTCTGTTTGTTTTCCTAGGGGTCTAGTAAGAAAAAACCCTCTCCTAGGAGGAGGTTGAGCTTCTTTCTTAACTAAAGAGACCTGGACCTCTTTACATCCTTTCATTTGTAACTCTATCGTTTTGTCTTCTTCAAAATTCTTAGCTAGGGTTCGTTTGGAAACCCTCTTCACAAACATGGAAATGGAAGTTGGGAGATCATTAATATATACTTTTATTTGCAACTCCTGAGTAGGTTTAGCTTCGGGCTGGAATTTGTTTAATATGGTAGTGAATATTTCATTAAAATATTTTATTCTTTCCTTCAAACTCATGGTGTAGGTGAACAACTCAGCCATCGGAGCTCCCATAGTAGTTTCTTCTGCAAATTTATCTAAAAAGTCTTTTTGAAACTTCATCCAACTAGTTATAGATCCTACAATCAAGTTAAAATACCACGTGGAATCTGAATTCTCAAAAGTATAGGGGAACAACCTACAAACTACATCTTCATGTTGGACATTCATAAGTCTAATAGCTAGTATGATTTTCTTGATATGATCCTCAGGAAATCCCAAGGTATCGGGGTCAAACTTAGGAAGTAATTTATCTGGGTGTTGGGGAAGGTTATGTACTCATCCAGGGATGGCCAGAGCATATCTGGCCAATCAAGGTTGATTTTTTTGCGGTGGTTTTCCCCTCTCTTCATCATGGTCATTATGATCTTCCATATCTTCAGATCCTGAAAATGAACATTCTAACTTAAACCCTTCCTCTTCCAAAGAATCATCTGGCTCAGAGACATTGTTGGCTGGTTTTTCAGGGATTAGATTAATAGGATGTTCTATTTTAGTGATTGCAAAATATATTAGGTCTTCTATTGTGTGCACAAAAAACTGGTCGGGGTGTTGACCACTGGTCTGCTTATATTTTGTCTTCGAGGAAGTATCGTAGATAAAGACAGTGCATTGATCTGTCAGGCGTATGCTCTTGTGATTCTTCTGAATTGATTCAATTCCTCATGAGGAAGAGCATAAGGTATATTAGGGAACAAGTGTTCTTTCTCATGCTAGGGTGAGTTACTCATTTTAGAAGTACTCAGTGTGTGTGGGTTGTCTTGGGAATGACTAGCCATGCATGTGGGTTGTTTTGAATCTACAAGCTGTATGAGATATTATGTGAAATATATATTCAACAATTAATTCTTTAGGCCCTCATTCTAGCGCCAATTATGTTGATGTGGCCTAAATTCATTTAAATCAACAACAGGAACCAAACCCACCACCGAGGCCCAATTAGACTCTGCAACATTTAATGGTGGAATAGTTCTCCAAATATTGTGATCCGACCGAAATAATCGATGGGATTTACGTTTTCTTGTGAAGGTTTTCTCCTCCAGTTTGGATGTTCTCTTTTTTTGTGTTTTTCTCTTAGATATGACTGATATAAGATAAATCCAGTATAAACCAACTAGGAAACAAAGTGGGAACAAAATAAACTAGTGGAGAAGAGGCTAAGCTTGGGATAACCCTTTACTCTAGCGTGCAAGCAATGATCGTCTACCACAGGCCTAGTACTAATACATTAACCATGTGAATATTCCAATTACTGTCTGAGATACAAATTATCAGAAGAAAACATGCATGTAATAAATGAAGACAAGTAAAATAATTCACTCAACTCTAATCATCAATCACATAATAACACGAAGATTTATTTTCATCATTAAAGAAAGAATTGTAAAACATTGCATCACATAACTTATCAATATATTTAATAGCTCTTACTCGATACTACATCAATTCATGAGACTAAATACGAAATAGTTCTTCTCCACATCCAATCATACACGCATTTGATAAAAACATAAACTTGTCTCCAGTCCAGAAAGACTTCTCAATTAAAGGCAACTCCAAAATAGTTCTTAACAAAACCAAAAATGAGAGTTTCTTGCAACAACCATCGACCCCTAACTAATTGGTCAATGCTCTTATTTATAACATAAAAATCAATTGAAATAGCAACTAAAGTGCAGATAAGCAAAACAAAATTTTCCACATGGCATTCTTTCTGTCAGTTTTCCAAAGAGTCATTTCAAGATATCACTTAAGAGGGTGACTCTTCTCGTACTCTGACCACTTGATGAATAGGTCCTCACAGGCGTTGGCTTATGGGAATCTATGTTGTTCCATTGGGGCTGAGTGAATCTCTCTGATATCTACCACATGTGACTGATACTTGACTATATTGGCACTTAATTATTACAGCATAGCTCGAGATTTGATCAAGTGTTCCATAAACTGTTGCACCTGACCTTGTGTCGTGTTTGTCACCTTTGCTATTTCTTTGGCCCATAATGAGTCTTGCTCGGTGTGCGATTTGACTGTGTCACGCAAGTCAACAAAGTCGTCGGGCATGCCAAACTCGAGGAGTCTAATATCCTTAATTTCCTTGTTGATTTTTACCCAGCTCTTCTTGCACTTGGCCCAATTTTCCTGAATCTCCTGTTGAGGCTCTTGAGCCATTTTTTCCCAATACTCCATTGATTTCTTAATGCGTTCGACGCTACTTTCTCTTAACACACGGATGTCGTGCTCTTCGGTGTCTCTACCTTTTTGCACCATGCTGATATACTCGATTCTTTTGACGGCCTGTTGCGCTTTCTTGTACCACCTCTCCATATATTTTCATGTCACAAGTGTCATGAGGGTGTCTTCCTAAAGCTCGACTATCCTTGCAGTGAATAGGTGTCGTTCATCCATAAAATTGCAGTAGGCCTCCTTGAATTTGCTCCTTAGGTACATCGCGGCCTGTGTGGTGTCCTGATAGTATTTCACCAAGTGGCACAAATGTTCTAGTTCCTCCAGGGCAGTGACCAACTCCTCTTCATCTCTTTTATCTCTGTCCAGGGTGGCATATTTGATTTCCATCCCTGCGCCGATGAGTTTAGACATCTTAGCATGCTTTGTGTTGATCATATGTTCCTCTGTAGTGATGAGGATGGAGCGATCTAAAGTGATCTTCCTCTTCTTAGTGGTCCTCTGGACAACAAGCTTCCTTTTCTGATCATGAGCTATGGCATGTACGTTGACTACTTTGTCCATAGGTTGGGGGATTTTTTGATCTCCCCAGGTGAGTGTATTTCCCAGACTTCCAATGGTATATACTTGTTCAATATTGGGTTCTTGAACTTCCTCATTGTGATCTTAAAGCCCGACTTCTGTCTGTCGCTCATTAGGGGTTTGAGTACCAATTGAAATAGAGGTGTCGGGGATAGGCTCAATACTTACTTGTTCATCGGTCGTTGAGACGTCGATTTCCTGCTGTGGGGATTATTGCTTTGGCTCTTTTGATCCTGGCTCGTATTTCAGGCTGTCTACTTGGATCTATGGTGCATCGAACAGTTGAGTGTCTAGGACACTCTCGGCTTCTTTTTCTCTTTGTGGAACCTCCTGAATTTGGGCGTCGGGAACATGGGAACATGTATTCTCTGGTCCCTTTTCTTCTTCAATATGCATAGGGGTCATAAGAGATACTCTTGGGATCTCATCATCGTCATATATCTTTATCAACTTTTTTAAGGGGTTTGATGCACCGGTCCTCTGCAATGTTTCGATAGCCCTTGGCTAAGCCGAAACACCTATCGATGATCCACCGATGGCATTGTAAACTCAGGGTCATATAACCCAATAATTTCATCAAGATCTATGAATTCAAGGCCACTTGGGCCCATCTGGCTTCTATTCAGATTGTCTTCAGTGAGCCTTGTCATGTTTAGGATGTCTGGTTCATCTTACAACTGATCAATTATCCATTGTGCATGTTCTAACATAATTAACCCCCTCTCTCGCACTTTTTGAGCCTTGGGGGAACTTATATATTATATTGGGGTTACCTAGGGAATATTTGTTGTTTCGACGGCTACCTGGAGGGCTTTTGCTACTTCGGCCGCTATCATTTCTTCCCTGTCCCTAAGAGCCCCTTGAGTCAATTGTTATAGTATTGTTGCATGTTCATCTAGGCTCATGGATTTGAAACTGGTCATCTTAGAATCCGCCATCCTTGCAACGACTTCATCCCAATCCTGAGAATTTTTGGTGAAGACCTCATCTTCGAACTTGTTTTTGGCGTAAGGCCAGTAGGACGACACTTGCGATGTGTGTTTCAAGAATATACGCCTTGGGTCATGTTTGTGGAAATGAACGTTCTAGAATCTGAACTCCAATTGGCTCAGCCCTTCCTGCTTGGCTTGAGCGGTGTCTTTTACTAGGTAGAAAACTATATGGAACCCATAAGGTATAAATCTCGCTTCTCATCTTTCACCAGAGTAGCATTGTAGCCTTGTAGGATAGTTTGGTAGCATATCTCCCCTACTACTAGTCGATCAGAAACATGCACAGGTAGGAGATGAGGTGCTCCAGTGGCCCGAAATACCCTAATGTAGGTATCGTGTTCATCCATATACCAATGGAAAACCTTCGATATCACCTTTTTTGCCACAACCGATAGCCTTGGACACTCTTTCTTGAAAAGAATAAAATGAATGTGCGCGATGAATTCATTGAAGATAAGGGAGTATGATTTTTTGTACCTATTCTCCCATAAAATGTCAAAGTAAACGTGGACCAGGAGTTCTGAGGCGTTCCAGCTTAAGTTTATTCCATAAAAGACATTCCTGGTGCATATGACATCTAGTAAATACGAAGCCATGTAGAAGGATGGATTCTCTCCTTCTTTCGATGTTTGAGCATGTTGTATGCAGATGATTAGCTTATTTGAAATGATGGCTCCCTAGTTGAAATCTCTCCCCAAAATGGCCACTGTGAAAGCTAGAGGCATTCATGCCTCTGAAAACCTGGAACAATATTTCTCCCCGTACAACCAGTAGATGAGGGCCATTAGCTAGATATATGACTCCCTTAAGTTGGCCATCTGGTACCAGCCGGAGGTCTGATTGGTATATTTATTCTCTTCTCTCCACCATGAAGCCATCACTCGGCCGATGTTATGGCGCTAGTAAAAGTTTACGATGAAATTCATGTTCAACCACTCCTTTGGGTCTCTAATCTTGTAATAACTTTGCACCTCTACCAGAAGAAAAACCCCGACACACTCGCCATTGGCATTGTTAATTAAAACATTTTGAGTGTTTGTGTGATTGATGAGCCACTTTAGGATTTCTATGCAAGGGAACACTGGAGTTCTACTTTCCACCAAGTGCAGGTATGATCTTAAAATGTTTGGAAAAACTTCATCATCTAGATTCCTCATATCGGGGTCGATGTGCGGGATATATTCTGAGAATTATTCTCGATTGATCTTCTTGAAGAGTTCTCCATAGTGCGGGAGTAAAACATTGGTCCCTATGCTTTCCTGTGTGTCTCCAAAGGCCAGAGGTTGAGTGAAATCCTTATTTGTAGATTTCCTATTGACCAATTCCAACCTTTGAGCAAATTCTAATTGTTTTGTTGGCCCTGGGGATGAGCCTTCTCCTACCTCTGGTTCCTTTAGCTTTGGCACTCTTAGAGATCACCTGGTGGTTGGTTTTCTTGGAGGCATTGTTCTTGAAATCGAAACAATCCTTTAGGGCCTGTGCATAGAGAGACATTGCATAAAAATGTATATATGAAGTGAGAACACAGAAAATTCAGAATGGTATATATCTATAATGCTTGCTAAACCTTGTAATTTGATACTCACGGGATCTCACAAGATTTGAATTGCTCGCCTCGCTCTTATAGATGCTCTGAAACTCCTTTGTGCGCAGAGTGGTCTCATTTGCAATGGCTTAAGAGAATTTAAACGGGGAAGAAATTACCATGTTGCATCGACCAATTAATTTGGGTGATGAGTGAAAATAAAACAAATCTGTCGCTGGATCTCTGTAATTTAATTCATCGTGGGTTGACGATGGAGGCGTGAAGGGTGAAGTGTTCTATCAGTAATTTCAAACGGTTGTTTTGATTCGCAGATGAAGTAGTAACTAATGCGAGATTTTTCATTAATTAACCTCTTAAAGGTTCAAAATCTAATCGTATCTAGCACTAAAACATCCCATCATGTCACTTTCCTAGTGGGTGGATCGAGGATCGACAATGTGTTATGGATGTTTTTGTTGATATCCTTCTGCGAAAAAAACCTTCGATGCCGATTGATTTCATCATACGGTGTTGACGTGGTGAAACTGGCTTAGGACACATGGCAATGAAGATGGGTGACTTAACTCGCGAGTATTAGTCGGAGTCGGGACTTTCTTCAAGTTGTGCATTCTTAAACTAAACCTGGGATTGCTAATGCTAAAAAGGTATCGGGGATCGACAATCTGGGATAAACCTATCACGTATTTTCCTTCGGGTTAGCATATTCGAAAAATCTTCGATGCCGAAACGCGTCAGGAATCAGTGATTGGGGATAAACCTTTCTTTCTTTTTTTAAACATTACTCCCTTTGCCTTTTGCCGATGCCGAAGTGGATTGATTGTTGGCGATGTCCGTATGTGGTACTTGTCATGAAATAAAACCTCCTTCACTGATACCGGTGAATATCGACGCTCAATGACTGAGGTTTTCCAAGTGATTCCTTTTCACCCTTTAATTTCTTCTGATGTCGAATCTTGAGAGCGTCGGGTGAAGTGTTTTGGTGGGAAATTCCTTAAGTGTTAGGAATTTTTTAATTTATGAATTTAAACAAACCTGAATAGCTCATGAGTGTTAAGAGAACAAGAAAAGTCAAAACATCTATCAAAAGAAAATCGAATTCATATAGTGCAAATTTAAGTGGTACCCAAAAAAGTGAAAAATTGACATAGGATTTTTAAGGTGTGTTGAGTGCTCAACACCTTCCTTGGAGAAATTTCTTGTGAAAATATGGGTTCTTGGGTTGTGGAGTCACTAGATGAACTTTATGAAAAGTTCATCAAAAATGGAAAGATAACTTCCCTAAAATGGAGTTGCTAGGAAATCTAATGGAAAGGCTTCGAGATAACTTGTCAAGTGTCCTCATGGGCTGGAAAGGATTCAAAATCCCCCCTGAAAATGATGCCAAAAATGTTATCACATAATTTGTAGTTTTGGAAAAGCCCAACCCATGCCACAAATGTGAGACACAACTGAGAATACATATCATTTTCAGCTCAATAGATATCCCCCTCATTTTAGTGAAGGACAAGTCTAACACAAGGGAGGATTCCTGGGTGACCCTAGGGGGATTGCGATGGGAGAAAAAAAGAGGTTGAAGAAATCCCCTATAGGTCGAAATCAAGGATGTGACTGAGTCTTGAGGAAATTTTTTATGAGATGGTAAATGGTTGCCAATGTTGTGTACCTACAAAACAATGTTAGACAAGCCTTAAAAAAATATGATGATATAATCCTCAAAAATAATGGGGAATCAACAAGAAACCTTGTTGTCCTAAAAATGCAGGAGTATGGAATTATATAGAAACATTAAACAGAATATGCAAACTACAAATTAAACCATCAAAATCAAGTGTATGATGTTGGAAAATTATGCTAGCAATTAGTAGACAATCTTCCAATATTTAAACCAAGACTTTGATAGAAAGAGAGGGTTGTAAATAAGTTTTATCAACAGAGTTTTGTAACAGCCTTATGGATGTAGAAGAATTTTTTTATAAAACCAAGTTATAGCACTAAAATCAACAAGTAATCCACCCAAACAATAGCCCTTAAACAATAGATCAATTATGACAGCCTGCAAAAAAATTTCAGTAGTACAAAAAGTTGTAAAAGATTAAGAGAGAGCAAGTTTGTTGCAGCCCCAATGAATGTAGCTTGATGCTAAATACAATATCTTAATCACTTGGAAAATCAAGATGCCCTTAGGGGAAAAAATATCTTATAACATATAGAATTTAATTCCAAACTTGAACAATTCAATATCCTTGAAATCAAGTTTACCAATGCAACAATATTCAATCTCCAATGCAAATATTAGTGTCTTATCTATTGGGTTATGGAGTCTCTTGTCTTGAGCTAGGGTTTAACACTCTTCTAGGGGTGTAATCCCTTTTACTCCCTAGAGAGGATAAACCTTAGCAAGGTCTTTCTACAATGGTGTAATCCCTTTTACTCCTTGTAGCAATCCTTTAAGCCTTTTCAACAACAATAAAAGAGAAATTCCTTGATGGAGGGTGTACGCCGTTATACTCCAAGGGATTGACAAAATAACCTTGAAATCAAGAATAAACACATAAACTTGTAGAAATTCCTTACCTAATCCAAGAGATAGCATGAAAAACCCTTACTTATCAAAGATATTCCACCAAATTTCCAAGAACAAGCATCCAAGAGAAGTTGTTACCCTTTCCTCCACCAATATACAAGTAAAGCATCAATTTTGCACAAGAGACAAGAGATATCGAATTTCCCAAGAAGGGTGAACATTTCAGCCAAGAATTATGTAATTCTCAAGTGAGTTATGTCTAAAACGAAAATGAGATGGCCTTTATTTATATGAGGCCATCTAAACCAATTTGTCAACATAAAAATGTCAAAAACTGATTAAAGGAGGGTTGACCCCCTTTATTTTCCCTTACAACTTACAAAAATAAAATTTACATAAAGTAAAACCCTCCAAAGTGTGACGTCATGCCCTAGAAGGGTGACATTTAGCCTCTAAGTGACATGTTGAGCCTCAAGATGAAAATCGTTGGGCCTCCAAAGGCTATGGGTCAACATCTCATGTGATAGAGTGCCATGCCATGCCTCTCCTTCCTTCAAACCACATCATGTCACATCTGGTACCATCAAACCCACCAAAACCCTAGCCTTCACATGATGTAAAAGACTTAAAAGGTGACATCCTATGCCTCCCAAGGCTAACTTCCAGGTGCAATGGGCTACAATGTCATCCTCCAATGTTACTGAAGTGCCTCCAAAGGAAAAATTCATCATCTCATGTGCAAAAGAGCTCCAGGGTCCTCTGCCCATCCAGTGGGGTATGACATCCATCCTTAGGGTTTTCAACCCCCCATGAAGGTCAAAATGGCACAATTCCTCCATGGATATATTTCACTGAAAAAGGTCTTGCAAATACAAACAAGTATGCCCTCCAAGGGTCCACAAGTCACATGTATCATGATAAGTAAGCCATATTTAATAAAAGAACCACTCGAACATGTGCATTAAATCCCCCCTTTTCAAAATAAAAAAATGCTCAAAGACCTTATAAAATTTGCTAAATTTAAGTATGGGAGGGTTGTCATGGTGCCCTATTGGGTAGACCAATCTCCAAGTCAAGGTATGTTTCCCAAGAAGGCCCTCTCTAAGTCATGTAATGAATATGAGGTGGATGAGTGTATGGATTTTGGGAATGGGGTTCTTGACATATCAAGAGCTCATATTGTCTCATTTATGGGTGCCTTTGTAGAGGATTTGTTGCATTCCTCGTTTGCGACACAACCTTTTTCCAAGCCCTTTTATTTACCATTAATTTATTATGGTCCAAAACATTGAATGCTATGTGCAATGGAAAACAAGGAGCACTACAATTCCACTTGAAGTTAGGAACAAATTGAGTTCCATGTGAAAGGAAAATAAAAGACACTGCAAATGCATTTCCCCAACAAGCGAGATATTTATTAATTATGTGTTTTCTTTTTTTATAGGTCCTTCATTTTTTATGAAGAAGTGTTTCGTTTCTCTTAGCACCTTAGGGTGAGCATCTAGAGGGATTATTTATGTCTTTTAACCTTTCCCATATACAAAACCTCTAGGCCTTTAGCCCCTTCTTCCCATGAAGTGAGGTACAAGCCCTTCTTAGGGTCAATAAGCCCAAAAACTCAAAAGATGAGGAAACAAAAGGGAAAAGGTGTGGAAAGTGGTAAGTATGTGCGAGAATGATACAATGACCCTTCAAGGAGACCCCAAGGTGAATTGAGGCAAAAGGTATAATTTCCAAGAAACCATTTTTATAATCAAGAAAGGACTCTTCGCAACACATTCAAATGCTTCAATTATTAAAATGACACTTACCAAGAGACCAAACTTGTTACCTCATGAAGCAAGACCTAATGTCTTTTATGGGCCATACTAGTGTGGTTTACATTGTTGTAGTCGATGAATGGTGATGTAGTGGTGAGAGGAAGGGCTTTGTATGCTCATCTAGCTCTTGGAACTCCATGTCTTCAACCTGCGGGCCTCAAGACATCATCTCCTTAGTTACCCCTAGCCTGGGGGGTAACAGATCCGTTATGCTCAACCTCCATGAAAGGCCTTAGATTAGGTTAGCTAAACATTGGTCAAAGCAATTTATGGAAAATTGTTATTATTATTTTTAACCATCAAAATTAGTAACTAGTAGGTTTGATCTGAGCTAGGTCCATGATTGAGCCTTTTAGCTGCCACTATAACTCAAGAGTATATCCAACAACTTGCAAAAAAGATATACCAATAACTTGTGTCTTAGCAAGGGTCGAGGCATCCTAAAGCCCACCGGAGTGGAACCTCAATATGGGGGTAGTCTACCCTTCTATCCTTATCACAATGGGCCAACATGTCCATCATGTAAATTAAACCCGAGCTGGGAGGAGAACAAACATACTACCCAACCACTCGAACTATAAACCTTGAACAATTTATGGAAAATTATTAAAGCTCAAAAAGTGTGATCAATTAAGCATGTAAATAGGTGTTTGTCCATGTATTTCCTCTAGTGGTATCGGTCAAACCAATAATTTCCCTAATTACATATATATATCACTCAAGGAAGCTCTCAATTCCAATCCATGAAATCAAACTATGCTTGCAAATTTGACAACTATTATTCAAACTTATATATCGCTTTCAATAATGTTGCTAAGAAATAATTAATTTTTCCACAAACGAGTCGATGACTCCTTAGCTATCCATCTAGGATTTGAATAATGTCGATATTCCGATCATAATCAATCATGCCTATTTTAAAATCTATTTAAAAATGATTTGAGGATATGAAAAATATAAAAAAATATTAATATTATCTTGACTAATCCATAACATATATTTGAAGGTGTTTTTATTTGACTCTATTAAATAGTAATGGATAATAGATGAATAAAATAATAATGTAGACACGTATTTAAAGTGACTGCAAATGTGTCAAACTATAATGCCATTACGTCAAGTAGCAAAAGAAATAAAAATAATAACATAACACAATTAGTAAATGGAAGGTTTATAGTCCAACATTGTAGTGTTGGAGTGAACTCCTACTTGTGCCTCTAATGGTTATGGAGGAACTTGGTCAACTTGGTTAACCTTCGGTTTTGGATATCTATTCCTCGTGGATTAATTTGATATCTATGGGATTAATTAATGCTACGTGTGTGTACGCCCATGTGAAATGTTTCGAAAATTAGTGGTGCTTTCACATAGTTAACTTAAAATGGTTCTCTAGCTACAAGATACATTGATCTGCTTTCATCTTAGGCAAGGACTAGCTACTATGTGACTTATATTTTTTTAAAGATAACACAAGAGACGACCATAAATGTTAAGTCAATCTCAAACATTACCTTCTAGCATTAAACGTATATCTCTTGTTTCAAGATAACACACGAGAGGTCGATTAATGCTAAATCAATCTCAAGCATAAATATTTAAGTGATTT
>JZKD02S1638378.1:87833-109984 GCA_000966675.3 Picea glauca
GACATGATTAATCCTCAATGGGGATTAATCCAATAACAACAACAACAATAATAACATGATTAATCCACAATGGGGATTTAATCCAATAATAATAATGACATGGTTAATCCACAATGGGGATTTAATCCAATAACACAATAATAAGAATTCTCTTCATAGTTACATTATTTCAACAAAAATAAACTAAACATAAAAGAGGAGTTTTAACAAACATAACCCCCAACCGAAGCTGAGAAACTACCCAAAACTAGAAGGCAAATCTAGCCACACTATTACCCGTTGAGGTCTTCATTGTTGGGGTCTTCACTAGGCATCTCATTCTGAGCTGGTAGGGCATAGAGTCTTACACACATCAGACATCTTTACTTTGCTGACGCGTCAGAGGAATCCGCATAGAGAATGTCCATTGTTGGCTCATGAGTGCACCATGGTAGGCTAGGTCTGCCATCTGGCACCTCAAATTGAGCTAGTCCGAGTGGAGGAAGGGTGGAGGGACATGCCACAGATCTGAGGGTGTTGGAATAGGAGGTGATGCGAGGACCTCGCCACTCTCCTTTGATGTGCACCCATCCATCATGTCCTCTTAGTATCCATCCTCCATTGAAGCCCGCGTTCCATCTATCATGTCCTCCTGGTGTCCCGTTGTCGCACTCTGCTCCTCAACCCCCCCCCTCTGCTCCCGTACCTGTGCTCTCGGGTTCACGTTCTGAGACTGTGAGTGGAGTGATCCCCTTCGAGAGTAATTCATTCTAGGCCATTTGGACGTACTCTTTTTGGATTTCCTCCTCAATGTAATAGACAAGGAAATCCTCCAGTAGTGAAGCCATGTTGTTTACCACTGTATCTGCCCAAATTTCGTCCCCAAGGAGGATAATTGGAGGCTCTAGCCCCGTAAAGAGAATATTCTCTAGAAGGAGCTGGATGGCCTCTTCTAAGATGACCTCGTCCACAAAAATTGTTGGAGGCGACCATGCCATTCTTTCTCTATCATCGCTGCGAGCAAGCCGAGCTCTTTAGGTGCGAGCAATTGAGAGTGCCTGCTCCCATTTTTGCATCCATTTCTACCTTGCAGCCAGGGTGTACCAGGCTAGGTCGTGACATGGATTTCCACAGTCCCTGGGCATCGTGAGGATGAATCTAATGGAAAATTCGCAGTGGATGCAGTGATGGCCACTCCCAAGCTCTAGACTACTAGCCTAGTGCAAGCCAAAAACAAAATGAGGAGGGAAAATGCAGAGGTGGATAAAAACCGGAAGGTGTGATGGGACGACTTCCATGACTGCCTCTCGAACATTGAATTCGATGGTCACAAGGTTGTTCACATGAGTGAGAGGTCTCATGGATGTTGGCTTGTAGTTATGGTCGGCTCCCATTCTTAATGTCGAGGGTATGGGAGCCGACCATCCTTATTTATGGCCTGGCCAGGCCCTGTGGGACGTGGCACATGAGTGCAACGTGTCACCCCATCCGAGGATCTTTTAGGTGTCATATTAATAATTCATTTATGAATAATTTTACTGTCATGTTTGTGATATAATTGTCTATTTAGGATTATTATTGTGTCATATTGAAATTATTTTGTCTTTTATTAGCATCACAATGATTTCATTTTAATGTCACAATTGCATTTCTTTAGCGATAAAATTGTGTTATTAATTTTTTTGTTATTTTGTTATTATTTAATTAATTTTATATAATCAATTATTACTCATAATTTTATTATTATTATCAATACACGTATTATTAATTATTTTACTTTATTAATTTATTGATTATTTAATTATTGTTGTTAATTTAATTCTTATTATTTTTTTGTAATTATTACTTTTATAATTATTCAAATATTGATTATATTGATGACTATTATACATCTATTTCACAACATACTAATCATGAAAACGAAAACCATGTATATATAAGCACATTAATCCACTAACTTTCATTCAATTTCATGCCATGGAAGCAAAAAACTATGTATATATAAATGTGATGATGAAATTTTAAATTAAATCATAAAACCATGGATTTTTTCCTGCTAATAAACAAGTGATACAAAAATGTCAACTTTGTATACAACATTGCATGAAAAAATATGTACACATATAATGAAGATAAATGAATTTTACATTATAAGTGGATTGAACTATTGTTAGTTCCCTTCTCATGTTCTAAACCCTCCTCACCCTCGCTTTGTGAAAACATAATAAAATAACATGACTTCAATAAAACAAAAAAAATTTCTAATACTTAAAGATGTACTAAGAAACATATAGATTAAATAGTAGTCAATACCCTATAATTCTTCCAAGTCATCCTTTTCATCATTAATACAAAATAATACAATATATTTCAATTAATAAATGAATAATTACAACTATTTATAAGCTAAAAAATAAACACATAATTAACAATTAATTACATTGGACATGGGATACATATCTTCCATGATTATTTCAAAACCATTCCTTAGGGCATACTTAGTTGTTCCTCAATAGGTCGATGACTATAATCATTTAACTATATGCAAGAATACAAAATCATATTTAATAATCACATATATTAAACTAGTATATTAACATAATAAATGAGATTATATTGATAAACTTACAAATCACCCTCTAATTGCAAACATCTCAACTTGACCCAAAGACCATGTAATAGTTAATTTCTTTGTATATATTCATGCATAGTAAAAAAATATAAGATAAGTGAATTTTATCAATGCCCAACAAAACAAATGACCATAAAAATATGCAACGATACTAACAAGATTACATTAGAGAAAGATAACAAGTTAAAAACACATCATCTGCAAGTATATCAAAATAAATAACAATAATAATATTTTATCTATTACCTTAATGGATTTTTGTAGTGGTGTCTCAAGGTTCAATCCTCATTCTTTCTTCTCTTCATTGATTCTTTGGGTCTTTTTTTTTTTAAATACAGATTTGTCAATATCAAATGGTGTTTTTTATAGTCTTTTCCTTGCTTAGTAAATGTTGTGATATTCTTACTAAACTTGTTCAAAACCATAGAAAATGAAGTCACCTATAAAATTCAATGATGGTGCATAATTAAATATAAAAGATGAAGGATTAGAAACACTAGTTAGTACATAGAACACTAGTTTGAACATACTTCACTTAATACATTCTCTCATCCCCCTGAAAGTTTAAGAGAATATATGAAGGGTCCATTATTTACTAATAAATATGAGAACCTTCTATGTAGATACTACTTATTGTTTCCCAAATTTTGTGGTATTCTTTTTACCACTCTCTTGTAACCATGTAAAAATTTTCATTATGGATAATTGTATGATTCCCAAATTTTAAAACCTATCCTATAGCAATAACTTGTATATCATCATAATTAAATGCATTTTATCTATTGTTTATTGATGAAACTGTAACATCCCACTCTTGCGTGCACATGATTTGACTTATTCTTTGAGGACACTTGCATGCAAATGATTTGGTTCATTATATGATTGTCTTCATTGCTTATGTATTATGATGATGATGCTTATGCATTATGATGTTATGTTATTTGATTATCTATGTATAGATAGGTGCTATTGGAGGGTTTCTCTTGAGTGTGCATGATACTTGACAAATTGGGGATGCCAATGGCATCGATGGACCTCCTTGGACTCCGGATTGAGTTGGGGAGTGGACTGTATATGGTTTGGGTATTTCGGTTTTTGCATATGTGACATATGAGTAGGTATATTATGATGTTGTTATGGATCGTTGGCATGTTTCATTGATGGATGCACGATGATAATTGATTTCTAATCAGAATCACATTAGGAGTAAAGGGGCCATGCACAACAATCGAATATTGAGGAGAGGTGTGGCAACAACCCTGCTATAGCCTACTAGCACTCCCACCATGGCTCGAATTGTAGGTTAACGATTACCTAGTTCGAGATATCCATGATGTCATGAGGGCAGACTAAGACAATCACTCATGAAGATTATAAAGGGCACACAATAAGGCAAGGTCCTTATTCCTTAGAGGCCCTTAATCTCTCACAAGTTCGCCTGATGGAGTATTGACTCCAAGGGTTGGAAAACTATCAAAATTAGTCAAAGGTGCATGGAACCCTTGGAGTACATAGTGCGTCTTGAAGGGAACGTCGCATCAATAAAACATGAATAAAGGCGAGTGGCACCCTTGGAGCACGTAGTGCATCATGAAGGACATGTCACATTTTTTAATAAAGGTGAGTCAATGAACCTAGGTGCCTAGAAAACGATATTTTGTTTGGACACGGTCAACCTTAAAATATATGTTAAATGAGTAAATTTTTATTAATTATAAAGTTCCCTTAAAAAAAAAAAATCTAGGCCTAGTTGAAAATTAAGCCTAGGTCTAAATAGGGTACGAAGACTAAAAAAAACAAAAACTAAATGATCAATTAATAAAATGGGATGAAGAAAAATCAAGTTAAGAATTTAAAAGATAAATACTTATCTAAAGATTTAATTACTAATTATGTGCTAGACATGCTAAATTGGAACTTGGAAAAAAAGGGGAAATGATTGTAAAAAGGAATGTGGAAACATAGAAAGGAATCTAGTCTAGTCTAACTAAAGAACTTTCCTAAATAAATAAATAAAACTAATTTTTAGAAAGGCATTAGTCATTAAAAGGAAATAGAGGGAATAAAGGGACAACAAGGAGCATTTTTAGGAGCACTTTTAGGATGGGTGAAGGAAATTGACATTAAATTAAATTAAATAAATGAATTTCTGGTGCAACTAAGGGATCATGTGACAAGTGTATGGGGGAGAGTATTTCCTAATTAAATTTTAATAAAATGAATTAATTCTGCAAATGGCAAGTGGTCACTAAGAACAACTCTATAAAAGTAATGGTTTAAAAGATGAATGGATCATGACTGGTATGCGTAAGGTTATGATGCCATAATTTTTTTGACTGATTTTTCTTGTGGGAGTTGGGATACCCATCTCTAAAAGAGAGTGGTAGCTAGACATTGTGAGGCGAGCTGGGAGCTAGATTTTTCTCTGGTTTTGTGTGTGTGGCCCCTTTGCAGCTCGAGGGGATAAAGGGGGAGAAGAGTACCCCTAGCATTGGTTGGGAGGTACTGGTGATGTCTTCACGGTTAGAAAGTAGGAGATAGGAGGGAGCACAAGCGCAGAACAATAGCTTCTGATTATTCACCTCCAGTTACAGTAATTATAAACTAAGATTGCGCTCATTAGTTTCAATTAAAATTTTAGTTTAATTTCATTGCATATGTGTTGCTGAGAAATCTATTCAAGGTTTAATTTTTTTGTTTAGATTCAATTAAGCATGTCGTTGTGGTAATTCCTTCTTGTATCTATTCTCCATGAGAGATTTTCCCAGCCTTAGGCTTCATCATGGCGTTGATTGTTCTTTGTCCCATTTTAAGTTTTTAACTGAAGTTGCAACCCCGAATTGATATGGAAAGAATTAGTTGCACCTCTGCATTTTAAATTATTTGGACCATGCCCGCACGGGTGTAGACGGATTGGCAAGTGCCGTGTAAATGGAAGGAAATTTGTAAAATGAAGTCTCATGTTCGATTCTCACCTGGATTTACTCATGTGCCATTCTTGCGGGCTGGGTGGTTGCACCTGGGGTTATAGTGGTAGCCGACGGGGATCGACCCCATGTCACACGAGTACGAGAACAACTAGTTGTCGATTCCCCCAGTAAAAAAATAAAAAATAAATAAAAATAAATAAAAAAATAATAATATTTGGACCATGTTCCATTCTCCTCAACCTTGATAGTTGGCCTTTGAGATTGTTTTCATTTTTTCACAACATTTCGTTCTTTAATTTCGCCAAGTGGTTACCTTCAGTTCTCTTCATTGGGCTCAACATTTTTCCTCTGCATTTTTATTGAGAAAACTGTGCTCAGCCTATGGGGGAGGCTAGCACGTGTCTTCAACTTTATTTCTCTATGTTTTTTTAGAGAAAATCATGCTCAGACTATGGGCGAGGCTAGCACATGTCTTCACCTTTATTTCTTTGCGTTTTTATTGAGAAAATCGTGCTCAACTTGTGGGGGAGGCTAGCACATGTATTCACCTTTATTTCTCTATTTTTTTATTGATAAAATCGTGCTCATCTTGTGGGGGAGGCTAGCACATGTATTCACCTTTATTTATCTATGTTTTTATTGAGTAAATTGTGCTCATCCCATGGGGGAGGATAGCACATGTCTTCACCTTTATTTCTCTGTATTTTTATTGAGAAAATCATGCTCAGCCTATGGGGGAGGCTAGCACATGTCTTCACCTTTATTTCTCTGCATTTTTATTGAGAAAGTCATGCTAAGACTATGGGGGAGGCTAGCACATGTCTTCACCTTTATTCTCTGTGTTTTTATTGAGAAAATCATGCTTATCCTATGGGGGAGGCTAGCACATGTCTTTGCCTTTATTTATCTGTGTTTTTGTTGAGTAAATTGTGCTCAACATGTGGGGGAGGATAGCACATGTCTTCACCTTTATTTCTCTATGTTTTGATTGAAAAAATCATGGTCAGCCTGTGGGGGAGGCTAGCACATGTGTTCACCTTTATTTCTCTGTGTTTTTATTGAGAAAATCATGCTCAACCCGTTGGGGAGGCTAGCACATGTCTTCACCTTTTTATMTCTGAGTGGGCAGGAGTCCTCCAGCTCAACRTCGTTCTAGTTACTTAATAAGAAGGTTGAATTACATGAATTATCATTATGTAGTAAATTTTGATTTAACATTTACATTTAGAKTTATTTAATGCTATCATTTCTTTTTATGCTAAATTCATTSATGCTATATTTAGAGTCTTTAATTCTATATTCTCTCGTTTATGCTAAATTTGTTGATTCTATATTTAGAGTCTTTAATGCTATATGCTCTCYTTTATGCTATATTCAGAGTCTTTAATGCTATATTCCTTGATTGCATATTTAGAGTCCTTAAATGTTATATGCTCTTCTTTTAATGGTATTGTAAAGTGTTGTCTCRTTGCGCCTTAAGAATATTGTGGATGGATAAAATATTTAGTCAGAAGTTTACTCRCGCCATGATATATATATATATATATCTAGGTGTGGATAGCCATGTGTGTAGTTTACTCTTCCACCATTAATTGAGTTGACRCATAATTGTTGAAAGGAGGAGATCTCCTTGCACACTAAGTTAAATTGATGATACTATTGCKCCTAAACTTAATATGATTATGTTAAATTTATGATTTAGATTTCCTTGCACAAAACATATTAATGATGAGATTAATTAGAGGTTAGATTTATTGCGAGTGTAAATTATAGTGTAAGTAAATGATTTTGTGGACCTCAGAATTTTGTGCAAATGGAATGTAATGAAAGAAATGTTGTTCTAGATAATAAATTTCTCGCACACATAAAAGATGAATCATGATGCATTGAAGGATTTTTTTAGTTACTTAGGCGCCACAATAATTTAATGAATATTTACCTCGCGATGTTGATTTTCTATGATATAATAATAGAATTACATACGCATATTAATTTAAGTGGGTGTGCGATTGCTTCTTCATTTTTCTCTTGCACCTTGATTTTAATGTTAATTAATCTTTCATCTTGAATTATTTGATTTGTGAATGATTTAGTGGATAGTTTCTATTGTGCCTTTACTTAATTCGACATGTGAATCTTCTAGAATTGTTACTCTCACATGCAACATAAATTTAATATGGATGTATGATTGATGGTGATACTGATTACTGTTGCACTATGATGATTGATAAATAAGATTGATGTATTGATTTAGATGATGATTGGACTTGTTGTTAGTGGGATGTAGACACCTCCTTGTTCCTCAGAATAGTCGCCAGCCTTGAGACCTTAAATGGTTAAAATCAATTGGAACCTGAGCTTGAGCATTTCTTATGTGTCATGGAGTTCCTAACCTTCCAGGGTAGGTTGGTCGGGTAGCATCTTATGTCATTATTATGATTATATTTATGATCCTTAAGTTAGCGTTATTTTGTCTCATATTATCATTGTGTTATCTGATGATTATCCTAATGAGAGGAGTTGAGCACTTTGTGATTCATACTGTTTATGCATCCTTATTTATTTGTATGAATGCAATGATTATGGGTTGCTATTTATTTGTGTTAATGCATATATATGTGTATCGTTAGTCATGGAAATGATGTGACGACTTTATGTCGTGAATGATAGATAATGTTTTAATATTGTTTCACGGATATATTGGATGATGTGTCAATGATGTTGTTATTAATTGTAATGGATAATTCCTAATGCAAAATAAAATAAAATTAGAGCGGATTTAACCTCGCGACTTGGGATCATTATGACTTCCGCTGTATAAACCCTTCATTAAAACTTTATCTCTAATTAATTTGAATTGTATTTGTGTAGGTAATCATGGTTATAGGATGTTGCAAAGGAAGACGACGTGGTTCTAGGGGATGAGGCACGATGCATCTAGTAGCATCCACGCCAAAGGGGTCTAAACCCCAAGGAGAAGAACAAGTTATTGGACATGAAAAGATTCATATGGAGGATGTGGTTGGGTTGATGAGGTACTTTAAGAGGATATCAGAGGCCTTTATTAACCTTCTAGATAGATATGAGGCTAGGGCGTCGGTACCCCCTGAGGGTCCACCGCGCACCCCACATGATATTAGTAGAATTCACTGAGAACTCAAGAAGGTCAAGTTTCCCGAGTTCTTGGGTGCGACTGATGGTGTAGCCACTGAGGTGTGGTTGGAGAACATGGAAATGTTCTTTGAAATTTTTTACTACACCTTCAACATGAAGGTCCGCATGGCATTCTTTCAGCTGAAGGGGAGCACTCTTCTATGGTGTAAGACGCTCATGCCACAACTGAACATGGTCGTCGAAGAAGTGTAATGGGAATTGTTCAAGGAGACGTTCCAGGAGAGGTATATGTGATCTAGGTGGATATCAATGTCCACCCACCTTTTCCAACTGGCTCAAAACAATTTTCTAGCAATTTTGGTAATTTACTGTTTTTAGTAGGTTTTAACTTCTGGGGGCCATTTTGAGGGCCTAAATGAAGGTTTTTTTGGATCGAGATTCTTAATGATAGAAGAAGACTTTAATTTATCCCCCCAAATGAATCTCTTCGATGATACCTTTCCAACGAGATATCGTGCACCCAAAACATAGATCGTATGCCAAAGTTACGCCCCCGAGAAGTTGATACACCAAACTACCCAAAACGGGGTCCACAAAACTGGTAGCTTTTCATCTTCTGGGGTTAGGGTTTTGGATTTTATTTATGATAAAAAATTCCTTTTGAGCCTCATTATAAAATCATCTTCTTGCGAATGATATTAGCGGACACATCTCTTCTCAGAGATAAGTTGCCACCATTCTAGCGAGTATTTCACTCTGTATTTTTAAAGTCTTTGTACATTTTCGCTCATTAATAGAAAATTGTGTATTATTGTATCTCTGTGTTTATGATTTCATCTCTGATACATTTCTATTATATTATTGGACATCTTAGATATCTATGTACATTGGTTTATTATATCTTCGCTCTCATTTTGTGCTGAAAATAATCTGGATCAGTGGTATTAGAGTAGGCTTCTCTTGATCATTTTTTTAGTGCATGTCCCCGACGAGGTCCGAGTATAGAAATTTGGGTCTCACGATTGTCTATATTGAGTATAATATCTCTTGCATGCCCTAGAAAGCCCCCTTGGAAAAAGAAAAGAAAAATGGCGGAGTAGACAATTCTATCAATCTATTGCTAGAGCAAGCTCTCACACGACAGAGAGACGGAATGATGGAGAATTTTTCCCACATCCTTCAATGCTTGCCGATAAAAACAGACACATATTTATCAAATAGCCACTTTGGAAGAACCTCTCATTTCAAGGTACAGGTTAATTTTGATATTCTCATATTTGTAGGTCAGATAGATGCGAATGCCCCAAACAAATGGTTAAATCTGTTAGAAGGTTATTTTTCTGTTCAGAATTTTTTCAACATGGAAAATATCACCTTCACACTTCTTAAATCTCTCCCCCATGTCAAACATTAGTGGGAAACTTACTAGGATCAAATTTCCACAGAGGATTCTGGATTATATGGGACCGAACCCACTTGGGATTTCTTTGTGGATACGGTAAAGGAACAATATTACCCTGTTGGCAACTATGAGGACCAGTACATGAAATGGACCACACTGCAGCAAGAGAGGGGACAAGCAATTCTGAATTTCACCAATACCTTCCATACCTTGCACACCAATATGGGTATCAAAGACTCGGAATGACATTTGGTTCTGAAATACCATGGGGCTCTACATAGATACATCTAAACTGAAATGGATTTTCTAGGAATCTCATCACTCAGTGCTGCTCATCGATATGCTGTTAAAATCAAGCATAAATTTAAGCACCAAAACAAACGGGAGTTTGTGTATGCAAATCTGCAACAACCAAAGTATGATAAAGATGAACCTAACAAACAGTCTTTTGAAAACCAGTCCAAGCCACATGAAAAGAAAGGTCATGAGAATACAAAGAAGGACACCCGAAAATGGTGTGATTTCCACAAAATCCCCTGACACAACACCGAGGAATGTCGCTCAAAATAGTCATTGGTGGACAAGATCAAAGAAAAGGAGCTGAACCCTAATTCAGAATGTGATTACAAAAATATTGGTAAAATACAGATCATCAACATAGACCTCACTTCTATTGTCGCGACCACAACAATTCAACTAGAAGAACCAACAGATCCTAAAGAGAGGGAGCACCTTTTTCATTCACATATGTGGGTGAATGGGACCCTGCTGCATTTTATTCTTGATAGCAGAAGACATAAGAACCTCATCTCAACAGAGATTGTCAAATAGTTGGGATTGTCGAAAACACTACACCCATAGCCATACAACACCGGGTGTCTTCACCAGGGATGATATCTTTGTGTTAGCCAACAGTGTTGATTGTCATACGACATCCAACCCTTCAAGGATGAGGTATTATGTGATGTTTCACCACTAGATGTATGTGATGTTCTCTTGGGACAACCATATATGTGGAAGTGCCATGTTGTTTATGAGTCTCGACCTTACAGTGTCATTGTTTCTTTGGGGGGTCATCTCTACAAAATACCAAAGGTAGTTCTGACTATTATTCCACCTAAACAATGCTGCAAAGTAGTATCTCATACTACAAAATTCATCTTCTTCACAATCTTTTCAAAAGGTGAACAGAAGGATACTGCAACCACTACAACCTTGGCCCAAGCACCTTCTATCCAACAGAAGCAGATCGACAAGATTTAAAAAAAGTGTAAATATTCCTTCTGTGCACAAGCATCTCAGGTAGCCAGAATGGTTAAAAAGGTCCAACCCTTCCAGCCACATGTTTTTGAAAACTTTCAACAAGCTAAGCAATGCAACTTATCCAACAATGCAAGCAGCTCATCAAGATGCAGATTCAACAAACGTTTTTCCCTCTCCCCCGGGAACTCATTGCAATGGATACCATTTCTTCATAAGGAGAGAGGATTAATCTAGGTGGATATTGTTGGCCACCCACCTTTTCCAACTGGCTCAAAACAAATTTCTAGCAATTTTGGTAATTTACTATTTTTAGCAATTTTTAACTTCCAGGGGCCATTTTGAGGGCCTAAATGAAGGTTTTTTGGGATGGAGCTTCTCAATGATATATAAAGGCTTTTATTTATCCCCCTAAATTAATCTCCTCGACGATATATTTCCAATGAGCTATCGTGTGACCAAAATAGAGATCGTATGCCAAAGTTACGCCCCCAAGAAGTTGATACACCAAACTACCCAAAATGGGGTCCACAAAACTGTTGGATTTTCACCTTTTAGGGTTAGGGTTTTGGTTTTTATTTATGATATAAAGGGCCTTTGGAGCCTCATTTTAAATTCATCTTCTTGTGAATGCGAGTAGCGGACACATCTCTTATCAGAGATAAGTTGCCACCATTATAGCGAGTATTTCACTCTGTATTTTTACAGTCTTTGTACATTTTCACTCATTAATAGAAAATTGTGTATTACTGTATCTCTGTGTTTATGGTTTCATCTCTGATACATTTCTATTATATTATTGGATATCCAAGATATCTTAGTACATTGTTTTATTATATCTCCTCTCTCATTTTGTGTCGAAAATAATTCAGATCAATATGTCTAAGGAATTCATTGAGTGTCAGCTCAATGAGTTCAATGCCTTATGACAGGGAGGTTGCATGGTTCCCAATTATAAGGCTTGTTTCATAGAGTTTCTTAGGTATGCTCCACATCTGAACACCGAGAAGCTTAAGGTCAACAAGTTTTTGTTTAGACTTAACCTCAACATTCGTGTGAAGGTGAGGATCCTAATTCCTCAAATGTTGCACAATGTTGTCCAAAAGGCCCTCATAGATGAGGAAGATCTCATTAGCATGGGTCAAAGAAGAAATCTTGTGATACCGATGGGACATGCAACATCTAGTGCAGAGAAACATCATACACTATCTAGAAATCCATCAGGGTATCAAGGTTCTTTGAGAGGATCGACGTTCGTGACACCACAGTGACCAACACCTTAGCAGCAGACTCCCTACAGAGGACCACAACACCAACAACAACATCAATCACAACAAAAATAGTTCAGGCCTGTTCAACAAAATAGACCAGGGTTATAGGCTAGTGGGCCATCAACTTCTACTTCAGGGACCAAGAGTATTGGGCTGAAGAATGGATGATGGACATATGGAGAGACACATTACTACCATGATTGCCCAATTGGGAGGGTGATAACATTTGGGTCAGCTAGATACACTATAGTAGGAGATTTGGGAAAGTCCCACCAGATTCATGTACTAGTGAATAACCGCTAGGACGAGCACTAGTCTACTATTCTCGAGACGTCAGGTACCATCGCTAACCATACCTTTAGTATTTTGATAGATCTAAGTGATACAGAGAGATTTATTTTTGGTGAAGTGCTAAAAAGAATTAAGGTAAAGGTAGTTGAACATGATGAGTTTATCTACATGGAAATGGATTCAGAAGCCAAGCAAAAGGTTGGAGGAAAGGTTACAGACTATAGCCTTAACCTGGGAGAATTTGTCGTGAAGGACAACCTATATGTCATGATCTTAGGATCTTATGACATCGTGATCGGTATATACTAGATGGAATCACATGATGTGATACTCAATTGAAAGTTGAAATGGTTGAGTTTGACAAATGACGAGGGACAGAGACAAGTGATTTTAGGAAGGAATAAGGGAGTTTCCCTAAGGTTCATTTCTTCCCTACAACTACAAAAGAGCATGCGCAAGGGATGCAAGATTTATCCAATCCTTATGTTGAACGTAAAGGGCATTGCATAAGGACTAGAAAACCTTCTAGTAGTACAAGAGTTTGTTGACGTATTCCCAGAGGAGTTACCAAGTTTTCCGCTTGAGAGGGAATTGGAATTTACCATCGACCTAAAACATGGAACTGAATTGATAACAAGAATTCCTTATCAGATGTCAACCCCTGAGCTATAGGAGTTGAAAATGCAACTGAAAGAGTTGTTGGAACTAGGGCTTATACGTCCAAGTGTGTCACCTTGGGGTGCACCTGTTATTTTCATATGGAAGAAGGCTGGGTCATGGAGACTCTACATTGAATACCATCAATTGAACAAGGAAACAATCAAGAACCAATATCTGTTGCCAATAATAGATGATTTGTTTGATAAAATGAAGGGCACGATGGTGTTTTTGAAGATTGAATTGAGATCACAGTATCACCAGTTATAGATCAAGGAGGAAGACATTCCTAAGACCACATTCAAGATGAGGTTTGGACAATACAAGTTTATCGTATTACCTTTTGGACTGACAAACACCCTAGGGGTATTCGTGAGCTTGATGAATGGGGTGTTCCACGAATACTTGGACAAGTTTGTTCAAGTATTCATTGAAAATATTTTGTTATATTCTCGAACGATGGAAGAACATGACAGACATTTGCGCTTGGTACTAAAATGCTTACAAGAGAACAAATTATATGGGAAACTATCAAAATTCTCTTTTTATCAATCGAGGATTCATTATTTAGGGCATGCCATCTTCGACGAAGGTATCGTTGTGGATCCAGCGAAGGTAGAGTCTATTACGGAATTACATGTGTTAATGAATGTTCCCGAAGTACGCAACTTCATGGGTTTAGCGGGATATTATCGATGGTTCATCAAAGGTTTTTCGAAGATAGCAAATCTAATTACAAAATTGCAAAAGAAGAACAAGAAGTTTGTATTGCACGGAAGAATTTCGAAGGATCAAGGAGCTTTTGACGACAACGTTGATTCTAAAATTCCTTGACATGGACGAGGAATTATTGGTATGCATAGATGCATCCAAGGAAAGCTTAGGCAGAGACTTGATGTAAGATGGTTGAGTGATTTCTTACATCTCAAGGAACTTAAGAGAGAATGAGGAGAACTACGTGATGCATGATTTGGAGTTATTAACCATTGTGTATGCCCTGAGAGTGTGGAGACACAACCTTGTTGGATGGAAATTCAAATTGAAAACAAACCATTATGGTTTGCAGCAAATTTTTTCACAAAATGACTTGAATGTGCGGAAAAGGCATTGGTCAAAAATGCTTAGCGAGTTCGATTTTGAGATTACCTACATAAAAGGAACAATGAATAGAGTGGAATATGCATTGAGTCAGAGACCACACATATTTTCGGTGATACCTCTTTGGACGAATCTTCAGGAGAATATTCTAACTCTACAATGCGATGACGACTCGTATAAATAGGTTAAGGAAAATATCAAACAAGACACCATGTTGGTATCAAAATTTGAGGGATTTACTGTGGACAACGACGGATTAATGAGGTATAATGATCATATTTATGTACCTCCTAAAGACGATTTGAGAAGGTTGATATTAAATGAAGCTCATAGAGTAGTATACATGGCTCATCCAGTAGTCAGGAAGATGAGGGAAGACCTTAAACCCTTCTTCTTTTGGAAAGGAATGAAGTCGAACATAGTCAACTATGTGGAGAGATGTCTATCATGCCAATAAGTGAAGGCTGAACATAGTCATCTGATAGGATTACTACAACCACATGCTATTTCAAAATCGAAATGGGAGGTCATTCCGATGGAATTCATTGTTGGATTGTCGTTGACGACAAGGAGGCATGACTTGATTTTTGTGGTAATTGACACTCTAATGAAGAGTGCACATTATATCCCTGTGCATATGACGTATCAGGCTCTAGACATAGATATATTTTTTTATCAACGAGATAGTGATATTGCATGGCGTGCCTAAGAGGATCATATCTAATCGAGGATTAGTGTCTACAGGACGATTTTGGACTAGTTTCCAAGAGGCCTTGGAAACCCAACTTAGCTTTAGTACCGCACATCACCTGAAGACAGAAGGACGGAAAAAAATAATGGACCAAATCTTGGAAGACATGTTGGAACTTTGGAGGAGCTCTTTCCATTGGTAGAGTTTGCATACAACAACAACTATCAAATCACCATTAAGATGGCATTGTTTGAGTTTCTTTACGAGCGATCGTGTCAGATTCCTTTGAGTTGGGATCAGCTTGAGCATAGGGTCTTGGTAGGACAAAAAGAAATCCAAGAAATGGAAGAACAAATGCATACGATAAGACAAAGGATTAAGGAAGCATAGGATCGGTATAAGAGTTATGTCGATGCGCATCGCGTTGACTGTAGTTATGAAGTTGGTGATTGAATATTCTTGCGGGTGAAATTGCACAAGAGTTTGATCAAGTTTGGAAAGGGTGCTAAACTCTCTCCTAGGTTTGTGGTACCTTTTTAGTTGTGGAAAAGAAATGGCTTGTCGCCTATCGCCTAGCCTTTCCTGATTCTTTGAGGTGTATGCACGATGTTTTTCATGTATCTGTTTTAAGATATTATTTTAGTGATCCTACACATATGACTGACATGAGTTCCTTACAGGTGTCGGATGAGGGTGCACTCACAATGAATCCAACCCACATTCTAAACCATCGCATTCTACAACTATGACATCGAACAATCGATTAGGTCAAGGTCCATTGGGACAATTGTAGTCCACACTCGGCTACCTGGGAGGATGCATATGATATGTGCCAACAATTATCATTTTTGTTTGATAGTTAGACATTTAGATCTTTTTAGATACTTTATTTACTGCACATTGTACTGTGAAACCTCAGGACGAATTTTAAAACAAGAGTGGGTGTATGTAATATCACGCTCTTGCATGAACATGATTTAACTTATTCTTTGAGGACACTTGCATGCAAGTGATCTGGTTCATTATATGATTTTCTGCTTCACTTATGGATTACGATGATGATGCTTATGGATTATGATGTTATGTTATTTGATTATCTATGTATAGACATGTGTTATTGATGGGTTTCTCTTGAGTATGTAGGACACTTGATAGATTAGGGATGCCAATGACATCGATGGACCTCCTTGGACTCCGGATCAAGTTTGGGAGTAGACTATATATGGTTTGGGTATTTCATTTTTTGCATATGTGACATATGCACAGGTATATTATGATGTTTTTATGGATCGTTGACATGTTTTGTTGATGGATGACGACCAATGATTGCTTGCTAATCAGAATCACATTACGAGTAAAGGGGCCATGCACAACAACTGATATTGAGGGAGAGGTGTGGTAGTCCTGCCACAACCTACTAGCACTCTCGTTGTGGATCAAATTGTAGGTTAATGATTACCTAGTTCGAGAGATCCACGATGTCATGAGGGAAGACTAAGATGGTCACTCTTGAAGATTCTAAAGGGAACAGAATAAGGTAGGGTCCTTATTCCTTAGACGCCCTTAGTCTCTCACAAAGTTGTCTGATGGAGTATTGGCTCCAAGGGTTGGACAACTACCAAAATCAATCAAAGGTGTGTGGCACCCTTGGAGCACATAGTGCATCTTGAAGGGCATGTCGCATCAATAAAACATGAATAAAGGCGAGTGCCACCCTTGGAGCACGTAGTGTGTCTTGAAGGTAATGTCATGATTTTTAATAAAGGTGAGTCAATGAGCCTAAGTGCCTAGAAAATGATATTTTATTTTGACATGATCAACCTTAAAATAAATGTTAAATGAGTAAATTTTTATTAATTATAAAATTCCCTTAAAAAAAAACATTTCTAGGCCTAGTTGAAAATTAAGCCTGGGTCTAAATAAGGTAAGAAGACTAAAAACAAAAAAAAACTAAATGATCAATTAATAAAAGGGGGATGAAAAAAAATCAAGTTAAGAATTTAAAAGAGAAATATTTATCTAAAGATTTAATTACTGATTATGTGTTAGACATGCTAAATTGGAACTTAGAAAAAAAGGGGAAATGAATGTAAAAAGGAATGTGGAAACATAAAAAGGAATCTAGTCTAGTCTAACTAAAGAAATTTCCTAAATAAAATACAACTAAGTTTTAGAAAGGCGCCAATCATTAAAAGGAAATATAGGGAATAAAGGGACAACAAGGAGCGTTTTTAGGAGCGCTTTTAGGATGGGTGAGGGAAATTGAAATTTAATTAAATTAAATGAATGAATTTTTGGTGCAACTAAGGGATCAGTTGACAAGTGTACGAGGGAGAGTATTTCCTAATTAAATTTTAATAAAACAAATTAATTGTGCAAATGGAAAGTGGTCACTAAGAATAACTCTATAAAAGTAATGAATGAGAAGAGGAATAGATCACGACTGGTATGCGTAAGGTTATGCTGCCAAAATTTCTTTTACTGGTTTTTCTTGTGGGAGTTGGGATACCGAGCT
Organism: Picea glauca; assembly: GCA_000966675.3. Taxonomy (NCBI): domain Eukaryota; kingdom Viridiplantae; phylum Streptophyta; class Pinopsida; order Pinales; family Pinaceae; genus Picea; species Picea glauca. The sequence continues at coordinate 105,674 of JZKD02S1638378.1, forward strand.
CGAAAAGAGAGTGGTAGCTTGACCTTGCAAGGTGAGCTAGGAGATAGATTTTTCTCTAGTTTTGTGTCTGTGGCCCCTTTGCGGGTCGACGGGCTAAGGGGAAAGAAGAGTATCCTTAGCATTGGCTGGGAGGTATCAGTGAGGTCTTCATGATTAGCAAGTAGAAGACAGGAGATAGCGCAAGAACGAAACAACAACTTTGGATTCTTTGCCTCCAGTTACGACAATTATAAACCGAGATTGTGCTCATTAGTTTCAATTAAAATTTTAGTTTAATTTCATTGCATACACGTTGCCGAGAAACATATTCAAGGTTTAATGTTTTTGTTGAGATTCAGTTAAGCATGTCGTTTTGGTAATTCTGTATTTTATTTATTCTCCATAAGATATTTTCCCAGCCTCAGGCTTCATCATGGCATTGATTTTTCTTTGTACCATTTTAAAATTTTAACTGAAGTTGCAGCACCGAATTGATTTGGAAAGCATTCGTTGCACCTCTGCATTTTAAATTATCTGGACCATGTTTCCCTATCCTCAGCCTTGATAATGGGTCTTTGAGATTGTTTGAACTTTTTCAAAACATTTCATTCTTTAATTTCTCCAAGTTGTTACCTTCAGTTCTCTTCATTGAGCTCAATGTTTTTCCTCTACGTTTTTATTGAGAAAATCCTGCTCAGCCTATGGGGGGAGGCTAACACATTTCTTCACCTTTATTTCTCTGTGTTTTTATTGAGAAAATAATGCTTAGCCTATGGGGGAGGCTAGCACATATCTTCACCTTTATTTCTCTGCGTTTTTATTGAGAAAATTGTGCTCAGCCTATGGGGGAGGGGAGGCTAGCACATGTCTTCACCTTTATTTCTCTTCATTTTTATTGAGTAAATCATGCTCAGCCTGTGGGGGAGAATAGCACATGTCTTCACCTTTATTTCTCTTTTTTTTATTATTGAGAAAATCATGCTCATCCTGTGGGGGAGACTAGAACAGATCTTCACCTTTATTTCTTTACATTTTTATTGAGAAAATCATGCGCATCCTATGGGGGAGGATAACACATGTCTTCACCTTTATTTCTCTGCATTTTTATTGATAAAATAGTGCTCAACCTGTGCGGGAGGCTAGTACATGTCTTCACCTTTATTTCTCTGCGTTTTTATTGAGAAAATCATGATCATTTTGTGGGGGAGGATAACACATGTCTTCTCCTTTTTATATCTTCATGGGTGGAGGTCTTCTAGCTCGACGCAGTTCTAGTTACTTAATAAGAAGGTTGAATTACACGAATTATCATTATGGAGTAAATTTTAATTTAACATTTACATTCAGATTTAATTAATGTTATCAACTCTTTTTATGCTAAATTCATTGATGCTATATTCAGATTCATTAATGCTATAAGCTCTCCTTTATGCTAAATTCATTGATGCTATATTCATAGTCTTTAATGCTATATGCTCTCCTTTATGATATATTCATTGATGCTATATTCAAAGTCTTTAATGCTATAAGTTGTTATTTAATGATATATCCCTTTATGCTATATTCAGTGTCCTTAAATGTTATAAGCTCTTCTTTTAATGGTATTGTAAACTGTTGTCTTGCTGCACCTTAAGAATATTGTGGATGGATACAATATTTAGTCATAAGTTTACTCATGCCATGGATAGTCATGTGTGTAGTTTACTCTTCCACCATTAATTGAGCTGATGCATAATTGTTGAAAGGATGAGATCTCCTTGCGCACTCAGTTAAATGAATGATACTATTGTGCCTGAACTTTATATGATGTATGCTGAATTAATGGTTTAGATTTCCTTGCACAATACATATTGATGATGAGATTAATTAGAAGTTAGATTTATCGCCCGTGTAAATTATAGTGTAAGTAAATGATTTTTTGGACCTTAGACTTTTGCGCAAATGGAATGTAATGAAAGGAATTTTGTTCTAGATAATAAATTTCCCGCACGCATAAAATATGATGTATTGAAGGATTTTTATAGTTACTTAGGCGCCACAACAATTTAATGGATATTTAGCTCGCATCATTGATTTGTTGTGATATAATAATATAATTACATGTGGGACTTAATTTAAGTGGGTGTGTGATTGCTTCTTCATTTTTATCTTGCATCTTGATTTTAATGTTAATTAATATTGTGTCTTGAATTATTTGATTTATGAATGATCTAGTGGCTAGTTTCTCTTACGCATTTACTTAAGTCGACATGTGATTGTTCTATAATTGTTACTCTCATGCACAACAAATATTTAATATGGATGTATGATTGATGATGATACTGATTACTGTTGCACTATGATGATTGATGAATAGGATTGATGGATTGATCTAGATGATGATTGGACTTGTTGTTAGTGGGATGTAGACACCTCTTTGTTCCTCAAAACAATCGTCAACCTTGAGACCTTAAATGGTTAAAATAAATTGGAACCTAGGCTTGAGCATATCTTATGTGTTCTGGAGGTCCTAACCTTGTAGGGTAGGTTGGGTAGGTAGTATCTGTTAGACAACTGAGAGGGGGGGGATGAATCAGTTGTTACCGTTCTTAAACAATTATGCTTCTTTTAAACTCTTTGCAAAAACACTGAATGATGATCACAATAATCCATGGAAATAAACAATGGCACATTCAGCATTAGTCACATATATGAGAAACACAGAGACAAATATTTCCTGAGGAAATCCATACATGTTAAAAACCTCTTTTTCTTTATATGATAAGTAATAGTTACATTCTTTACATTATCATACATATGAGAACCAACTCATAATGAGGCTACAACCTCTGTTTTGCAAGATACTACTTTCTGAGAGAACCAACTCTCTGTTTTCTCTAGCACCCACTAGAAGGAAGCACCACCTCCCTAGTTTCTCTAGCACCAACTAGAAGGAAGCACCAACTCCCTGGTTTCTCTAGCACCAACTAGAAGGAAGCACCAACTCCCTGATCATTTCCAGCACCAACTGGATGGAAGCATCAACTTCCAATCATACAGGCACCAACCTGTATAATAGAGAACAAGAGTTCTCCCTTGCACCACCCTGCCACCCTGGTTTCTCTTGCTGCAACCAGATGGAAGTTACAACTCCCTGTGTTCAAGCACCCACTTGAACCTCTGAGGACAACAGTCCTCCCGAGCACCTCCCAACCACCCTGAAATATAAATATTTGCTACTGAAACTTATTACAGTGATATAATGTTCAACAATGGCTTACCAGACTCATCATTATTCTGCTGCATTTTGTTACTCTGTCTGCTTCACTACCTTCCTACACACATGACTTGCACTCTCTGTTCTTCTACCATTTATACTCTCTGCACCATGTCCCTTCAATGCAACCTTCCTCTACTATGTATTTCTACTCCTACGCTCTGCCTCCTTGCTCACACTTCAATCCTTCTACACAGTGACCACAACAACTCCAACAACAACAACAACCCCTTTTCTTCTCTGTACCATGTATATATATAGTTTATGTGCATCTTGTGCATGCAATAATCGCCATTCCTATGCATGCTCATATCGCGCCAATCTCCTCCACATCTCAAGTGCTCTGCGTGATCATCATCACGACTCTTCGACTTCTTTGGCAGTTCAAATGCGTGTTCGGCATCACTGGGTGTTATACTAAGATTCCTCAGCCTCTTTGGCAGTTGAGACTCTTCGTCTCCTCTGTGACAGTCGAGCTCACCTTCTTTGTTTTAGTTACAGGCTTCCACGCTCATCCATCTGTCAATCCCTTCTCAGAATAGTCTTCCTTCACTTGGATGAAGCTTGGAGACTCTTCATCTCCTCTGGCGATCACACCGGGGTCTCTTCAAATTCTCTAGCAGACGCCATCAATGGTTTCTGGCAGTTTCACTGTGTCGTGCATCAGTAGCCCTCCGATCAACACTTGATCTGATAATTCATATTACATCGCGATTTCACCTATCACGATATCGGGATTCCTGATGTCAATAATCTTTGACATGTCCAACTCTTGATCCTCGATGCTTCTCCATTGATTGGAATCAATGGTCTGGATTTGATCTTGATTCAACGACTGCGATTTAAGTCGTGATTTTTCATATCGAGGAATTGAGATTCCTGTTGCAATGTTTCTTTGACATTTCCAAAACGCGATCCTCAAAAATTTCTCACCTCTCTTACTCCGACTCCTTTATCAATTTTCTCATGAGTGGATGACTCCCCCTGTCACTGCTATCTCTCTGCTTCTGACTATTTTCCCCCTTTGTTCCTAAAAGGTTAACTTTCCTTGACAAGGTCTTTCCTCTTGTTGTCTC
>JZKD02S1638389.1:0-10285 GCA_000966675.3 Picea glauca
CCTGGGAAGCCCTTCTAACACAAGGGTCAAGCATTAGGTCGCATTGGTGTTGGCAGAGATACTAACCTGCTTTGTTGACATCGGTGTAGAGATTGCACGTATTACGGGGGTCACTATGAGGTATACCCACAATTATGAGTGGAATCCTTTGAGTTGATTTCGGGCTAGATACCCTGCCTTTGCATGTGGATCGGACTGACGACTGTTTCTCCAGGCAGTACTGTTGTTTGTGGTGACATTAGTGGCTTATCTCTCTAGGTCCTTACCCAAGGTGACTGTGGAGGGGAAAGTCTCCACGGTACCTGGAATCGACATTGATCAAACTCACTCGAGCTCCTTGGAGGGTATACCCACGATTATGTGTGGGAGATTGCACCAGGGCGTAAGTCTGTTAAGCAGGTCGTCAACGTAACTTTTCCACCCTAGCCCAGCCCCTTCTTGTCTCATTGTTGTGATGTTGGATTTCATCACCAACTAGTGGCTTCGATATTAGAAGGTATTGTTTGCTTGGTGATTGCTTCTAGATTTTGTTTACTAGTGTGTGTTGTTTGTTTCTCATAGTTGGCTATAGGATTTTCGTTGCGGAGTTTGTTACTTGTTTACAATTGCTCCTCCGCGACGTTCACGTAGGATGCAAGGTTTGTCTCTGGAACATCCGGAAGCTTCACAAACTTTGCACACCACAACACCTAAGGGTACCCCTGAGGACTCTCCTCATCCGGGTGAAATCCCTCTTGTTACTCGACCACACGTGGACATAAGTGACGTCCCAGAAGTTTTTACACCACCGCCACAAGTAGCACCTACTGATCCTCTTGCTAAATTTCGAATCACCAATACTGTAGAGGATTATCGCATCCGTCGTGGTGAATGACCTCCAGGACGATTTCATCTTTCTGAAGAAACTCTTGCTATATATTCTGAATCAATTGTTGGGCCTTCTCATGGTGTAGTAGGCCAAGATCCTTCTTGGTCAGGTGATTTCCGATGAGTCTTGTTTGGTATTGAATCCCCTGTCTACGAAATCATAAACCTTCCTGTGTCTCCTGAACCAGAAACTACACCAGAGACTACCAACTATCATTTTTTTCTCCCTCCCGAGATGGCCCATCTCGCAATTACTTCGAGTGTCCAAACCAGAGTTACTGCAACTACTCTTCCTCCTATTAATACCCAGAGAACTCCTGAGGCTAATCTGAATTTACCTCCCGGTTACCATGCGCTGAATCCATCGTTGAATGTTTCTCATCCAACACCCCCACAAACTACAGCTGGTTCTCTAGGTGGTCCTCAGTTACCTGGGCATCCTATTCCCGGTTTCATCCCAACACTCCCTCAGTTTCCTACTGGTAATCCTAATGCTAGTAGCATTATCCCGACCGTTGCACCTAATATACAAATTCCTGTTGGAGGCCAGGGTAGTACGTTTCATTTTCCCAGATATACTGCAACTACTACATAACCTACAGTTGGTATACAACTTCCGGGTGGGACTATCCCTTTGATAGGGGGACCAACCTCACCGTTAGGACAAAACATACCTCCTGAATTGGCCCAGTATTGGAATCAACTTATGCAAAACTTTCCTCAAAATGTTGGGGGACAACAAGCTGTCCCTACTATAGGCCAACCATATCCAGGGGTGACTAATCCTATCTGGGGTTCTGGACAAACTACTCAACCTCAAACTCAAGGTCAAAATCCTTGGGGTTACTATCCTATTCAACCACCATAGGGCCAGCCAGGATCTTCTCTCTGGGGGTAGACTGCATACGGTCCCACTAGTTTAACGACAAGGCTTCCACCCCAAAGTCACCAGTATCCTCAAGTGAATCGACAGTTTCCTTTTCTTGCTACTCTGGATCTGCCAGATTTGTCTAGGATTCTTAATGATCCTATTCGTCACTCTCCCCAATGGCCTGCTATTCCTGCAAAGCTTCCATTGGACATTCAAAAATTTGATGGGAAGGTGGGAGAGGACCCAAATAATCATGTCATGACTTTCCATTTGTGGTGTTCATCCAACTCATTGATGGACGACTCCATTCGCTTGCGTCTTTTTCAACGTACTCTTACAGGTGCTGCTGCAAAGTGGTACATTGAATTACCACGAGGTTTCTTTTTGGATTTCAACACCCTCGCAATGGCCTAAATATATCCCACCACTAAGCAGAATAGTGAATCAAGACATTGTACCCAAAGACTTTGACTATGCTATAGTCACCGCATACCTCCCGAAAGGGGTGCGCGTAGTTCATGTTGACCAGGAGAATCTCACCGCATTGAAATTTAGTGATTTTAACCTTGGACATAGCAAGTTATACAGTATGCTAGCCCTGCAAAAGTAATTGACTATTACAAAAGGAAAGAACCCCAATATTGTACCATAGCAATGGAACCATAACCTTGCGCAGTCAACCCTCCTCAATGTGATGAAGATTCCACATTTCGGGAGGCATCAGGAAGTAAATTCATGTGTTAGACTATTGTTGTTCTGCTACCATGGAGGATACCTATGGTTGGACCATCGCATCATTGTGGATCCGATTCTAATCAATCGGATCACTGGGCTAAGCATGCAGGGCCCTGACCCACAGGAATTTTACCCAGGAAAGACTGCAGATCGTGCTCTCGCTCAACGAATAAAAGACACATATGGAGATCTGGAGAATGGAATGCAAGGTTACATGGTAGCCTCCATTGATAATGCAGCAATGTGCCTTGGTTGCTAGCTGATAGCAGGAAAGTTAGTCCAAAAAAACAGACCTACACGGGTGACTGGATTTGTAGTTGACCTCGTAGGGAAGTGCACAGAGGGACTATAAATGAACTAGGCAAAATACCTTATAAATCAGCCAGAGTTTGACTATAAACAAGTGCAGGACCAAGGGTATGAGTTCCATTTTAGCTAGTTTCTCATACTCATTGCTTTCATCACTTCGGAACTGCCCAAGGGAGCCACTTTTCTGGAGATTGAACGCTTTGAACCATTGGCCGCGAAGTTCTGTACACTGTGGTACTCCAGTGACATGAAAAAATAGTGGCAGTCCAATGTCGTCTTCCACGCTTACTACACTTAGTTGAAGAATTCCATTCAATCTACACTGCGCATCACAACCAACATGCTTCATAGGTTTAGACCTTTGATGAAATTCAGCGTAGATCGTCACTTCACCTACATCATAGCATCCGCAGATGAGCACAAACAACAACTCCAGTCATATTACAAGCTAACAGAAGATGACTTGGAGGAGATTACAAAGGAATGGTCGACAGAACTCCTTGATGCAGTAGACCCCACAGAGATGTCCGACGTAGATAGCCCTGAAGATATGATGGATACACCAGGACCGCACAAGACTAAGAAGGATGTGGAAGTTCAATATATCCACAGCACATCCACGAAGACTGCTTCGCTCTCACCTATGAAGAGAGGTGATGATGAAGAACTAGGGGGCACAGAAGTTGAACAAAGCAAAGGCGAGGTTACTTAGCCTAGGGACGAGGAAGATCCCTGCAAGAAAAGGAAGATTACCCCACCAAAGCTCTCATCCCAAAAGAAAGCTAAGGCCACCCAGACCACACTTAAAAATTACCTTACCCTAGATGATTTTGACTTCTTAATTGCCAAACTGAATGATGTTTCACTATATCTCACTTAAAATCAAGAAGCAAAGCAGGAGGAGCTATCCAGCCAGATCACATGAGAACTCAAAGAAGTCCAGAAGGCACTCCAGTCTAGCCAAGCAGTTTCTACGGTGCCCTTAACAATGGAAATAACAAAATAGGCAATGAGCCCACACAGTTACGCCAGATTGCCGAAAAAGTTGAAGCTCGCCTTCGACGAGCTCAAGAAGACATAGCGTAATCCACCCAGGCTTTGGCACGAGAATAGAGCGCACATGGATAACAATGGAGGAAGGAAGAACAGGAGCATCTTGCCTTACAAGCGAAGTGGGAGGAAAAATCATAGTTACAGCAGAGCAAGGACCAGTTGCTAGCAGAGAAACATGAAGTACAGGAAAGAGTTCACAAAGCATTGCACTCTGTGATGATCATAGAAGTAAATATGGAAGATCGTCTCCCACAGTAGGTGACCCAACTGGAAGAAATAATCCAGCTATAAATTTTAACCTTGTACAATGTCTAATGTAAACAGATATTCAGAAAAGAACAGAAAATATACAATGGAAAATACAAACATTACACAGATATTTTTCCCCTGGAAACCCAAACTGGGAAAACCAGCATATATTATATTCATTCATTGTGTTACATTGTTTACAATACAATATACATATAGGAGCTAGCGGCATCCAAAACCCTAACCCAATGACTTGGATTAGTCCAAAACCCTAATTCCTTAACCAGAAATAGAAAACCATAGGAAAAAACCATGTGTCGAAAAAACCACCTAAATACATGACATGTTTCACGAGGTAGGTGTCACATTTCTCGAAGCAGAAAAAAAAATTATGGGGGTAGCGCCCCCATACCCCTATGCATATGCTCAAACTCTACTACTCGTGCAAAGAATATAACACACACCCAACATTCTCCCACTTGTTGTTTTATTTCCATACAGGGGGTTACAGGGTTACATAGTCAAAAATCCAGGACAACAATGCCCATGGATCCTCTACACCAAGAGAACTTCTCAGTGTTCACAGATTTTGTTAATGAGTTTGCAACATTCTTCAAAGTGTCCACCTTCATCAGTGACACTTTATTTTCTTCAATCATGTCTCTCACAAAGTGATATTGAACATCAATGTGCTTTGTCTTTGAATGATAAGCAGTGTTCTTCACCAAAAACATTGCACTCTGACTGTCACACTCTATCCTTATAGCTTGTTGTACCAACCCAATACCTGAACACGATATTTGTAATCATACTACTTCCTTACTTGCATGAGTGGCTACCATGTATTCATATTCTGTAGTTGAAAGTGCCACTACAGCCTGTCTTTTGCTCATCCAACTTATTGCTCCTCCAAACAGGTTAANTCCATAGCTAGAAGTGCCACGCAAATACCTGAAAACCCTTTTTATTGTTGTCCAATGCTCCTTCCCTGGTTTTGACATATACCTACTCAAAACTCCCACTGCATGTGCAATGTCCGGTCTAGTATAGACCATTGCATACATCAAACTACCAACTACACTTGCATATGGAACATGAGAAATGTCCTCCTCTTCTTCATGTGTCTTGGGACACTGATCCACAGATAACTTTACACCAACAGGAATAGGAACCTTGACCGGTTTACATTCCTGCATATTAAACCTTTGTAATATTGTCTCGGCATATTTTCTCTGATTTAACCAGACTTTCCTCTTTTTTCGATCTCTTTTAATTTCCATTCCCAAAATGAAATTTGAAGCCCCAAGATCCTTCATGTCGAATTTAGAGGACAACTGAGTTTTCACATCTTGGATAATCTCCTTGTTGTTTCCTATCAGCAACATGTCATTCACATACAAGACCAAATAAATCAAATGATCACCAATTAATTTAGAATACACACAGTGATCCTCTTTGCTTCTTGTGAAGTCAAGTCCCAGTATATAAGTATCAAAATTTTTATACCACATCCTTGGTGATTGTTTTAAACCATACAGGGACTTTTTCAGCTTGCATACCAGCTCCTTCTTACCTTTCACAGCATAACCTTCTGGTTGCTTCATAAATATTTATTCTTCCAGATCCCCATGCAGGAATGTTGTCTTCACATCCATCTGTTCTACTTCAAAATCAAATGCAGCAGCAACAAATAACAAAAATATTATAGAGGTTAACTTGGAAATAGGAGAAAAAATATCACCAAAATCAATTCCCTCAACCAGGGAATAACCCTTTGCTACTAACTGAGCTTTGTATTTCTCCACTTTTCCTTCTACATTCAGCTTATTTTTAAATACCCATTTGTTTCCAATGGGATTTCTTCTAGTTGGAAACTACACTAGATCCCAAGCCTCATTCTTATCCAAAGATATCATTTCTTCTTCCATGGCCCTTTTTCATAGATTTCCATCCTCTAAATCCACTGCCTCCCTGACAATTCTAGGATCATCATCAGTAATAGACAAAGCAAAATTTGAACAAAAATCAGATGGACTATACCTTTCCAGTAGCCTTTTTTCTCGATCATATCTCCTCAATACTGGAGTATGAGGATCTTCTTCTTCTTATCCATGTTCTTCTGTAGAGTCTGCTTCATCATCATTTAAATCAAACTCTATCTTCTTTGGTTCTTCCTTACTTGGTAGGACTTCTTGTTTAACAACATCCTTCATTTCTTTAAATACCACATCTCGGCTATACACTACCTTCTTAGTTTCTGGGTTCCAAAGCTTATAACCTTTGAGACCATCTTTATATCCAATAAAGATACATTTTTCAGCCTTTTTATCCAACTTACTCATGTTTTCCTTTGGAACATGAACATATGCATTGCAGCCAAATATCTTAAGATGTGTGAGAGAAGGTTCCTTACCAGTCCATACCTCTTGTGGAGTCTTTTCACCCAAGACTGATGAGGGTGATCTGTTGACCAGATAACATGCAGTACCCACAGCCTCTGCCCAAAATTCATGCCCTAACCTGACACCACTGAGCATGCACCTTTATTTTTCCATCAGCATCTTGTTCATCCTTTCTGCAACTCAATTCTGCTGAGGTGTATATGGAGTAGTCTTCTACCTTTGTATACCGCACTTCTTACAGAATTCTTCAAATTCATTCTCGTAGAACTCTCTGCCATTATATGTTCTCAACACCTTAATTATTTTCTTTGTTTCATTCTCAACAAGAGCATTAAACTCTTTAGACCTGTCAAAGACTTCAGATTTCTTTCTGAGGAAATATATCCACGTTTTCCTCGAGAATTCATCTATAAATGAGACATAGTACATAGATTTTCCCAATGATGGGACCGACACGAGTCCAAAAACATCACTGTGAACTAGTTGTAAAATTCCTTCTGCCCTCATTGCACCAGAGGGGAATCTTACCTAATTCTGCTTCCCATATAGACAATGTTCACAGAAATCAAAATCCAAAGAGCAATTAGACATACCTTCAACCATACCTTTACCGTGTAGTAGTCGAAGACCATTCTCTCCGATATGCCCTAGTATTTGATGCCACAACATAACCTTTTCTCCAGAGACTGTAGGAGTTCTTTCTTCTTCAACTCCAATATTAGGAACAATGGAGCTATTACACCCATCAATAATAGTTCTTCCTAGCAGCTTATACAAAGTTCCAAACTGAACTCCCCTCATCAACACCATTGCTCCTCGAACCATCCTATAAGTTCCCTTTTCAAAAATGGTTTTTACCCCTACATCATCCATTTTTCTTACAGAAATCAAATTTTTGGCCATACCTGGGATGTGTAGAACACCAGGCAGTGTTCTAATCATTCCATCTATGAGTCTCAACTTGACCCTTCCTCTTCCTATGATTCTGGTTGTCGAATCATTACCTAAGAAAACATTACCTCCATCATACTTTTCATATTCGCAGAACCACTCCCTATGGGGAGTCATGTGAAAGGATGCACCAAATTCAATCAACCATGCCTCATGATCTACATGTGTGCTTGAATAGGCCAAGTACACATCCCCTCCTTCTTCCTTGGAGGTATTTTCTTCTGTAGAAGAAGATTCTTCAGATCCCTTCTTTTTCTCAACTTTGGATCTACACTGNAGCAGTTCCACGCAAATACCTGAAAACCCTTTTTACTGTTGTCCAATGCTCCTTCCCTGGTTTTGACATATACCTGCTCAAAACTCCCACTGCATGTGCAATGTCCGGTCTAGTATAGACAATTGCATACATCAAACTTCCAACTACACTCACATATGGAACATGAGACATGTCCTCCTCTTCTTCATGTGTCTTGGGACATTGATCCACAGATAAATTTACACCAACAGGAATAGGAACCTTGACCGGTTTACATTCCTGCATATTAAACCTTTGTAATATTGTCTCGGCATATTTTCTCTGATTTAACCAGAGTTTCCTCTTTTTTCAATCTCTTTTAATTTCCATGCCCAAAATGAAATTTAAAGCCCCAAGATCCTTCATGTTGAATTTAGAGGACAACTGAGTTTTCACATCTTGGATAATCCCCTTGTTGTTTCCTATCAGCAACATGTCATCCACATACAAGACCAAATAAATCAAATGATCACCAATTAATTTAGAATACACACAGTGATCCTCTTTGCTTCTTGTGAAGTCAATTCCCAGTATATAAGTATCAAATTTTTTATACCATATCCTTGGTGATTGTTTTAAACCATACAGGGACTTTTTCAGCTTGCATACCAGCTCCTTCTTTCCTTTCACGGCATAACCTTCTGGTTGCTTCATAAATATTTCTTCTTCCAGATCCCCATGCAGGAATGTTGTCTTCAAATCCATATGTTCTACTTCAAAATCAAATGCAGCAGCAACAAATAACAAAAATCTTATAGAGGTTAACTTGGAAATAGGAGAAAAAATCTCACCAAAATCAATTCCCTCAACTAGGGAATAACCCTTTGCTACTAACCGAGCTTTGTATTTCTCCACTTTTCCTTCTACATTCAACTTATTTTTAAATACCCATTTGTTGCCAATGGAATTTCTTCTAGTTGGAAACTACACTAGATCCCAAGCCTCATTCTTATCCAAATATTTCATTTCTTCTTCCATGGCCCTTTTTCAGAGATTTCCATCCTCTAAATCCACTGCCTCCCTGACAGTTCTAGGATCATCATCAGTAATAGACAAAGAAAAATTTGAACAAAAATCATATGGACTATACCTTTCCAGTAGCCTTATTTCTCGATCTGATCTCCTCAATATTGGAGTATGAGGATCTTCTTCTTCTGATTCATGTTCTTCTGTAGAGTCTGCTTCATCATCCTTTAAATCAAACTCTATCTTCTCTGGTTCNCTCTAAATACCACATCTCAGCTATACACTACCTTCTTAGTTTCTGGGTTCCAAAGCTTATAACCTTTGAGACCATCTTTATATCCAATAAAGATACATTTTTCAGCCTTTTTATCCATCTTACTCATGTTTTCCTTTGGAACATGAACATGTGCATTGCATCCAAATACCTTAATATGTGTGAGAGAAGGTTCCTTACTATTCCATACCTCTTGTGGATTCTTTTCACCCAACACTGATGAGGGTGATCTGTTGACCAGATAACATGCAGTACCCATAGCCTCTGCCCAAAATTCTTGCCCTAACCCGACACCACTGAGCATGCACCTTTCTTTTTCCATCAGCATCTTGTTCATCCTTTCTGCAACTCAATTCTGCTGAGGTGCATATGGAGTAGTCTTCTACCTTTATATACCACACTTCTTACAGAATTCTTCAAATTCATTCCCGCAGAAATCTCTGCCATTATCTGTTCTCAACACCTTAATTCTTTTCTTTGTTTCATTCTCAACAAGAGCATTAAACTCTTTAAATCTGTCAAAGACTTCAGATTTCTTCCTGAGGAAATATATCCAAGTTTTCCTCGAGAAGTCATCTATAAATGATACATAGTACACAGATTTTCCCAATGATGGGACCGACATGGGTCCAAAAACATCACTGTGAACTAGTTGTAAAATTCCTTCTGCCCTCATTGCACCAGAGGGGAATCTTACCCAATTCTGCTTCCCATATAGACAATGTTCACAGAAATCAAAATCCAAAGAGAAATTAGACATACCTTCAACCATACCTTTATCGTGTAGTAGTCGAAGACCCTTCTCTCCGATATGCCCCAATCTTTGATGCCACAACATAACCTTTTCTCCAGAGACTGTAGGAGTTATTTCTTCTTCAACTCCAATATCAGGAATAATGGAGCTATTACACCCATCAATAATAGTGCTTCCTAGCAGCTTATACAAAGTTCCAAACTGAACTCCCCTCATCAACACCATTGCTCCTCGAACCATCCTGTAAGTTCCCTTTTCAAAAATGGTTTTTACCCCTGCATCATCCATTTTGCTTACAGAAATCAAATTTTTGGCCATACCTGGGATGTGTAGAACACCAGGTAGTGTTCTAATCATTCCATCTATGAGTCTCAACTTGACCCTTCCTCTTCCTATGATTCTGGTTGTTGAATCATTACCTAAGAAAACATTACCAATCATTACCTAAGAAAACATTACCTCCATCATACTTTTCATATTCGCAGAACCACTCCCTATGGGGAGTCATATGAAAGGATGCACCAAAGTCAATCAACCATGCCTCATGATCTGCATGTGT
>JZKD02S1638389.1:10295-63270 GCA_000966675.3 Picea glauca
GGATAGAGTGTGACAGTCAGAGTGCAATGTTTTTGGCGAAGAACCCTGCTTATCATTCAAAGACAAAGCACATTGATGTTCAATATCACTTTGTGAGAGACATGATTGAAGAAAATAAAGTATCACTTATGAAGGTGGACACTTTGAATAATGTTGCAGACTCATTAACAAAATCGTTGAACACTGAGAAGTTCTCTTGGTGTAGAGGATCCATGGGCATTGCTGTCCTGGATTTTTGACTATGTAACCTTGTAACCCCCTGTATGCAAATAAAACAACAAGTGGGAGAATGTTGGGTATGTGTTATATTCTTTGCACGAGTAGTAGCGTTTGAGTGTATGCATAGGGGTATGGGGGCACTGCCCCCAAATTTTTTTTTCTGCTTCAAGAAACGTGACACCTACCTCGTGAAACATGTCATGTATTTAGGTTTTTTTTTTGACACATGGTTTTTTCCTATGGTTTTCTATTTCTGGTTAAGGAATTAGGGTTTTGGACTAATCCAGGTCATTGGGTTAGGGTTATGGATGCTGCTAGCTCCTATATGTATATTGTATTGTAAACAATGTAACACAATGAATGAATATAATATATGCTGGTTTTCCCAGTTTGGGTTTCCAGGGGAAAAATATCTATGTAATGTTTGTATTTTCCATTGTATCTTTTCTGTTCTTTTCTGAATATCTTTTTACATTAGACATTGTACAAGGTTAGAATTTATAGCTGGATTACTTCTTCCAGTTGGGTCACCTGCTATGGGAGATGAGCTTCCATATTTACTTCTATGATCATCACAGAGTGCAATGCTTTGTGAACTCTTTCCTATACTTCAAGTTTCTCTGCTAGCAACTGGTCCTTGCTCTGCTGTAACTGTGCTTTTTCCTCCCACTTCGCTTGTAAGGCAAGATGCTCCTGTTCTGCCTTCCTCCATTGTTCTCCATGTGCACTCTGTTCTTGCGCCAAATCCTAGGTGGCTTACTCTATGTCTTCTTGAGCTCGTCGAAGGTGAGCTTTAACTTTTTCGGCAATCTGGCGTAACTGTGTGGGCTCATTGCCTGTTTTTGGTATTTCCATTGTTAAGGGCACCGTAGAAACTGCTTGGCTAGACTGAAGTGCCTACTGGACTTCTTTGAGTTCGCACGTGATCCAACTGGATAGCTCCTTCTGCTTTGCTTCTTGATTTTCTGCGAGCTATAGTGAAACATCATTCAGTGCGACAATTAAGAAGTCGAAATCATCTAGGGTAAGGTAAGTTTTAAGTGTGGTCTGGGTGGCCTTAGCTTTCTTTCGAGATGAGAGCTTTGGTGGGGTAATCTTCCTTTTCTTGCAGGGATCTTCCTCATCCCTAGGCAAAGTAACCTTGCCTTTGCTCTGTTCAACTTCTGTTCCCCCTAGTTCTTCATCATCACCTCCCTTCACAGGTGAGAGCGAAGCAGTCTTCGTGGATGTGCTGTGGATATCTTGAACTTCCACATCCTTCTTAGTCTTGTGTGGTCCTGGTGTATCCGTCATAGCTTCAGGGCTATCTACGTCAGACATCTCTGCGGGGTCTACTGCAACAAGGATTTGTGCCGACCATTCCTTTGTAATCTCCTCCAAGTCATCTTCTGTTAGCTTGTAATATGACTTGAGTTGTTGTTTGTTCTCATTTGCGGACGCTATGATGTAGGTGAAGTGACGATCTGTGCTGAATTTCATCAAAGGTCTAAACCTATGAAGCATGTTGGTTGTGATGCGCAGTGTAGACTGAATGGCATTCTTCAACTAAGTGTAGTAAGCGTGGAAGACGACATTATACTGCCACTATTTTTTCATGTCACTGGAGTACCACAGTGTACAGAACTTCGCGGCCAGTGGTTCGAAGCGTTCGATCTCCAGAAAAGTGGCTCCCTTGGGCAGTTACCAAGCGATGGAAGTAATGAGTATGAGAAACTAGCTAAAATGGAACTCATACCCTTGGTCCTGCACTTGTCTATAGTCAAACTCTGGCTGATTTATAAGGTATTTTTCCTAGTTCATTTATAGTCCCTCCGTGCACTTCCCTGCGAGGTCAACTACAAATCCATTCACCTGTGTAGGTCTGTTTTTTTGGACTAACTTTCCTGCTATTAGCTAGCAACCAAGGCACACTGCTGCATTCTCAATGGAGGCTACCATGTAACCTCGCATGACATTCTCCAGATCTCCATATGTGTCTTTTATTCGTTGAGCGAGAGCATGATCTGCGGTCTTTCCTAGGTAAAATTCCCGTGGGTCAGGGCCCTGCATGCTTAGCCCAGTGATTCGATTGATTAGAATCGGATCCACAATGATGCGATGGTCCAACCATAGGTATCCTCCATGGTAGCAGGACAACAATAGTCTAACACACACATTTACTTCATCATGCCTCTCGAAATGTGGAATCTTCATCACATTGAGGAGGGTTGACTGCGCAAGGTTATGGTTCCATTGCTACAGTACAATATTGGGGTTCTTTCCTTTTGTAATAGTTAATTACTTGTGTGGGGCTAGCATACTCTATAACTTGCGATGTCCAAGGTTAAAATCACTAAATTCAATGCGGTGTGCTTCTCCTGGTCAGCATGAACTACGCGCACCCCTTTCGAGAGGTACACAATGACTATAGCATAGTCAAAGTCTCTGGGTACAATGTCTTGATTCACTATTCCGCTTAGTGGTGGGATATATTTAGGCAATATGATTGGGATCATCTTCACAGTGGTGAAGTCGTTTCCGAGCTTAGATCGTCTTTTCGAAGGCGGTCGGGATGGTCCTACTTGAGCAGTGGAGGGAGAAGCTGGCAGTGCGCCCGAGGATGATGCCTGTACACCTATATACATTCTCTATTCTGACATGACTCTCTCAGTCATTAAATCAATTAGAACTTCTTCAACAATTTTCTCAACAACACTGAGCTCGTTCGACATACAAACTTGGGTCAGCTGGCTCGGGTGCAAAAGGAATTCAAAGACTACAGTGAATAGTAAGGCAATGATCTCAGGGTTCACACTCAAATTCTCAGTTAGTAAAAAGTATTCTTGGTGTGTGGCATGATGGGTTAAGTAGGCAATATTAGCAACGATCTGCTTGCAATAGACATGGGGCCTTCATTAACTTTGTTCTATCCATTCTGGTGCTATCTAATGGTCTAGTGGTAACCCATAACTTCTTTTTGATCCATTCGGAGAGGTGGTCGAATAGGTATATCGGTTCCAATGACTATATTTCTTTGTCATGGCGAAGTACTCTATGTCATTGTTCTGGTATCTCGACAAAGCTCCAATTCTACAATTCTTCTTGTTGCAAAGTGTCCTCTAGAACCTGTTGTAATCTTATAGTATGAGCCATTTTCTTTCTTAACTTCCTAGCCTTCTTCCTAGTAAGCTTCATCTCAGTAATGCTTTTACCATTCTGATGTTTATCTTCTATAGTCTTAGTTACTTTGTGCTATTGAAAGTCTTTACTAGGGTTCCTTGACAATACTTCTTATGTATCAAAAATAGGTAACTCGATCTTCTGTGGATCCTCAAGTGTTATCTTAGCTTCGACATCGAAGTTGCTAATATTAAATATCTGCGATGTGCTCTTCTGGTCTTCAATCAAGTGCACGATCCTTCTGGTCATAAATTCTTTTAACTCTTGCTTCTTCTATTCCAAAACCTTTTCTTCTTTGTTTCATCTGGCTTGTTCTCTATCAATCCAAGGTTTTCCTATGAGCATGGTAAATGGGGCGCTGTCTTCAACAAATTTAATGATCTCAAAGTCTTCCTATGTCGAAGTTCCATTGATAGTCATAGGTATCTGGGCGAGCCTTCCACATAGGTTTACTAGCTTTCCTCTGAAGAAACTTGTTCCTCCTAGGGAAGGGATCATGGCAGGCTTTCCTATAGCTTCCCAAGTTCTTTCTGGCATAATGTTCACTTGTGTTTCTTAATCAAGAGTATAGTCAATGTCAAAGTCCCCTATTCTTTCTTTGATTTGCTCTTTTTCTTTGAATATCTATGATAATCTAACATGTTGGTGGTCATTCAAGGTATCTTTCATCTGTAGCAATATCTTTTTTGATTCTTTTTTGGTTTCTGCTATAATCTTGGTCTCTTGATCTCCTTCAGGGTTTTCTTGCTCCATATTCAGCTTCTTAAGCCTAGAAATCATTCTAGGGAAATCCAGTACTTCATGGTCCATGGCCTTACAACAGAGGAAACTAGGTCTTCTCCTAGGGCATTCCTTAACAAGATGTCCCGGTCTTCTGCAATTATAATAGAGGGTTAATCCTCTCTTTCATTTAGATGTTCCCCAACTCCTTCTGTACTGTGCGTCAGGATCATGGTGGCTAGCCTGCAAAAAACTCTTTCTAGGATCCTGCATCCACTTGTTAGTCCAGACATTCTTTTGATGCATAGGTATAACATATCTATCACTATACTTATGAGATCTATTCATATCAAACTTTCTTTTATCTATTAATACCCTAGTTTTGAAGCTAGGTCATAATCTATCAAACATACCTAGATCCATGCTTTAGAATTTTTTTTTTCACTTATATTACTTCTACAAAGAACAAAGCTTTCAAATATAAGAAATTTTGACTATTCTTACCGTTATCAGAGCACAAAACTTACAGATCTGACCTTTTTCCTTCAGGAAGTTCCACTTTTACTTTTCTTAAATCATAGAGAGTTCAGATATCACTTATTTTCTTATGTATCAACCTCTTTCTTGCAGATCTAACCTTTCCCCTTCAGATATGACCTCTTTTTCTCGGCACAAAGCTTCACAGGTCAAACAAAACATTGTGCACTAGGGAAACAGATCTACGCACATAGCTTATTTTGCACAAAGCTTCTTCTTCTTCAGTTCCCAACAATCACAATTTCAGGTCCCAACAACGAAATCATTTGTTGGCACAGGGTCAGAACCAAGGTTCAACGCTCAAGAGTGCACCAACACAACCCTAGCTACCGACCCTTTCGACAACACCTGCGAAGAAGATGCAATCTCACCCGAGGTAGAGGCGGGGGTGGTTGCAGGACTCAGATGTCTGCAACCTTAGCTGGGACACTGTTATGTGATTATCTTTCTTACAACGCACTTAGAATAAGTTATTCCTTAACATATATTCATTAATACACTTCGCAGAAAGAACAGAGCATCACAGTGAATACTTATATTGAACATGATTCAATACTTAGCCACATAAATATAGGTTAAATTCAACAGATCAAGCACTAAGAATCTTATATATCAGATCTAATATTCATTCATATGTCATCAACAAAGAGCTTAACTAGATATACTTAATCATATCAAGCACTTAGCCAATGAAGATATAAAGACATTAGAGTGAAGCAAAAAGCACCATACACACAGTTACCGTGGTTCACCCCCACTCTGGGGCTACATCCACAAAGTCTTCTTTATATTATCTCAGTCAAGTAGTTACAACACAGAGCTTCAATGGCCCTTACTTCGCACAGGACAAAAGATCTATGTAGCTTTCTAGATCCTTCTACCTTGCTCTTCAACACAAGACTACAACAACTTGCACTTAGCTTTTCGATCTCATGCACAGAGCACTCTAAGATACATCCGATCACACAGATCCAGTTTCTAGCACTAAGCTTTTAGCTATACATCACATAGATGTACTACCTTAGTATCGTCCTATCATACTTCTTCTCCCCTATTTACATTGCCTTTTTATAGAATACAAAATGGGCCTAGGCGTGGGTAAACCCATGGGCCAACATCCGTTTCCCGTTACATCAAACCAAAACCCTAAAATGGACCCAAAAATAGGTCTTGCTTCCTTAATTTCCACTTCGTGTTGCACTCCTTCCTTGGCAAGCTATCGTAGTCCCAAAAGTGGTCAAATATGACCAAGTATTCTTCAAAACTTGTTCAAGGGCCAACACTACCTCAGGGATGATTTATATATATGTTTGGTTGATGACTAGTTGTAGGTACTCATTGGTTCCTTGGTATCCCAACTCCTTCTTTATGTTGTCTCATGATTATGTCTATAATAATGTGTTTCATCCATTGGTTCCTCTTCTGACCTCACACATTAGGGGGAATCTATTATAACTCCATTTTCCACCCCAGAGACTCATTAAGGACCTAATGATGTTTTCATGTTGAGACATACATTTTCTGTCTTGGATTCTTGAGTTTTTTAGGGAGGTCACTCCTTGTACTCCTAGAAAGGTGTGACTAGTCTCTCCTTGCACCACTAGAAAGGTGTGACCACAACTTTCTAGTCTCCACTAACAGGGTGTGACTGCCCCTAGAACCTTCTAGATTTGATGTTTTTTGAGGATATCAACATTGGGTGAGTTATCTATCTTACATTATGATATTGGGAACTAATGTTGGATTTAGATTTCACTAAGTTCTAGAGGTATAGACACATCCCCTAGCCTCCTATGAAAATATATATAAGGAAGGTATTCCAAGGGATGAGGAGAAGAATATTGGAGAATCAACTTATGATGCTCATTTTCAAAGAGACTCTTCTACATTGCAACTTTCATATTAGAGTTGGGCTTGCTTGTGTGAGAGATACTAAGGATTTGCAACAAGGATATAGGAGGAAAATTCAATCGAGACTCAAGGTATATATACTCGATTGATGTAATTTTTCTCCACTTATTAATATATAGACTCAAGGTATATATACTCGATTGATGTAATTTCTCTCCACTTATTAATATATATATATATATATATATATATATATATATATATATATATATGGTTTTCCCCTCCATTTCTATTTTTATCTAGTTTTATATGCAATTCAGTGGTATATGTGTTCTTCCTTGAGTATATCAAACTAGATATAATAAGTATTTTACATTCTAACTTATTGAAAGAGTTTGATATTGGTATTGTTGTTCTCTTGTGTGTAGGAAGAAAGTTCTAGGAGATGGAACTAGATTTCTGGAGATGCGTCAACTAGGATTATGCAAGTATAACCACTAGGAAATTGGTAAGGACCATATTATCTCCTTTCTCATGCATGTATTAAGATCAAATACATTATATCTGTAGGTCCAAAATTGTGTTTTTGTCTATCCTATAGTCTATCTTGGATCATGGGAAGATCCAAGGGAGTCCTCACCTTTCCACAAGGGATATGTCTTCATAACACCAACACCATTATGGGAGACCTATCTCAAAATATTCCTTGTGTCGTGTTGATCGCGTGGGTATACCTCTTCAAAAAATTTTTTTTTGTGGACCCAACAATACATTGTTAGTGGTATATCTCAAAAGACTTCTCTCAAGCCACTAGTTGCAGTGAGATAAGTTAGGATTAACATTTTTATGAGAACTTATGTGGTCCCATGGTCCATACTCATAGCATGGTAGACATTAATAACCAACACCAGGACCTACACACCAAGCACAAATATCTTGACACAAGGTTTCTAACCTCCAGTCTTCATTCAAACAATTTTCTATTAAGGTTGACAATTTTAAGGAGCTTTTTGTAAAGGTTGATAACCAAAATAAAGGGGTCTTAAATGTGTTGGGATATATATGTTCACTCTTCTATATAAATATGCAATATCCATGCATATATCCAACCAAGGATGAATGCTTTTCACATGCAGAATAGGATACTTGCACACCCTTCCCCGATTCCCATTGCCCACCCTTCTAGGATCAAAATTTGTGGCATCATTTTCCAAAGGCCGACATACAAAATGTGATGGTTTTGATCTCTCAGGTTGGGTTACTCAAATAGAAAACTATTTCTCTCTGCATATAATTTCTAATTACCTACAAAAACTAAAATTCATAGTCTTATATTTGGATGAAAAACATTGGCAATGGTATAATAAATATTATGGAAGTTACATTGCATGGACCAAATTTGTAAAGGTCCTTTATGCTCATTTTGAACACACTCACCATATGGGACAATTGACAAAATTATTACAAACATGAACATTTGTTGACTATATTATGGCCTTTAAGAAATTATCAATCTACACATAAGGCCTATATAATTCCATTTTCAAAGATGTTTCATTTGTGGTCTTAAGGAGGAAATTAGAGCACATATCTTGATGAAGTGCCCAAACACATGGTTGGAAGCTTGTAATAGAGATAAATAATATGATATCACTATTGATGGCCAAACCAAAATTCCCTAATTACCTACTCACATTGTCCCTCCCATGGATACTAGCCCCATCTCCTCCACCTCTCAGCCATTAAGAATCCAAACATTGTTTCTTGAAGAGATGGTAGAATTCTAATAAATCAACCTTCGATATAATTGTGATGAACAATATTTCGAAGGGCACAAATGTAAAAAGAAAAAAATATTTCAAATGTATGTATCTCCATAAGACTACTCAGAAGAAATTCCTGTTGAATATAATCTTGAACAAAACTTGGAAGACATGACCCCTCCTATGGAAAATTAATTCGCCATGAAATCCCTTTACGAGGAACCCCGAATTTCTCTCCATGCCCTATTAGGTTTCTTGAAACCCCAAAATATAATTACCATCCTTAACTAACACTTATTTGAGAAGGATTAGGAGGTTAATCCAAGGATTGACTGAAGAGTTTAATGACTATGTTTCTGATTAATTTCTATATATGTGGCATGTGAAATGTACTTGATTGACAAGATGGATTTGATATTATTAATTGTTGTTTTGATTAGCATATACATTATGATAGATATATTATTGGATCATGAAATGAATGTTGAAATTATGGTCATTGATGTCAAAGTATTAATGATGTCATTAATCTCATATTATATCATTATAATAAACACAACATTTCCAAGATTGATTTGTATATATAGGTATGCAAGTATATTAAAAAGGGGTCCATGTGAAAAACTAAAAAGTGAAATGGTTTGGGGTATTTTCCCATGGTATTGGGAATTAATTATTTAATTAATGGACATGTCCCTTAATGAAGGGTTATGAAAAACTATAAAAATAGAAAGCATTGAGAGAAAGTGTGTGCGTGTGTGTGAAAAATGGATCAACAAAGATTGAATTGAGAAATCAGTATTAGGTCATCTTGGCATTTTCGTGATAAGTTTTTTATATAACATTTCAAAACCTAATATTTTGCAGAGATGAAGTAGATATATTGGTTTACATGTGGTAAAAATATCATATCATGGTTCTCTATACTTCATAGATATGCTCTGTGTAAGATAGGGTTCTCGAATGCTCCTGAAATCATTTTCAAATAGGTTATCTTGGCACTTTTTCTATAACTTATTTTATGGGATGTTTCAGACCCTACAATTTTGTATATATAGAGGAGAGATATTGGTGTACATGTGGTAAAATTATCAGATGTTGTTTCTCTATATGTTCAGAGATATTCCCTATGGAAGTTAGGGTTCCTGAATGCTCCAAAACTCTGTTTCAAATAGGTTAGAATGGAACTTTTGTTATAACTTATTTGATGTGATGTTTCAGAGCCCCTATGATTTTGTAGAGACAGAGGTGAGATCGGGGTGTACATGTGGTAAACAAATCATATTCTCGTTTTCTATACTTTCAAAGATATTCCCTATACAAGTTAGAGTTCATGAATGCTTCTCAAATCCGTTTCAAACAAGTCATCTTGGAACTTTCTCTATAACATATTTTCTCGGACATTTTGGAACCTGATATTTTGTGAAGAAATAGGAGAGATATAGTTGTACATGTGGTAAAATTGTCAGATGATGGTTTTCTATATTTTCATTGATACAAACTATGGAAGTTAGGGTTCTCGGATGCTCCTAAAATAAATATCAAATAGGTCAACTTGGAACATTCGATATAACATATTTTATGGTATGGTACAAACCCTGAAATTTTGCAAAGATATAGGAGCGATAATGATGCACATGTGGAAAAAATATAAGATGGTGGTTCTCTACACTTTTGGACATAATCCATGTGGAAGTTAGGGTTCCGAAATGCTCTTGAAATTAATTTCAAGCAGGTCATCTTGGCACTTTTGATATAATTTGTTTTCTAGGATGTTTCATACCTTGATATTTTGCAAAGACAAAGGATAGATATTGGTGTACATGTGGTAAAAATATTATATGTTGGATCACTATACTTTAGGAGATATGATCTATGGAGGTTAGGATATATGAATGGTCCTTAGATCAATTTCAAATAGGTTAGTTTGGAATTTTAACTACAAATTATTTTCTTGGACTTTTCAGACTATGGAAATTTAAGAGAGAATAGAAGACATACAAAAGAAACTCATATCTCATAATCAAATTTGTAAAATTGGATATATGGCATGTTGTACAAGTTCTCTCGTGGGAAGAGGCAACAAAAATATTTGGGAAAGTTGTCATTTGACAATTCAAATTTTGGTAAAACCTAGTAAAGGAATAAATAGTGAGTAGACCTGGTGAAGGAAGGAGCAGTGACTAGACCTGAAAAAGGTAGAAGCCATGAGTAGACTTAGTGAAGGTAGAAATAAAAAGTAGACTCAGTGAAGGTGGGTGCAACTTAGAGATTGGTGTCTCTTTCTAAGTTGGTTCTTAGCGATGGTAATTGGTGTCTACAAATATTTGTAAGAGATTGGTGTCTCTTTCTAATTTGGTGATTAGCAGTGGGGATTTATGTCTCTAGTATATTGGTTTCTATGAAGATATGAAAGACATTGATGTCTCTTGCTAAGTTGGTTCTTACCAGTGGGGATTGGTGTCTCCAGTAGATCAATGTATATGAATATCTATAAGAGTATTTTGGTGCCTACCATGATTGTACCAATGGGGATTTTTCTTTCTAGTATGTTGGTGCCTAAAACTAATTATAAATAAAAGTTTCATGATTTTCTCCCAAAATGGTTTCCACATAAATATTGTGTTTCATGATGTAATTGTTTTCTTATGGTTGATGAATGTTTAAAAAAGTAAAAAAAAGCCTCATACTAATTCAAACCCACTCTCAATATAAGTGTGTGTGTTATCACTAAAATTTCATCCGCAAATGGTCACAGGAATCCAACATCTCCAAAAACCTATTATTTCACATATAGTCTCAAAAATCATTTTTGAGAGGCACAAACTATACAACTGGTTATAAAATTAACATGTGCAGAAACACTTCAGGAAGCGTGTAGACATGCGTAGGCCAAAGAAGCCAAAATAATGCACATGCACCCGATGCACGATTGTGTATGATAAAAACCACACACTCATGTGAACGTCACATTTATGGTTCTTTTCAGCCCCTCACCCACTTTTGTTTCAGCTCCCAATTCGTTTTGACCCTCAAATCCGAGCTGAATACTCATGGGGGGTATGGTCAAGGACCCAAGGGTGCTCTAAAGGCCCCCTTGTTCACACTAAAGACTGGTTGGATAATGCCTCAAAGATTTTCTATAAAAGAGGCCATGGCTGCACTATGAATTCAATAATATTATTGTATTGTTATGTTTCCTCTATTCTCCTACAAGGAACCTCTTTCTATCTTGGAGCATACTAGCATAATCTCATTAAGCTATTCACCTCACCTCTTGAGGGAATAAGCTTCGATTTATTCACCATTTACTTTCTAGTTTTTCATTTGTAAGAAGAGCTCTCACATAGGGGAATCAAGAGCCCTCCCTAGGAGGAAGAGGGGATCCATAAGTCTCCCTTTCTCTTTGGTGTTTTCCCACTAATATAATTTCTCCATTGGTGGCATGAATATTGGTCAATTGTTTGATTGATTTTGGTTCTAATTTCCTTATGCATTTTATTTTTGTTTCTTTAGTTATTCTTATCTTAGTTGTTTGTTTATTTCATGTGATTGAGTCATTTGATTCATACACTAACCTTTGTCCTATCTAGCAGGCCCAACTAGACTTGCAAGTGTCCTTCTTTTGCTCATTCAAGTACAACAAAATGGAAACCATACTGGGGAAAAGTATCAATTTCCTCCCTATTTGGGTTGTTTGAGCGCTTAGTTTTGACCTATTTACCTTCCAGGGATCACAACTGACCCAACCCTACCTGCAAAGAGTTGAATTCAGAGCTGGAAGAGGAGAATTTCATTTAAAATTTTCCTCTCGGACGTGTATCAGAATGTTCACAGTTTTTCCAGCCCACAAGCACGCCTTCCGAGCATTTTGCACCAACAAAATTGTGTTTCTCAGTGCATTCTACACACAGTGCGCCAACAGGTCCTCGGTTCTCTATGCATTGGCACCACATGCACCTCTATCTAAATTGTGACCCACACGTCTGTCCAAAAATCCAACATTGTAAGAGTTTTTTGTGATGTTTTGAAGGCCCCTATCCTTCTAAATATTGATTCTATGCAATTTGTAAATGCACCACACTTAGATTCCCTCTCCACATGAAGGGTTAGTCAAAACATAGGCACTCAGGGGGTTAAAAAAAACATATTTCTCCTCTTTTTGCTTTGAGTTGCCACATGGATGGCTTGTTTTGATTGTAAAAACTAAGTTAAAAATTGTTTTCTATCACATATATAAACACTTGCATTGGGACGAGAAATCAAACTTCAATCATTGAGTACGCTCTTCTCTCACACCATAGATAGATCTTCAGAATCAGAAAAACGATTGAGGGAAGATTTCATCTCCCTTAAAAAACAAAATCTTTAGGAGAGGACAAATCCCCCCTAGGGCTCCTCTTAGTTTCTTTTCAAAACATCTTAAATTTGTAAGGGCCCATACATACCCACATGTTGCAAATTTAGGATATTTTTGAAGCTACTTTCTTAGTTTACATCACTAGGGGAGTTTAAAGATTATTGTAATAGGCCCATACATGCCCACATGCTTACAATCTAGGATATTTCTTTGAATCTTTCTTAGATTAAATCACATTAGGGAGTTTAAAGGATTGGTAAGGACCCATATCCCCACATGATAGTTCTTTAGGGGCTTTAAAATTCTGCAAGGTTGTACGAATGACATCAAGTAAGATAAGTAATACAGAATTGTAAAGACCACATGAAGTCCACATGTTTCAAGGTGACACCTAACTTATTAAAACTTTGGCACATTTTATCACTTGCTCACACACAAATTCACTACTCACTCACATAATTTCATCTTTAATCGTGGAGGTTGAAGTAGATTTCCTGCAAAAGGATTATGAAACGTCCGACTATTTCTTGAAGGAATTATCCACTCCCACTTAATTTCAAACGAGATTGGTTCACACCTCCAATATCTCAAACAACCACATCTAAATTTATTCTAAAAAGCTCACTAAGTTTTCCTCCACAGGAGGTGTCAAAAGATTTTTTTTAGTCTAGGTAGGATCTCGGGGATAGTCATCCAAATAACTCCCCATTATCTGGTTCTCACATCTTCAAACATTAGAAGTTGACAAATAGGGAACTTTAAATCCTCCAAGTCAAGTGTTCCTAACACCATAAGGTAGGGAGATACCCATGAAGGGTTGAAGGCCGAGGTTTGGTTGTTCTATGTGTCCCCCCTTGAGGCACCCACCTCTTATAAGGGATCCATCTCGTGACCCATTTTTTAGGCCGAAAATCTAAATGTCACACTTTGACCGAGGTACCTAGTGACCAAATTTTAGGACATCTACCCAGGTGGAAATTGTGGGCTGCAATTGCATCTTGAATGGATTTTGTGTGGCTATTGGGAAATATCTCTATCTCTTTCGGGATATGCACCCTCTACCCCTCATTATAACTGATTATTTCATCCTTCACTAGTTCATCTTCCGGTGGCTTCAGACCCCACTGTTGAGTGCTATTGGAAGGTCCAGTGCTATTTGAGAGGGAGGACATTATGTCTTTTTAGGACACGAGCATTTGTTTTCTTTGTTATCACATGCAGACAAAATCCACCTACCCACATGTATGCTTCTTTTCAATTGATTAATGTATGATTCTCTTTTGATTACATGCGATTGTGAGATATATTGTGAAGGTCCATATTATACAAGTCTCTTGTTCATTTTCTTCTCTCATCACCATTTTGCACACATTCCACTTTTCTAGTCAGACATCATAGGGGAGCCACATAATCCCCATTGTTATAGACGCTTGCAAAATCTCCCTCCTATCCTAGGAGGATTTTCTAGTTTCGCAAACTCACCGACTCAACCATCTCACACCCCTGTGAGTGCTACCATTTTGGGATCAACTTTTCTCGATTCCACTTTACTTGGGTCCACTTCCCAATGTCATCCATCCACTATCTCTCCTTCACAAGGAGGTGGAGGGTACACTTCTTCCCAAGGGAGAAGTACACCACCACCGAATCCCCCTCAAGGGTCATGTCCACTACCTGCTCACACCATGGCTGGAACTAATCCTCCAACACCACTCCATATGCCATATTTGGCCTCCCTCAACATACCAAATCTGAGTAAGCTCACAAATGATCCTATATTACATGACCCCACATGGTCTGCAATGCCTACCAAACTACCTTCGGACATTCCCAAGTTTTAAGGAAAGGTGGGAGAAGATCCTGCCAACCATATCATGACCTTCCACTTATGGTTCTCTTAAAAAAACATCATGGATGAATCCGTCCGATTAAGGTTATTTCAACACACACTCACAGGTCCATCAACCAAATGGTATGTGGATGAAAAATCAGGGTCCCATGTGACTTTTGAATCATTGGCCAAAACATTTTTGACCTCATTTCAACTACCAGTTCGCCATGACAATGGTATATAACCTCTCTCTCAGTTTAAGCAAACCTCATCCACACATGTCATCGACCACATTCACGAATGGCATCGACAACGTAGTTTATGCAAAGAAAAAACTACCAAAGAACAATGCTTCGATTGGTTTCTCAGATCACTCATCCCTCTCCTTGCCAAATATGTGGCCTCCACCTTCCCCCAAATTGAAGAGGCATCCATCAGAAAGGCCCAACAATATGACCTCATTTATGCTCAGTCAAGATACTTATACACAATACTACCTAATGCCTCGAGACCTGTACCATTCATCCAAGACAAAACTAAGATGTCTCACTCAACGGATGGATTGATTGATATCACAATGCACCACAACACGTAAATCCAACCACCACCTATGTATGGTACAACCCAATATCCACAGATGTATGGAGGACCCCCTTATTACCCTCCCCGCCCTTATCAACAACCATACCCTACTGTCCTCCCTCCACCCATGAGTGGACCCTCAACGACACCCATGATGTACCCAACTGTTCAACCAAGTTCTAGTACCCCCTCTACCTCATCTTACACCTTGAGCACTGGTGAAAGAACTACACCTTCCTATGAACCCTCCCATTGGTGTTGCACACTCCCCTGAGGAACTCACAACTTACAAAGCTCTCTTTCAGGAATACCATGATATTTTTTCTTGGTCATACACAGAGATGCACGGTCTCGATCCTTCTATCATTGAACATCACATCAACACATGACCAAATGTCACCCCTGTACGTCAAAATCAACGACTATCAAATCCAAAATTGACAAACTACACATTGTAGGGTTCATATACCCCCTCACATACACATCATGGGTTTCCAACCCCATCCATGTTAACAAAAAACAATACACTATTCGGGTCTGCACCAAATTTTGTGATCTCAACCATGATTTTTCCAAAGAAAACTTCCCTACCCCTTTCATTGACCAAATTATCGATGACTGTGTAGGCCACGAGGCTCTGTCCTTCATGGATAGTTTCTCTAGATACAATCAAATCCAGATCCATCCAGCAGATCAATATAAGACCACATTCACTATCCCATGGGGTACTTTTGCTTATCGTGTCATGCCTTTTGGACTCAAGAATGCAGGTGCGACGTTCCAACAAGCCATGAATTATGTTTTCCATGATCTCACTTGCATCATCCTTGCCTACTTGGACGACCTCATTACTCGATCCAAGAAACAAACTCAACATCTAGATGACTTACGAGTTGTCTTTCAAAGGTGTTGTCAGTACAATATCCGCTTGAATCCCCTCAAGTGTGTATTTTGCATCACCATTGGATGCCTCCTTGGGTTCATCGTTTCCCAACATGGCATCACTATGGACCCCCTCAAAGTCCAAGCTATCACAAAAATTCCAGCACCTCAGAATTTACGCCAATTGCAGAGCCTACAAGGAAAATCCAACTTTTTGCGATGCTTTGTCCCATATTATGCCACTTGTGCACATGGTTTACTTCATTTATTGCGTCATGGTATCCCATTTCGATGGGATGAACGTGCCCAAACTACTTTTAATGATTTAAAAGTGACACTCTCCAATTCCCCTTTGTTTAGTCCACCCAACTATGGTCGCGACTACATCCTCTACTTTTCGGCCTCATCCGTCTCAATGGCAAGAGTTCTTGTCCAACTCGGGGATGATATCCATGAACAAGTTATTTACCACATTAGTAAAAACCTTTCAGGACCACCCCTGAAATACAATCATGAAGAGAAACTCACCCTCACAGTCCAAAAAATGCATCATTATATCTTGCTTCGCACTACCAAAGTTGTGGCAGATTCCAACCCCATGCAATACTTGCTTAGTCGATGAAAAATTAATGGAAAATTTTCCCAATGGATCATCATCCTTCAGGAATACGACCTAGAGTTTTCAACTCCCAAAAGAAAGAAAGCACTCGTCCTCGCTGAACTCATCACAACGTTTCCCTCAGACGCTACTAGTTCACTCATCAATACGGAATTTGTTGGCCCTTGGTTAGAGAAGCAATCAAAGAACAAGGGAGAAAAGACAAAATGAGAACTTCACGGAAGACACAATGACTGTTACTGGGTCGAAGTGAGTAAAAGAGTAGAAAAGATGGAGTGAAGTCCGAGAAAGAAAGTCGTTGGATGAGGTACCCTTGCCGTTGGACAACGATGATCAGTTAATATTTGGTTTTCATGCCTTCCACGATCCTGTAGCAGCTTATTTGGAGGATTTCCTCAGTGACATTTTTTTACCACAGTTCAACTGTAAATTTAGAGTTCAATTTTATTGATGAGTTGTTGATTTAGTTTCCTTGCAGCTGGACCAAGTGGTTGTGACAATGGAATAAAGCTTGGAAGGGCCTGTTACTGAGCAAGTACCCCAAGAGATCGCTGAGCAGGAGGCTCAACAGAAGTAGAAGGTCATGGTAGCTCGATCTAAGCTTGAGGTCTTCGAAGCAGTGTTGCCCAGATCTGAGTGACTCTGGACGAGTCACAGGTGAGTGTTGGGGGCATGTTGGCCCTCGACCAAGTTTTGAGGAAACATTGGTCAGGTTTGAACACTTTTGGACTTTGACAGGCTGGTCAAAGATGGATCACCCAGGCGGAGCTGAGATCGCAGGATCTCACTTCTTTTATGGACCCAACAAGGGGTTCATTAGGGTTTTGGGATGTCAGACCATGGGCTTACCCATGATTAGTCCTTTCTGTAAGGGATGTAAAAGTATATATAAGAAGGAATGTGATGTAGAAGTAGAGAAGTATGCTTAGTGAAAGAAATGTAGTGATGGGATAAGTGCAAGAGACAAGTGATGTGTATGTAGCTAAGTGCAAGTGGCTTTGAGTTGCTTCGTGCAACAGCCTGTATATGTAATTCTATGTGTGAGTTGGATCTATGCCTTTATTTGATTTTGGGAAGGTGGATTTGGTGCTTAGTGCACAGATCACCTGTCCATTGCAAAGCTTGGATCTGTGGCTTAGTGCACAAGAGCAGATGAATGTAAGACATTGAAGCAAAATAATAGAAGAAGAAGCAGTTGGTGGGCGTATCCCCACATTGGGGTGAACCACGTAAATCGTGTATTGATGAGTTTCTTTGTGATATGATGTTCATGATTTGAATTTGTTTAGTGCATTGAATGTTATGAATGTTAGATAGATCTATGTATGCTTAGTGCTTTATTGGTGAATGCAAGATTTTATTCAATGCTATGTGCTAGATGGTTAGAGTGCTTAATCTTTAGTATTACTGCGCCGAACTGTACTTAGGGTTTGATCTGCAATGTGAATAAGGCTAATATA
The DNA here is from genome assembly GCA_000966675.3 of Picea glauca. NCBI lineage: Eukaryota > Viridiplantae > Streptophyta > Pinopsida > Pinales > Pinaceae > Picea > Picea glauca. The sequence continues at coordinate 28,279 of JZKD02S1638389.1, forward strand.
TTAATGAATGGTGTTACTAAGTACTCTGCAAAGTGTTGTAATAAAAAATCTATGTCTGAGCTTGGTTGATTCCTATAACCCCCCCTACCTCTACCTCGCATGAAACTTCACCTTCTTCGTAGGTGTTTTTGAAAGGGATGGTAGTTAGGGTTTTTTTGGTGTGATGTCGAAGTGTTGAACCCTAGGTCTGCCCCTGTGCCAACAAATGGTTCCGTTGTTGGGACCTAAAAATGTGATTGCTGGGAACTGAAGTAAAAGAAAAGAGAAGCTTTGTGCATAGATCTACTGCTGTAGTGCACAATATTCTACTTGACTTGCAAAGCTTTGTGCTAACCCGATCTGAAGATAAGAGGAAAGATCTAGAAAGAGGTAAATCTTTGTGATTTGATAGAATAAGATAAGTGAAAATTTTTGTTTCAAAAGCATGGATCTAGGTACGATTGGTAGATTTTGTCCTAGTCTGAAATCTAGGGTATAGTTAGAAGAAAGAGTTGATCTGAATAAATTTGATAGAAATAGAGAAATATATGTTATTCCTATGCATAGAAATAATTTTTGGACTAATAAGTGGATGCAGGAACCTAGAAAGATTTTTTGCAGATTGCAGGTCCAACACTGTGATCCTAGTGCACAGTACAAGAGAAGTTGGGGAACTTATAAGAGAAAGAGGGGATTGACACTATGTTATAACTGCAGAAGACTGGGACATATTTCTAAGGAATGCCTTGGTGCAGGTCCTATTTGTCTTTATTGTAAAATTGTTGGTCATAAGTTTGAGGATTGTCCAAGGATGATTGCTAAAGTTGAACAAATTAAAATGAGTCGAGAGAATAAGATCATGTTATAATATCAAAAAGAAAATGGATCAGAGAAAGTCCATACTACATTATTACATTTAGAAAAAACAATGAATGATCACAAATATGCCAGCTTACCATAAATCATGAAAGAGAAAAAACACATAGATACACGAATAGGAGACTTTGACGTAGACTGTACCTTGGATGAGGAAACACAAGTGAATATTATTCTAGAAAGCACTTGGGAAATTTTGGGAAATCCTACTGTGGTACCTTCATTGGGAAGAATAGGTTTATTTAAAGCAAAGATGATAACCTTGTGTGGAAGAGTTGCTAGTGTACCTGTTATCATCCATGGAACACTGACATAAGAAGAATTTGAAGTTATTAGGTTTGTTGAGAATAGCGCCCATTTCCTACTTTTGTTAGGAAAGACTTGGATCAAGAAGGATCAAATCATAAGCAAAGTAGAGGAAGAAGCTACAAAAAAGAAAAAGAAAGAACTAAGGGACTTCATAGCTAGAAAAGTAGATCGATTTATAGAAGAATGAGAGGATAAGTCGAAGTAGCAGAAGGCAAGAGAATTAGCTGTCAGGGTGCAAGAAGGTTTGAAGGACCTATCCATGCAAGAATAAAGTATATCCACCCAGGAATCAGTAAGGGAAGGGATATTAATTTTGGTCCCTTTGCGAGTACACCAACAACATGAAGTCACTACGATAGAGGAGAAAATAAGAATAAGAATGGGAAGAGAAATCCAGAAACATTTAGAGAGACTCAGATCACAGGAAAGAAGGCAAGGAGGCTCAATAAGAAGAAAGTAAAGTTAGAAAATATACAAGAATTTACAGAGAAGATTTTGCAGTAGGTAGGTTTGCAGAATTTGAACCTCGTCGGAACAACAGAACCACGCACAATGGGACTTCACCTCGGTGAAACTATATGGCTATTGGAGGCGCCCCGACCATTAGAACGATGCTCCGAACGACTAGGAAACACATTTATGGGTGAATATACCATGTTTGGGACATGGAGACCATGCCATAATGGACGGATTCACATTGATGGAAGCAGTCATGCCCATTGGAAGAATTTGTTACGAATCTCGCTTATTTAACCCATCTGACGTTGCACTAGGACCACTTTTCTCCATTCATGATTAACGTTGCTAACATAGAATTGATTGTGTGTCGAGCTATGATGTTATAACTTAGACATCACCATCTATTTTCTTATCGCATCTATCCATTCTCCTACCTCGACCTATTCATTTAAAAGAAAGAATGTCAGATGCACAGGATGAGTTAGAGAAGTCCATCAAGGAAGTTGTTAGGAAGTATATGGATGATAAAGATATGTATGAAGGTGTTCAAGCATCATTGACCAGGGGATTACAGGTGTCCCCTTCAAACATATAACTCTCTAGCCGTGCTAACCTTGCGAATGAGAGGCGAAGTAAGCATCACGATGATCTGGCTAACGTGAAGCAGATCCCGTCGATCTTGCCGGATTATATCCCACCTTTGGCTGGCGTGGTCAACCTTGATAAAATTCCATGACACTTCGAGTACACATTTATCACCGCATACATCCCTAAGGGGATACGCATAGTTGGAATCCAATTGGGCCAGATCCCATCCTTAATGAACAATGATTTCAACCTCGGAGAAAAAAATAACTATGCGATGCTCGCACAATATAGATACTTGATGAATATGACTGAGAAGAAGGCTCGCATAGTCTCCCAACCTTGGATAAAGGATCTCATCCAATCCACGATATTGAACGTCATGAAGATCACCCATTTTGGCCGACACCAGGAGGTTACCGCTTGCGTTAAACTCCTCTTGTCGTGCTATCATGGAGAATACCTATGGCTTGATAGGTGCATTACTTTGGATTTGACACTGATCCACCTAATCACAGGACTGAGCATGTAGGGACCCAACCCTCAGCAGGTCTACCTAGGGAAGGCTTTGGACTGCTCCCTGGAATAGTGCATTAAAGAGGCCTACAATGACTTTGAGAAGGGGAAGCGATGCTACAAGGTAGCTTCTATCCAGGATGGCACAATGTACCTAACTTGCCAACTTATAGATGACAAGATCATAAAAAAGAACCACCCCATGCAGGTCACTGGGTTTGTGGTGGATATCGCAGGGAAATGTGTGGAGGGGATGCAAATGAATTGGGTGAGCTACCTCGTCAACAAGCTCGAGAAAGACTGTCGTAAAGCACCGAATCAAGGTTATGAGTTACATTTCAGTTGGTTGCTGGTGTTGATTGCATTTGTCGCTTGGAAAATGACAGAAGGAGATACCTTCCTGGAGATTGAACTATCGGAGCCGTTGGCCATGAGTCTCTCCACCTTATGGTACACAAATGACATGTCCAAGAAGTGGCAGTCGAACGCAGTGTTCCACGCCTACTATAAAAAACTAAAGGTTTCCATTGAATCATTCCCTTGCATGACACCATGAACCTTGCACCAGTACATACCATTATCTATGTTCCACGTAGATCGACATTTTATATATATCACTGCGCGTAAGGATTAGAGAAAGGAGGAATTGTAGTCCTATTATAAGATAAGTGACGAAGACATGGAAGAGATCACGAAGGATTGGCCAACAGAGTTTCTCGTACACGCTGATGATGCAAAAATATTTCACCATGATATCATAGGAAGCCCCTTGGTCACTTGGGTCAAGCACGTTGGACAAACAAGTGAGAAGAAGAAGAAGAAAAAGGAGGAAGTCCAAGATGTACATACTGATGAGGAAGACAACACCTCGAATGAAAGTGGACCTGGTTCACCCACAGGAGGAGGAGGAGACGAAGTAAATCGAGAAGAAGGAGAAAAAAAAGGAGAAGGCAAAGCTACACCGTCAAAGGATCCCCCTACCGAGATAGAAGCATCTAAGAAGAGGAAGGTTTCTCCATAGAAACCATCGAACATAAAGAAAACCCACACCAGTAAGCCCTAGCTAGAGGCTACACTCATGGAGGATGACATCAACTTAGTCCGTGGAGAAATGGAGGATGCGTCCGAGGACCTCTTTTAGAGATATGGCATGAAGCAAGAAGAGTTATACGAAAGAGTTGAGAAGGAGCTGAAGGAAATACAACAAGCCATTCAATTGAGACGTGCAGTGCCTACTACACCTTCATCATCATAAACCATAGAGTTGGGGGATGAACCAACCCAACTTCAAATACTGGAAGATGTAGCAGAGGATCGGCTCCAGAAAGTTCAAGAAGAAAAAGGACAAGTTACAGAAGCCCTGAAGAAAGAGAAACAAGAGATCTTGGAGAAACTACGAGTTGCATGGTAGTATGTGACCACATATGAAAAAATGAAGGATGAGTTCCAGGCGATGCTTGAGGGAGACAAGGAGAAGATACAAAGGGAAAAGGACCAATTGCTCGTAGAGTAGACTGTAGTCAAAGAAGTGGTGAGCAAATCACTTCTCTCTGTTCCAGGCTTGGCATAGGAGGAACATGAGGCAATCAAAGTACAAGTGATGAAGCTCGTTGAGGCCATTCAATAGCTTCAAGCAAGGGTAATGGAGTTGGAGATCCAAGTAGTACCAAGCACTCCTCAAAAAGTGTGCGACCAAAGAAAATAAGCCACTAAGAGAAGAGTAGGAAGGATCAGGGCCCTCGCCTCATAATGCAAGCAATTAAGCAGCATAAGTGTGAATAATTATGAATGCCTCACATAAGATCCAGAGCTTAGGAAGTTGGAAGCACAACTATAGGAGGCACATCAATAGGCACTGACAGTTCGCGCATAGATTAAGTCACTCATTGTGGCCGAGAGAATGAAGAGATCACAAGAAAAACGGGTGGCACAACATTATATTACTGCCAGCCAGGGCAGAGTCATGAAGGTCACAAAGAGGCTACAATCGGTGCAGGATGAAGCCTACATGGTGTTTGAAGAGATCAAAGGAAAAGGCTCACAGTGGGACCAAGTGGTTGCGACAGTGGAACAACACCTGGAAGGGCTTGTTACAGAGAAAGTACTCTAGGAGTTCACTGAGCAGGAGGCTCAGGTGAATTAGCAGGTCAAGGCAACTCGAGGCTTTCAAAGCAGTTTTTCCCAAATCTGAGTGACTCGGGACGAGTCACAGGTGAGTGTTAGGGGCCTATTGGTCCTCGACCAAGTATTGAGGAAACATTTGTTGTGTTTGACCACTTTTGGAATTCGACAGGTTGGTCAAAGATCGAGCGCCCAGGTGGAGCTGAGATTGTGGGATCTCACTTATTTTGTGGACCTAACAAGGGGTTAATTAGGGTTTTTGTATTAGGGTTTTGGGATATCGACCCATGGGATTACCCATGATTAGGAATTTTTGTAAGGGATGTAAAAGTATATATAATAAGGAATGTAATGTAGAAGTAGCGAAGTGTTCTTAGTGCAAGCACTATAGTGATGGGATAAGTCCAAGAGACAAGTGATGTGTATGTAGCTAAGTGCAAGTGGCTTTGAGTTGCTTCGTGCAACAAACTGTATATGTAATGCTATGTGCGAGTTGGCTCTGTGCCTTGATCTGATTTTTGGAAGGTGGATCTAGTGCTTAGTGCAAATATCACCTGTCCAATGCAAATCTTGGCTCCGTGGCTTAGTGCACAGGAGCATATGAATGTAAGAGATTGAAGCAAAATAATAGAAGAAGAAGCGGTTGGTGGACATAGCCCCACACTGGGGTGAACCACATAAATATTGTGTTGATGAGTTGCTTTGTTCTATGATGTTCATGCTTTCAATATGTTTAGTGCATTGAATGTTATGAATGTTAGATAGATATATGGATTCTTAGTGCTTTATTGGTGAATGATAGATCAGATTTAGTGTTATATGCTAGATGGTTAGAGTGCTTAATATTTAGTATTACTGTGCCAAACTGTACTTAGGGTTTGATTTGTGATGTGAATAAGGCTAATATATTAATGAATGTTGTTCCTAAGTACTCTGCAAAGTGTTGTAATCACAGATCCGTGTCCCATCTTGGTTACAGATACCTAAGTCCTGTAACCCCCCTGCCTCTACCTCGGGTGAGACTTCACCTGCTTTGTAGGTGTTTCCGAAAGGGCTGGTAGTTGGGGTTTTTTTGGTGCATTGTTGAAGTGTTGAACCCTAGGTCTTCCCCTGTGCCAACACTTAACCACTAGCACTACAAACCCTCTGTTTTACACAGATTTGCTTCAATTTATTCTCGTCTGCAGTTTCGTCCAGTTGAATTTTTGTTTCTCTTTTATCACTTTGTACTTGCAACCTATTCGTCCTCACACTATTGTTGTGAATAAATTGTTTATTCAAGTAAACCCTAAGTTATTTGAATTCTGTAAACAAACCCTATTGTCATGTTTTTATCATATATATTATAACAAGATGTTATAAGAGGGTAAAGAGTTTTCAAAACAATATATCATGGGCAATAAACAAGGTAATAAGTTTCACAAAGGGGGAGATATTATCAGGGTTGAGCCACATGACATGTAACTTATAAATTCTGAACCATTTTTCATGGAAGCATTCCAGAGGGTGGGATGCTTGAATTTTTGTGAGGAAATGAAAAGGTGGCCACTATAAGGAGTACCAAGAAAATATGAATACATGATACTATTTCGCATAAGCATCATTTTTTCCATGGTTCACTTTTTGCATATAATTATAACATGAGTAATGATTTTGGGTCTTGAGCTAAGGTTACCATATTCATATGATTTCTAAAGGTTACTTAGTGTTTCAAGAGGTTTGTAGCAGGCTCTAGAAGGTTTTTCCCAACTTCTTATGCAAGTTTTAAAGGTTGGAATTGTTTTGGAGGTAAAAAGGAACCTACAGGAAAGTTCGCAGTGCATGTTGTCAAAGGCGTCGTGAACTGATAATTTTGGGACAATTTGCAGTGAATTAGTACACAACAGAGTCATTTGTTTATCATAATTTTTAAATGTCGATTTGGGTTCTTCTGAAATTTTTTGTGGATATGAATCATAATATCATGGACTTGCTTACCAAAATTAGTTCGACCTAGTTCGTCGTTTGGGAGAAAAGTTGAAATCATCATCTACAAGAAAGTTTGCAGCAAATCCTAAAATTGTGCTGCAAACTCTAACAGTTTGATAAATATGAGCTGTAGGAGGGATGCCACCTTTTTAGGGTTCGAATGGTTTCCTAGGAGGTAGTTGGACATGAGGGACATGTGTTCTATCACCATATCAATGTTAGGATATTTAGACACTTAGGAGTTAGTTAAGATCTACTTGATCTAATGTGTCGTTAAGTAAAAGTGTGTTTCTTTAGTATGCATTAGTATGCATCTGTAGTTAGGAAATTTGATGGTCACGAGATGTTCCCGACATAGAGTGATTCAATGATTCATATTCTCCTCGATCTTAATGACCATTCATTTGTGGCGTAACACCCAATTGGTCCATGATATTTATTTAAAAGAGCATGGAGGGTCATTTTCCGATGATCGATTGTGATAAACTCTGTTGTAAAATCTCTCTGTAATCTTTTTCTTTTTCATTAATAAACTACTCCAAGTGGTCGCGTTGGCTGGGGCCGTGGATGTTTCCCCGTAGGGGTTTTACCATGTCAAAAAATTAGTGTGTTGATCTTTAATATGGTTGTGTGAGTGGTTACTGAAGGTGTTTTTCCTCTCTTCAAATACATGTGTTTTTGAACATGGTATCAGAGCTTGTTTGAAGACTCGCTCCTGTTGTAGATCAAGATTGTGAAGCCGAGTTGCCTCATGTCTGTTTTCTTCCATTTATGGGTTGAGAGTATTGTTCCATTACGTCTGGAGCACTCATTTAATTTAGGAACACTTTTTTGTTTCACATGAAAAGGTTTATGTTTTCCCAAGATACAACCATTTCAGCTAGATCCATATGTATAAACCCTGAATACGCCATTTTTTATATTTTTTTGTAGAGTATTATTTCTGTTTTATTTCAGTTTTGTAGTGTGTTTTTCTAGGTCGCTACTCTTTTATATATGCATATTCTCTTTTCCCCATGCCCTATGTGATCTTAGAAAATCAGAAACTGATAGGAAAAGGTGTATTTTTCCGGTAAGCTAACCGAGATCTAACCCTTGTTGTCATTGAGAAGTGAAAATGTTTTCTAGCGTGAAAAGAGTTTTTTTTTACAACAACAATCTCAATCCTCATGCTAAACAATACAATATGTTTTTCTAGCCCATTTGGTTAATATTTTCCTTATTAAGTAAGAGGTCTTGAGTTCAAGTCTCTCCTTTTGTTACTTTTTTTTGAAAAAGTTCATGCTCCATTGTAAAGTGTATTTCACTTCAAGTATAAAAGTGAATCACTACAAATAGATTTGATATTTTATTTTAGAGTTATTTATTTTGCATGCAACTTTTCTTTTATAAAGTAACTTCATTGTAAAAGTGATCCCCACTTCTTTTTATAAGAATGGGTCACTTCATAAAGCAACTTACACCATCACGTGGTCCTTTGGTTATTGTTTATGCCTTTTTTTAAAAGGGTATACATTTCACATCCAAAGTCCATTTTCAGTGGCATTTTTTTAAAATTGCCTAATTTTTCAATATATTTCCATCCAAATCATTAGTTTCCATTTTTAAATCCATATTTAATATGAATTCTTCAAGTAATCTTTTGCTTACCAACACCAACTACTTCCAATGGAAATTCCATATGGAGGATTTATTAAGAAGTAAAGGCTTGTACCAGATTACCTTGGGAAATGAAACATAACCTACTGATGTCAATAAGAAAGTCAAATGGGATAATAGGAATGACAAAGAATGCGTACTAATCAAAATGTCCATCTCTCCTTATTTAAGGTTCCACCTTCAACAAATTGATAAACCCAAAGAATCTTGGGAACATATTGAATTTGTGTCTGGTAAACACAATATTACTCGAGCACAACAGTTAGAAAATCAAGTATTGACTTTAATTCCAATTTTTTTTTCTTGCATTGAAGACTATCTATCTAACTTTAAAACACTCAAAATTTTATGTGAAGAATGTGAGATAAAGATGGATGAAGATCATTTCATCTATCTTATTCTTTCTAAGCTAGGTAGTGCATATTCTGTGTTTGTATCAAAAACCCACTCTTGAGTCCTTTTGTGATTCTTTGATTAGAGAGAAAGATAAGCTTGTACAACTTGGAGTGATCAACATTGTTGGTACCTCCAATAAAGCCGTAGTCGTCCATAAAAAAGATAAACCCAATAATCACAAGAAGAAACATCCTCACCACAACAACAAGAAACATAAGAGTCCCAAACCCACTCAGATGGCTTTCGCTCCTAATGGTGACAAAGGAGAAAAATATAAAAATAAGAAGACTGACAGACATTACAAATTTTGTGATAAATATGGCCATGATGAGTCCAAATATTTCAAGAAGATGACAACTTTATAAGTAGCGATGACGAAGCACAACATCACTATTGATTCTACTTCTTCTTCTTCTTCTTCTTCTTCTCATGGACATGCACTTTCTGCTTCTAGTTTCTCCTTCAATTCATCTTCTAATTCTTCTTCTGATGAGTGCCTTATTGATTCTGGAGCATCTTATCATATGGCTAAGGATAAATAAATATTTTCTTCTCTAAATGAATGTAAAACCAAGAAAATATTTGTTGGTGATGATATATATCTTAGTGTTGTAGGATCTGGAATAGTTCAAGTAGAAAATGGTCATTTCAATGATGTATTATGTGTTCCAAGTCTTTCTTGTAACCTTCTATTAGTATATCAAATCAATCATTCAGGTGAAGGTAAAAACGTCGAGTTTTCACCTCACCAAGTTGTAATCAAGGATATAAAATATCCTAAGCATGTTCTTGCAACTGGAATTGCTGATGATATTACTAGGTTGTGCAAGTTTGACAACTTTGGGTCATCATATTTTTCATCATTTTTTGTTCCTCATAGCGATGACTTGAGAAAACTTTGGCACGAGCATTTTATTAATATAAACTTTTTCTCATTGCAACAACTATGTAATCAACAGATGGTGACTGGTCTTCCTCTTGTTTCATGCAAAGATGGTGTTTGTTCCAGTTTTTTTCTCGGAAAACATCATCGAGATAGTTTTGACAAAGCTACCTCCTGGCACGCCTTAGGTCCTTTGCAGCTTGTTCACAGTGATTTTTGTAGTCCACTTTATTCTCCTTGTTTTTAGGGGTGCAAGTGTTTCTTAACTTTCATTGATGACTTTTCCAAACATACTTGGGTTTACTTCTTAAAACTTAAGAGAGAAGTTTTTGACAATTTTTTGGCCTACAAGGCCCTTGTAGAAAAGCAATATGGACATCAAATTCAAAGGTTAAGAATAGATAATGGAGGTGAATATGTGAACAATAATTTTACAAGTTACTGCACTACAGATGGCATCCAAATGAAGCATATTGTTCCACATACATCACAACAAAATGGTGTTGTTGAGAGAAAGAACCACACATTAAAAGAAATGGCTAATTGTATGATCCAATCGAATAGATTAAGTCTAAAGTATTGGGCGGAAGCCATCAACTGTGAAAATCACATAGTAAATCACACTCCCACAAAGTATCTTAAAAATATAACACTGGAAGAAGCTTGGACTGTTATGGGACAAATCGGTCAGTGCAGACACAAACGGATCTCCCTAGTTTCACCCCGAAACTAGAACAAAACAAGACAAAATATAAAATTTCCCTAAGTTTTAATTGTCAAACATACTACCTAACAAGAGATAAATGACATACCTTTTAAATGTTGTTTTTCCTCGCTATTGTCATCCTCACTCCATTTCAAGGCTTATGGGATGATGAACCTGTAAAAAGACATAAGACAACAAAGTGAAAGCAACGATGTATACTTAACAAAACCTATTTATGTGATCAAGGAGTCATACAATAAAATAAGAATAATTTTATGGGAAATAAATATATTACTGTATTAGAAATATGAAAAGGAGAATACAATTGATGCCTTGATGTTTTAGGGTCCCTTCCAATAGTTCCTTGCTTCCCACACACTTCTGCTCCACAAATTCTAAGAATGTATATCTGATAGCTACTTATGATCTCATCTTGACAAAGTGAAGCTCAAAGGAAACATAGGCCCAAAAAATCCATGTGAATTAGATATAGTTGAAGCTAATCCAAACTCTATTCTAGAGGCTCAACCAAAAAAGATAACTTTCCCATGATAACTCCCCTCCTTTTATAAGCTAAAAAGGATAGGGTGAGGAGGTTAGGATGATCCAATGAGATCAGGGATGTGACTTAGATCCAAACCGATATGAGTCCACCTCACCCTCAAAGCTTCTATTCTAGAAGCATCGAGAAGCTTCTATTTTTATTCGTATGGGCGATCGCCACACCCTTAACACTGAGAAAAGTACAAAAATTTCGCAAGCCACTATAATGAAACCTGCATCAATTTGAGATTGTCGCACCCTTAAAAATGAGCAAGGTGCGACGATCATTCTTTACAAGGTTTTTTACAAAGGAAAAGATAATTTCATCTCTTCGGAAAAGTTCATCTTCATTCTTCTTCAGGGATTAAGGTAATTGATCCTTCTAAAGAAAAAGGATAGGTGTACATCATTAACGGTCATAGGGGTGATGAAAATAACATGTAACAGTAAGCCTCCCAAAGTATGAAGTTAGAACAAAGTGATAGCTGAAATACTTTGTCGAGTGCGTGTTTGGAACAAGGAACACGTCGGTCAGAAACCTGCCAACAAACAAGGAAATACAGAAAATTAATATATCATCACTAATATAGGAATTCCCATACTTAGAATACAAATGAATCAAAGAATAAATGTCGACATGCAAAGATCCATGTCAAGTAAGACAGGTCATGGCCACCAAACATACATTGTGGATCCATGCCAATATGACTCAAATATGAACATAGCCACCAAAAATACATTATGTATATATGTGTTAAAGACTCAAATTTTAACACAGCCATGAGACATAAACTGTGGATCTATGCAAAAGTACAATTTGAATATATTCCAATGCAACCTGAATCTATCAAAAAATATCCAGGGTCTTCATCTCCACCATTCTATAGTACGGATCTAACCATGTGAATACATGTGATGAAGTCAAACCTGGTATAAACCACTTGATTACCGGTCATTAGTGAATACCATTAACAAGTGTGAGGGAAATCACCATTAATGTCAATGAATCCCAAGGTACACTAGTACAATCCAACGGGTTTGAATTTATGAGCTGAAGTTAAACACTCGGTGGAATATCTCGATTAGGGTTCAATAATGAAAACCCACCAATTAGTACCTTGAAACTTGGAGTCGCCAATTTTGTTATCGGACAAATCAGTAATTGTGGACACAAACATATCTCCCTAGTTTCACCCCGAAACTAGAGCAAAACAAGACAAAATATAAAACTTTCCCCAAGTTTTAATTGTTAAGCATACTAAATAACAAGAGATAAATGACAGACATTTTAAATGTCACTTGTCCTCACTAGTGTCATCCTCGCTCTGTTTCAAGGATTATGGGATGTTGAACCTATAAAAATACATAAGCCAATGAAGTGAAAGCAACAATGTATACTTAACAAAACCTATGTATGTGATCAAGGATTCATACAATAAAATAAGAATAATTTTATGGGAAATAAATATATTACTATATTAGAAATATAAAAAGGAGAATACAATTGATGCCTTGATGTTGTAGGGTCCCTTCCAACAGTTCCTTGCTTCCCACACACTTCTGCTCCAAAGATTCTAAGGTTGTATATCTGACAACTACTTATGATCTCAGCTTGACAAAGTCAAGCTCAAAGCCAACATAGTCCCAAACACTCCATATGAATTATCTATAGTTGAAGCTAATCCAAAATCTATTCCTAAATCTCTCCCAAAAAAGATAACTTTCCCATGAAAACTCCCCTCATTTTATAAGATGAAAATGATAGGGTGAGGAGGTTAGGATGATCCCATGAGATTAGGGATGCGACTCAGATCCAAACTGATTGGAGGCCACCTCACCCTTGAAGCTTCTATTCTAGAAGTGTCAATAATATTCTCTTTTTCTTTTTACGGGCGATCACCACACCCTTAACATAGAACAAATTGCGAAAATGTCACAGGCCACTATAGTGCAACCTGCGTCGATCCGATATTTTCGCACCCTTAACATTGATCAAGGTGCGATGATCCTTCTTTACAAGTTTTTTTACAAAGGAAAAGATAATTTCATCTCTCTGGTAAAGTTCATTTTAATTCTTCTTCAGTGATTAAGGAAATTGATCATTCTAAAGACAAAGGATAGGGGTACATCATTAATGGTCATAGGGGTGATGAAAATAATGTTTAACATGGACTAAAATTGAACTATATGTAAGTCACTTCCATGTATTTGGAAGTATAGCATGGCCTCACATTCCTGATGAGAAAAGGAAAGCATTGCAACCTAAAATTGAGAAGTGTATATTTGTTGGTAATTCTGAAGATGTCAAAGGTTATAGACTTCTTCAACCACATTGTAATGAAATTATTATTAGAAGATATGTTAAATTTTATGAAAGTCTCTTGGTTTGCGAGCCTAATTCAACATTTGTGCCTTCTTTGGCCTATGAGCCTAATTCAACGTTTATGTCTTCTTCGGCCTACGAGCCATCTTCGACATTTGTGCCTTCTTATGTTGTGGTTTATTCTTCATATGATGACAATGAGGATGAAAATCCACCTCCACCTCCTCACCGTCCTCCAGATGAGTCCTTTGAACCTGAACCAACACCATATCTAGCTCCATCGCTTCCTAGATAGGTCAATTCAACACGATAAGTAGTTGGTGATCTTGTCGGCGATCCTTCAGATCAACATTAGACACGTTCACAATTCCAATGAGCCTCTTCTATTTTGGATCAAGTTTCAAAGATTCATGATCCAGAGACATTTGTAGAAGCTTCAGGTCATCCATATTGGGATACATCAATGAATGAAGAGTATCATTCCTTAATGGAAACGATACTTGGGATATCGTACCTCTTCCAAAAGGAAGAAAACTTGTCAAATGTAAACGAGTCTAAGGAACTAAGTATGCACAAGATGGAAGTGTTTAAAGACAAAAGGCTCGATTAGTTGCCAAAGGATTTTCCCAAGTTTAAGGAATTGACTATAACGAAACATTTTCCCTTGTAGCCAAAATGAATTATATTCACCTTGTTCTTTCCCTTGTTGCCTCACATAAATGGGAGGTCCATTAGATGGATGTTAAATATTCCTTCTTGCATGGATATTTGCAAGAATAAATCTACATGGAACAACCTCTTGTCTATGTCCATAATGACTCTAGCCTTGTTTTTTGCCTTAAGAAATCTCTTTATGGTCTTAAGAAAGCTCCCTGATCTTGGTATGCCAAAATGGACAACTTTATTATTACCAATGGATTCTATAGATGCCATTCTAATCCTAATGTCTATACCAAGAAAGTAGGAAGCCATCTCATAATCCTTGTCCTTTATGTTGATGACCTTATCCTTACTTGTAGTGACTCAAAACTTTTAAGCCATGTGAAAATCATCCTTAAGAAGAAATTTGAAATGAGATACTTGGGATTTTTGCACTATTTCCTTGGCCTGCAAGTTTTGCAAACCAATGAAGGAATTTTTATTTCCCAATATAAGTATGCTTGTGACCTTCTTCATCAATTTCACATGGACGGTTTTAAACCATTACCTTCTTCCTTCTAGCCTAGAGTCAAGCTTGCTGCCACGTGTACTTCTCCCGAAGTTGATGCCACCTTGTACCGCCAGTTAGTTGGTAGCCTCTTATACTTGAATCATACCCATCTTGATCTTTCCTTTGTTGTTGGTATTGTTTCTCGGTATATGAAAACACCCCATGAAATCCACTGGAAAGAAGATAAAAGGATACTTCACTATGTTCATGGTACAATTTAGTTCGAGATACATTACAGTTCAGAGGGGACTCCTTTATTGGTTGGTTTCACTAATTCAGATTGGGTCGGTGACCTTGATGATAGGAAATCTAATGCATGTTATGTATTAAGACTTGCTTCAATACCTGCCACTTGGGATTGTAAGAAACAAAAGGATATTGCACTTTCTTTAGCAGAAGTAGAGTATCGAGCAACGATAAATGCAAGTTAGGAAGCCTTATGGCTTTGACAGATTCTTTCAGAGTTTGGATTCCAGCAGGAGCATCCAAACAGCCTTTGGTGTAACAATCAGAGTTCCATCAATCTTGCCAAAGACCTAGTTCAAAATCATCACAACAAACCCATCGAACTACACATGCACTTCATTAGAAAGCTCATTCATGATCAAGTTATTTAAGTGTTTTTTTTTCCCTACAAAAGATCAAGTTGCAGACATTTTCACAAAGTCTCTTACAGAAGTGAAGTTTTCCAAACTTCAATCTATGTTAGGAGTTTAGGAAGTTGTCATCAAGGGAGGATAGGAACTAATTTCTCCTTCCTTCTCCTATTGTGTCACTATTGTAAATCCTTTAATCCTATCCCAATTTTCTCTGAAGGGGGGATGTTAGGATATTTAGACACTTAGGAGTTAGTTAATATCTACTCTGTATAATGTGTCGCTAGGTAAAAGTGTGTTTCTTAGTGTGTTTATTTATTATGCATTAGTATGGATTTGTAGTTAGGAAATCTGACGGTCAATATATGTTCCCGACATAGAGTGATCTGAAGGTTCATATTCTCCTCGATATTAACGACCATTGATCTGTGGCTTAACACCTGATTGGTCCATGATCTCTATTTAAAACAACATGAAGGGTAATTTGCTGATGATCGATTGTGAGACAATATCTTGTAAAATATCTTTGTAATCTTTTTTTTTTTGCAATAATAAATTGTTCCGAGTGGTCGCATTGGCTAGGGTCGTGGATGTTTCCCCGTAGGGGTTTTACCACCTCAAAACATTGGTGTGTTGATATTTGATATGGTTGTGTGAGTGGTTATTGAAGGTTTTCATCCTCTGTTGGAATACTTGTGTTCTCGAAAAATCAAGAAACATGACCTGTTTCAAAAAAACATTTATCACAATCGACAAGATCCAAAAAAATAGGAGCTAGGTGGATTTTATGTTTCACCTTGTAGTAACAGCTCCTAGAGAAAATGGAATCCAATGCAACCAATTGGGATTCAACCTATTTATAGTAGGAAGGATTGATACACTATAAATAGCAGTGATTTTGTGGCAAAAAGGGTTGGATTTACGATCCAAGAGAGGAGAGAGCTCGAGGAGTAGTTTAGCTGCTTATTTGTTAGCCTAAGGGCCTATTTATAATCAACATTTCTACCATTAAAGATTCATGAGAGTTGTTTATCAGATTATATTTTTTGTTTTCCATTTCTCTTGTCATCCTCTTGCTTGAATATATTGTAGGTTTTGAGGATCATAACTGCCATTGATTGATGGATTCATGAACAATAGAGGATTTGA
Source organism: Picea glauca (assembly GCA_000966675.3). Lineage (NCBI taxonomy): Eukaryota > Viridiplantae > Streptophyta > Pinopsida > Pinales > Pinaceae > Picea > Picea glauca. The sequence goes on from JZKD02S1638389.1 coordinate 44,557, forward strand.
TGTAGCTTTCCCATTAAATCATTGTTTATTGTTTAAGAAATATTTAATCTATTTGCAGAAATGATCTTTGTACGTGTTGAGGGGTCCTAAATCCCTTTAACTCAACAACAAGAACCAAACCCGCCATAGATGCCCAATTAGACTCTGCAACATTTGATGGTGGAATGGTTCTCCATATATTTCGATCTGACCAATTTATCGATGGGATTTGCGTAGTGATCTACAGGATACCTTCTTGCGAAAGTTCCTCCTTCAGTTTAAACGTTCTCTTTTTTGTATTTTTTTTATTAGATGGGTCTGATAAAAAGATGTGTGCTGGTATAAACCAACTGGAAAAGGAGGGTTATTAACTACGGAAGAAGGTTGAGCTCGGGATAACCCTTGTGCTCAAGCATGTAGACAAAGATATTTACACCTGTGACAATCACAGTACTAATACATCAACTTGTTGGTATTTCAATTATTGATTGAGATACAATTATCGAAAGAAGACATACATGCAATAAAATGATGGCAAGAAAAATAGTTTCCTTAGCTCTAGCATTAATCACACATTAACACAACAATTTTCTTTCATCATTAGAGACAAGAACTACAAAAAATGTTGAAACAACCAACTTATCAATAGATTCATAAACTCTTACTCATTACAACATCCATTCATGAAATAAAGTCAGAAGTAATTCCTCCTCAAATCCAATCACACACGCCTTTGATGAAAAAAAAAAGTTTGTCTCTGGTCCTAAACATGACTTCTCAATTAAGGTAGTTCGGAAATAGTTCTTTACAATTCTAAAAATGAGGGTCTTTGCAAAAAACCATCAACCTTTGTTAAAAGTTCAATCCTCTTATTTATAATGAATCATTAACTAAAAATAGCTATTAAAAGTGCAAGCTAAGAAAAACAAAATATCGCCACATGGCACTTTCATCTATCTGTCTTCTAAGAGTCATCAAATAGTTTTACTAAAGTGGATGACTCTTCTCATACTTCGACCATTTGACTAAGAGTTCCTTGCATGTGTTGGCATACAGGAACCCGTGTTGGTCCATCGGGGCTCGAATAATTTATTTCACTTCTACTGCCCGTGCTCGGTACTTAACTATTTTGACACTTAACTGCTACAAAAATGCTTGAGCCTTGATCGGATGCTCCATGAATTGTTGAACCTGACCTGACGGCATGCTTGCCACATTTTATATCTCTGTTGTCCATGATGAGTCTTGTTCCACATGTTTCTTGATTGTGTCATGCATGTCGACAAAGTCCTCAGGTGAGCCAAATTTTGGGAGACCGATGTCTTTCATCTCTTGATTAATATTTACCCAACTCTTTTCGCCATTGACCCATTTCTCCTAAATCTCCCAGTGAGGTTCTTGGGCCATTTTCTCCCAGTATTTGACTGCTTTCCTGATCTGATCTATGTTGTTGTCCCTCGACACCCAAATTTTGTTCTCTTCGGCGTCTCGACCCTTTTGAACCACATTGATGTAATCGATCCTTTCTACTTATTGGTGAGCCTTATCATACCTCCTTTCCATGCCCTTGTAGGTCGCTAGCACCATAAGGGTGTATTTTTGGAAATTGGATATACCTGCAGTGAAGAGGTGCCATTCGTTCATGAATTTGTCATAGGCATATTAAAATTCACTTCTCAAAAACACTGTGGCCTGTGTGGAGTTCTGATAGTATTTTTCCAAATGGCACAAGTGCTCCAACTCCTTAAGTGCAATCGCCGGCTCCTTTTCATCACTTCTTTCTCTATCTAGTGCGGTGTCTATGATGGACATCCCTGCTCCGATAAGCTCAGATGTCTTGGCATGTTCTATGTTGGGAATCTTCTCCTCTGTGGTGATGAGAATCGAACTATGCAATGCAAGCCTCCTCTTCTTAGTGGTTCTATTCATGATGGATTTTCTCTTTTGGTCATAGGCGATCGCTTGTATGTCGACGAACTCATCAACCGGTTTGGGGATTTGTTGTTCTCCCCATGTTAGAGTATTTCCCAGGATCTCGACTATGTGTACATGTTCTAGGATGGGTTCCTGAACTTCTTCATATGTCCCTATGGCTTGACCTTCGTTTGTTTCTCATCGCCTGGTGAGGTATCAGAAAAAAATGAATCACCAGGGGTTGGACAAAGGCTTTCTTCGTTGAGGTTTTTATGATCGGCTCTTGCCTGGGAGTGTACTCCAAATGCCTCATAGTACCAAGAGAAGAACCTTCACCTGTTTCAGCTTCCTTTAGGTTGGGTGCTCTTGGCGAGTGTTTGGTGGTTGTCTTTCTTGGCGGCATTTTACCTGCAACTAGAGCATAGTTAGCAACCATGTAAGAAATCAAACACATATATAAATCACGATCATCGAATTGAAAAAATTGAACACATACCTCTGCAACTTGTTTAAGATGGTTTTGATAATCTGAGGATCATCACATTCTCGAGACGCTTTCTTTGCTTCTTTAGATGCTCTAGAGTTCAAACTTGTGCATGGAATGAAATTGTTCAAAACCATTCTAGAGATTTAAACAGGGGTGAACTTACCTTGTCGCATCATCCATTCAATTCGAGTTATGAGTGTAGTTTTATTAAATCTTCCGTTGGAGCTTCAAAGACATTTAAAATTAAATTGGATTGTGGGTTGACAACACAAGCACGGGTTGTAATGTGGCCTATCGACGATTTTAAATTGTTGTTGTTCAATCGACGCACGAGTTAGAAATGAATGCGAGATGAATCATTAACTGGTCTATTAAATGTCATAATCCGATCGTATCTTATACCGAAAAAATCCCATCGTTTCGCCAGTCCAGTTTGTGAGTCGAGGTCCGGGGGTCAGGATTCTTCTTTGAACCCTTTTCGTTGATATCTTCTTGCAAAATCTTTGATGCTGTTCAATCTTGCTGTATAGAGATGATGTGGCAAATCTGACTAGGAGGTGTGACCAGGACCCAAGGAGGCTTAATATGACTCAGGATGATACTAGGTTGTATGAAACCCTTACGTGATAAAGACACATGGCACTCGATACCGGCGTCTTCATTTACTCATGTTAATCAGAATCAAGACTTTTCCTAAGCTACATGTTCTAAAACCCAATCCTACCTCTCCGACATTGAAAAGTATCAATAATCGGCGATCGACAATAAACCTACCCAAGTGATCCCGGATGGACTCTCTCGAAAAAGTCCTGATGTCGAAAGTGTATCAGGGATCGTTCATCGAAAATATGTTTATCACAGACAAAAATGATTGTTTTAACCTTTCGGTCATCGACTATCAATGATTTATTTGCTGCCTTTGTCAATATCTATCCTTCCCGTGTTTTGTCAACGTCGATGGGGATCGCCTATCTCTTGGATTTTCGTAGCGAATATCTTACGAAAATCAACTATGCCTTCTACCGAAGCTGACGAGGCATTGGCGATCGTAGATTAGTCTAACTGTGTGGCCACTTTACCTTCTTGAATTGTTTCGATGCCGAACATAAGTGCGTTAGGTGGAATGTTAGCTGCAGATTCTTAGTTCATATGTCAAGTTATTTTAGACACAAGGTTTCATAAGTTCAAACAAACTTGATTCGAATGATAAGAGTCATGAAAACAAAACAAAATAAACCATTCCCCAAAGTGAAATCAATTTAGACAGTAAAATAAAGCAAGTGGTACCCAAAAAGTGATAAAATTTCATAAGGCTTTTAGGGTGTGTTGAGCACTCAACAAATGGCAACTTCCTGGGCAAAAGAAGAATCTATGTTCCTTCCCTGGGCTTAGCTAATGCAAAAGTTGGTTAATAACTTAACTAGTTTTGTTTTTATCAGAGTCTCTTCTATCCTTGCATTTGAAATTCCTCCGATTCATGAATTTGGGCTTGCTTGTGGCGTTTCAACCTTTATTCCATCTTCGTTCCCTTTAACCATGACCCATGCCCCCTTTTGACAAGAGTTGAGTAAAGAATTGACTAGAAATAGGCCTTTTAGTTATCATCATTCACTTGTTGCGGTGTTGCTGCGCTCCCAGTGAGCGTCCATAGCCTCGACGAAGTTATCTTCATACCCTCTCCTACTCTATGCTTTTTTGATATAATTGATTTATTTTGGAAGAGATTCCTTGAGTGAGTGGGAGAGGAGGACGTCTGTTATCTGCAAGATGATATGGTTAAGGTAAAATAAATTCTATCTCTATCTTGAGGTACATGCAGTCCTTTCCAACTTACCATCTTTCCCTTTAGATTTTACCAAACCACTAGGTGGACACTTCATCATTTTCCAAGGTTGTTTATTCAAAAAGATTAGATACAAAACTCTTTTAAGAAAACTGCAGTTTTCCTAACGTTTCTTGTGTTGCATGTAACCATGAGTTAGGAACAATGTCTTCTATATCGTATTAATTAAGGTCAACCAATGCTTTGCATAACAAAACTTTATTGCACAAAAATACCACACAAAAGAAAACATAAATAAAGGACTATGCAATCATCCTACCTAACACCTACAAAATAAAATAACATGAAAACACACATTTTTTTTTAAAATAAATATTGTTGTAGGGCCCGACCATTCAACGGGAGGGCGACGATTCCCCCCCTCATATTTTGCAACCGATACATGCCAGCCCCAAGTTTCTCGACTACCTGGAAATGTCCGAGCCATAGATTATGAAACTTTTAATGTTTTCCCTTCGGTTCATTCACTCTATCCCATTTCAAGACCAAGTCTCCTACTTCAAAATTCTTCTCTTTGACCTTATGCTTGTCAAACCACCTCTTAACTATCTGTTGATGAGAGAAGAAATTTGATTTCTCTTTCTCCCTTTCATCTTCTAGCATGAGGAGGGTATCAATTCTCTATTGAATAACTGATGAGGGTTTTCCTCTAGATCCTTGAGTAATATGAAGAGACAAAAGATATAGCCCGTTCGGGATGTTGACACGAAGTTTCATCTTTCCTCTCTAAACCTGAAACTCCGTTATTTTCTAGTTAAGGAGCCACCCTTTGTTCTAAAAAGGAATTAAAAGTATTTCAAAGTTTTTAGGTTTCGGGGTTTGGCTATTCACGAAGTATGATTTTCAATTAACAACTCCAGAGTCCCGGTACCAAAATCCCAAAAAGGCTTTATTTTAAAAAGAAAAAAAAAATGTTATAAAATCCCAATGCGCTTTCACAAAGTATCCTTTAATTGCGTTTAATTAAACTCTTAAACGTAATCAACATATCATTAATCATGTCACGATTCAGGTTTCCTTGTATCAAAGTGCTATCAAAGTCTCGACACTCGAATCCCTGATTCCCAAATTCTCGTAAAGTAGAAACTAATCACTAATCTGAATTAATTAAAGGATTAATACAAGTGATTATCACCTTAATTAATCCCATTGCGATTTCACGATTCGGGGTTTGATTATGATATACCTCTTGGGGACATGATCGTAGAAATTCCGAAATGTGAAATTGTGAACGTCTTTTAAAAGACTAAAACTAGATTAATTTAGTTATAAACATGATTAATGATAATTAAAATGTTTTTTTGCGTTTCATTTTTCAGGAATTGTTGAAAGCATTCCTTTCTAAACTCCATGTTTTGAAATCACCGATATGCGATAGTATCTATAACAAATAAATGGAGATATTTCTAACACAAATTCATATCTCCAGGCGTATCTTCCCCATTAAAACATTAAATTCTTATCGCCTGCATCAATAGGTTCATTGTAAGACGAGTTAAAGGTTAATAAAAGTTCTGTGTTTTGAATTTCATTCTTATTTTTTACAATCAGGAGTGAATTGCATTTAGCCAGGCTTATACATTTTTCCTCTGCAAACAGGTTTTTGTTCTAGTGCAAACATTATGGCACCCAGAAAAGCACCTAAGAAAAGAGAAGAAGCAGATGAAAGCTCAAGCCCGGAGGGAGATGTCATATCTAATACTACACCACACACCATTGATTAAATCAAATCCTAGAGGCAAATTTTCGAAACCTTGGACTACGAAATCAAGAATTTCCCCCATGACTCTGATAACAAACTCCGAGACATAGCAGAGTCCGAGCTTCACAAAGTAGCCACACGCCCATGACTCATGTCATACAATGATATGATCAGTTGGGTTTTAGAGAGAACAAACATACAAATGAGGAGCATTTTATATAGCCAAAGGGTTGTCATCGACTCTTTCAGACCGGAACATATACAAGTAATGTACAAACTGTCTCCCAATTCTAAATATATTTATAATAAATAATTTGTAAGTGAATTTCAAAGGAAATAATGTGTTGAGCGAATTATATAATAGTAATTGCGACATAAATTATCAATTCGGAGTCATAATCTTATGAGATGTACGCAAAGTATATGCAGGGTAAGAGGGTTTCTAATCTATGCTAATGATTGAAAAGAAACATGTTAAACTACTGTTGTTGAATCTAAATCTAAGAAAGCACAAAATATGCAACTAATCTATGAAAGTAAACTATCCTAATGCTACATAAACTTGAGACTAAAATTGAATCTACGAAATCAAATGAGACATAATCTAACTATGAAAGCAAAAACTTAATCTAACTACGAAAGCATGAAATCTAGAATTAATATATGAAAACATGAAAGTGCATAAATTAAATCTAATGAAAACATTTTAAAAACATCTACAACAATACACGAAAAAAAGGTAAATGACAAACCACAATGAGAAAGTAAAATCTTGCATTAAAACAATCCAATACATGACAAATAATGAAAATCACTATCTCAAAACTACAAGACTATGAATCAAAGCTCAATCACTCTATTCTTCTATTCTTCTATTCTCTATTCTAGAGAGAGGCCTCCTCCCAAATGAGGAGAGAACCCGCTTATTTATACATGAATAAAGATAACAAACTCATAATTACAGATCCACTTTTCTCTCAACCCATCCCTTCAAATCCTCCATAAATATCTTAGATAAGATATTATATCCATGATCTTCTTCTTGAAGTTAGCTTGAATGATTATCTCCAAATCAAAGCTTGAAGATGAAATTCGAATTTGAAGCTAGGTGGCTATTTTTGACTTTGTGAAAATCTTCAAATATGCCCGTAGTCATCACAAAACTCATCCAATTTCGAGATATAATGAAAATATGTATATTTTCTAGTATTTAATCTCAAATTCTCTTAAAAATACTTGGAAATAAATAATTTGGAAAATGGAGATATAAACCCATATGTATTATGAAAGTGGTGGATATTAATGGTTTTATGGAAGGATAAGATAAGAATGAGGTGACAAATGGTGTATGATCAAGGAATAAAATGTGTATTTATGCGGTCCAACATTCCCCCCAACTAAACTTGTTGCATGTCCCTATGCAACTTTGCATGAATTCTCTTTAGGCTTTTGGCATCTTAGTTGTGGCTTTACATGATGATGATGTGTAATAATAAATCATTTCATGCTGAATGATACATGAGTGACGACTAATTTTCTTATGGTTGGCTCTTGTGTGACAACCATCAATATGACAAATGTTTGTTCTTGTGTTAACAACATTTATTCATTTTTACTTATTTTCTTGCTGCAAGTCATAATATTAGAAACGTGCATGTAATGGAAATGATAAGTCATCAATGTACTTAGAAAGCCCTTTTTTCTTCATATTTGAATCATGCCAATATGTATAACAATATTTTTTGAATCAAAATGCAACGAGGCATAGTTTGGGAAAAACATGTTGGTAAATGGAAAATGAGATGATGAATATGAAAATGGAATTATGAAATGAATACTCCCCCAACTGAAGATGTAGTATGTGTAGGAAAAGGAGAAGACTAAGGTAAGGGAATTTTCCAAATTTATCTATTTTTAGCACTTAAGGAATTGGATGATTAAAGATTAGAAAAGAACATACCTCCACTTACCCAAAAAGTTGATGAACTATGCAATAGGAATATAGCCGATGTGGCTACTGGAACATGAAAGATGTCACTTTTGTATGATCATGTGAAAGGTGAATGCTACTGTAGCTGTGACTTCTAGAACTACTAGATCAGAGAATGTGAAGTGGAGGAATCTGATCTACTGCTGATGAATCATGGAAAAGAGGAACTATGGAAGTGGAACTGTAGTACTCTCATATAACTAAATTCATGCTACTATAACTGCTGAGGAGTCATGGAAAAGTGTATAGTCTTCATCCGCTGCTAAACCCGATGGTACAATTCTAGTCATGCGAATGAATGTGTCGATGTCAAGCATGAAGATAAGTCATTGGATTACCAACCATTGATGAATGTCGTTAACCAATGCGAGGAAAAATCGCCATTGATGTCAATGAGTGCCAAGGTACCCGAGTACATATTGCGAAGTGATAATAGATGTGCTAATGTCGAGCCACTTGCAAGATTCGACGATCAAGGGACATTGATGTATTCCCATGATTTTCAGTGAGAGAACTTGTCATTAAGGCATGCAAGCCTCTAGGTACTCAAAAGGAACTCTAGTCTATATCCTAGATAAGGTGTTGAGGTCGATGGGGCAAGACTTGTTGAAAGGTGGGCCTTAAGGAATCCCACATCAGTCAACGCGAGTTTGTAAAAATGATTGGTAGGACTATAGATGAAAATGCCTCGGTAGAAACAATGTGTAGGAAAAAGAAAGAAGGGTAATGTAGTCGTCAAAAAGGGAACTGAATAGTTTTATTTGCAAGGAAAAATGAATGGAAAAGAGGAAAGAGATGTATGTGACTTAGAAATATAGGCACGTGCGAAGTCATGAAGGATAAGGTGATGAAATAGTGGACTCTAGCATGGATGACAAATAAAATTGGAAGGAGAAATGCGGGTATTCATGACGCAAATGGGTTTATGAATGGTTTCTTGTGTAACTGCAAACGTCATGAGATGTATGAAGATCAACTCCTTCAAAGTGTCCAACGAGGCATGTTTTTCGGAAAATTTTTGCAATTCTTAAAAATCATTGTGGCATGGAATGCGAGCGTCTTCATTCCTGTAATCAAACTTAGTATTAATCCTGCATGAAAACTGTGAGAGCTTTGAAAAATATAAAATGCAGGAATGAGTACGAATTCAAGCAAATAAAATTAAAAATGTTTTTTTACCTGTTGCGCACAAGTTCCGTCATTGATTAGTGACCCAAGAAACCAAATCACAATAAATGTAAAAGCATTGTTTTCAAGAATGGATTGAAATCCATTTGCTAAATTTATTTATTTATTATTATTATTATTATTTAATGAATTTTTTTTTTATTATTTTTGTTTGACCTAAAATTTTCTTTTTATGATCTTTTTATACAAAGCAAAAAGAAAATTATTTGTATGATTATTATATATATATATATTTATAAAAAAATAAAAAAAAAATCCATTTTTGTTTATATCTTATATTTTTTATTATTTTTTAAAATAATGTTTTTATTTATTTGGCAGGTGGTATGGTGATGTCTACGTCAGGCCGATTCTTGATGCTTCCATTAGCTGCAAATTCAGTCTAGATTTTACTGAGGTTTTGATCAATTGATCACTACAATTATTTGTTTGATGCCCAAGTAACCCACAGGTCACATGCAGAGAGAGAGAGAAGTTGGGTCTAAATCTTGGAACGAGGTGAAATAAGGTATCTCCCCGAAGTCGAGGAATTTTGATTAGCTCGCCTGTCAGGTATGGGATTAATCGCTGCCTATTTTCCCGCTTAAAAAGAAGGCCTCGCTCGATCAAGAAAGGCATGTGAGCTTAGTTATTTCGAGGTGATAAGAATAAGAGGAAGAAGAGTCTCTCCCTTAACAGCCTATCTTAAGAATATAAAGACTCTTAGAGACAATTGCTTGGTCAAGTGCCTACAGGCTGACTACCAGTCGGTAGTTTAGATGCTTAGAATCATGTGAAGAACACAACAATCGATAAAAGATTAGATAATTCCTTACCTACAATCGATGAGAGGGATTTAAAATCATTACCAAAGTGATTGAGTCTCTCCTTTCCAACTATCTTGGACCTGAATTGTTTCTGCCAGGAAACCGACACCAGAGAGATGAAGCCTTATGCACCCAAAACTATTTCTACCAGGAAACCGATCTCAAATGAAGACTCTTTTTCGGGGAAAGACCAGAGATAGAGGGATTTGGTCCCATCACAAGATTGAAGGAATAATCAGTTGTTATTCCCATAGCGGAAACACTAGATTCTGAAGCAGCAGTAGTGGTGTCTTGGTAAGTGGAGTCGCGATGAATTCAAAGAGGAAGTGAAACACCATAATGAGGAAATCAGCTAACACCAAAATAAGACCAATGAATAACAGGCAGATAAGAAACAAACGTGATCTCGTGATTTTGGGGTGAGAATACAGAAAATTCCCCATCCATCTGTCAGTGCACGCGATAATCATGTGATCAGAGCAAATCACAGAAACAATCATTGAGATCTTACCTAACTGTCTATTTTCGCTGCGTTGGTTAACAATAGTCACATATTTTTTTGCTGCGTTAGTCATATATTGGGAGACTTTCGATCCCTTGAGGATTCTGTAGCAGAGAAAACAGGTGTAGGCAGTCTAGCTGGTAGATGAACTTAGAGTCTAGGGTGAAGCAGATGAGTATGGGGTGATTTTGTGGAGCATGGCGCACCTAGACAGAATATTGCTGAGGGATTGAAACAAATTTCGAAGACCTTGGTAACTTTGGTCATTGGCCTTTGCCAGATCTATACATCTTAAGGTAAGGGCTCTGATACTTATCCGAGATAAAATCACTTCAATTTTTAGGCAGCTAAGAGGCCACACAAATTACTAAATTATTCGGATTGTTGGTAGCCTGCTCAGAAATTTGTTTCAGGGAGCTTGTACAAAGAGAAACTTCCCCAGCCAACATATTCACTCACTCTCTAAGTATATCCATTTGGTCGACCATAGTTGTTCCTATTGGAGGTGGCCTTCGTCTACGGTCAGTTGCACTGAATAGATCTCCATCCTATGTTCTTTCTGGAAAAGAATCAATAATGGGTGCCACATCATCAACCCTGAGACTAATAGACTTTCTTCGTCCTATCTTAGAATCCACTAGAGAATATGCTTGTAATCAAGAAGGGGTGACAAATACATATGATGAATTTGGGGTGATTTTCATTATTAATATTTGTAGTTGTCCCACCATTCTCTTGCTTCCGTAATTTGAATCAATTGAGCATGCCATGGTTTTTTTTTTCAAAGTTATTTCATTTTTTTTTAATTTATTTGCATGTTAAGAATTTCTAATGCCCCTAATGCAAATGAAATTTTATTTATGTAGTTTTTTTGTCTTTTTTTTTTTATTGAATTTGCAAACTAAAATTTATTCCTAATCTAAAAAAAATAAAAAATTATAACAAAGTAAAATAATCATTTTTTTAGAAAATGAAGATTCAAACGCAAATATTGAAGCATTTTTAGATCATTAGTCTTCCTGAAAACGTTAGAGACATCCTACTTTCTGATCCTCGAGATCACACGAAGCACGGAGGAGAGCATACTTATTGAAAACTAACCTACCTACTCTACTCTACTCTAATTGGAATTTAGAAAGAAGTTACGAGTAATCAAACTTTCAGTATAGCCATAAGCGCAATAGTAATAAGAATATGTTCACTGTGAATTTCGCGAATGACAATCGAAAATATATATAAACGTGCAAAATTAAGTGTTGAAACTGTAATTTAACAAAACAAAAAGAAAACTTAAATGGATCTAATCTGGTACCTGCTTGAAACCAATGTTCGATGCAACTTTCATAAGCATGGTCTACTTCTTTGTTTTGATCAAACTCACTCGAAATCCCTTCTTCATCCTCCTTGATTTCCTTCTTGCATGCTTGTTCATTATCGACTGTATAGAACTCTTCAGATGTTAATTTTTCCTTCGCCTCTAGAGGAGTGGTTGCATCTTTAATTGCGGTCAGGATCTCCTCTTCCTGAGAAGGGGAGATCCCAGCTTTTGCAAGGATCTCAGTGAGTAATTCCAAACTTACACTCATTGTAAAATCATCTTAATGAAAATCAAATCCAAATACTAGAAAACAAAATGAAAATGAGTACATGACAAGTGCAAAATCAATACGAAACAAACTAGTACGAAACAAGTGCAAAACAAAACTAAACAAGTTCAAAATCAAAACAAAACTAAAGATAAACATGTACGAAATCAAAAGTGAACTAAGAAAACAAAAACTAATTCACAATCCAAACATTACACTACGAAAATGAAAAATGCAAAAGCACACTTGCATAAAAACGAAATTCGCATGAAAATAAATAAAACTAAGGAAACACTTGCAAAAATAAAATGCACACAACTGAAAATAAAATCTAACTCTAACCCTTTTAACACCTCCCTGGCAGTGTCCCCAAAATGTCGAGTGAATTATAGGATAGTAATTGCGACATAAATTATCAATCCGGAGTCGTAATCTTATGAGATGTATGCAAAGTATATGCAGGGTAAGAGGATTTCTAATGTATGATAATGATTGAAAAGAAACATGTTAAACTATTGTCATTGAATCTAAATCTAGGAAAGCACAAAATATGCAACTAATCTATGAAAGGAAACTACCCTAATGCTACATAAAATTGAGACTAAAACTGAATCTACGAAATCAAATGAGACATAATCTAACTATGAAAGAAAAAACTTAATCTAACTACGAAAGCATGAAATCTAGAATTAATCTATGAAAACATGAAAGTGYRTAAATTAAATCTAATGAAAGCATTTTAAAAACATCTACAACAACACACGACAAAAAGGTAAATGACAAACCACTATGAGAAAGTAAAATCTTGCATTAAAACAATCCAATACATGAAAAATAATGAAATTCACTATCTCAAAGCTACAAGACTATGAATCAAAGCTCAATCACTCTATTCTTCTATTATCTATTCTAGAGAGAGGCCTCCTCCCAAATGAGGAGAGAACCTGCTTATTTATACATGAATAAAGATAACAAACTCATAATTATAGATCCACTTTTTTCTCAACCTATCCCTTCAAATCCTCCACAAATATCTTAGATAAGATATTCTATCCATGATCTTCTTCTTGAAGTTAGCTTGAATGATTATCTCCAAATCAAAGCTTGAAGATGAAATTCGAATTTGAAGCTAGGTGGTGATTTTTGACTTTGTGAAAATCTTCAAATATGCTTGTAGTCATCACAAAACTCATCCAACTTTGAGATATAATGAAAATATGTTAATTTCTAGTATTTAATCACAAATTCTCTTAAAAATACCTGAAAATAAATAATTTAGAAAATGGAGATATAAACCCATATGTATTATGAAAGTGGTGGAGATTAATGGTTTTATGGAAGGATAAGATAAGAATGAGGTGATAAATGGTGTATGATCAAGGAATAAAAGGTGTATTTATGCAGTCCAACAGAATGCACAGAGGAAGATCAAACATACTATGACATAATCAAATATTGGTGGGGACACCCAACAAAATTCAGGACCGATTCCCATGGCATTTATGCCACAACCCCATTAAATGAGTACATGGTCTATGTAGCTTTGATTCTATGTAGACTCTTCGGGAATAAAATTCCTACCCATTTCCATGCAGAATGGGTGCCCCTTTTACATGAAGCAACCGAAGGCTACAGTTTCAATTGGAACAAGATTCTATCAGATAACCTGGATAACGAGGTTATAGAGTATCAAACCACGTGATCCAAAGGTTGAACAATAGCCTTTTACATGTCCACATACATTATGGATGCTATATGTTTCACGACTCCGTTCCCCTTGATGAATTGGAGTTGGAACCCAACCTGCACTGAACCCATTCATGTGTATCACTCTAAGATGTGGGAAGAAAATGCTAAAGATTCATTTTACGAAATCTGTCATTTCATAGTGATATCGGTGCATCAGATGTTGTATGGCTGTACACCCCCTCGCATTTCAGAGACAGTCATAGGAAACCTCAAGGCGGTTGCCGATTGGTTTATTGAGGAAAATAAATCATATATCAAGGTTTTCGGATGCTCAATTCCTCCTCACGCACTTCCGAAATTCCTTCCTGACAGACTAGTGTGTAGGGCGGTAGCCTATCATATATTAACAGGTGGTATTGGGATAGAACTGAAAACAACCCAGAAGAAATTATGGCCAGTCTTCCCTGTACAGATTGGGAAGTTTTCGCTACTCAACTTGGGTTATTCCAAGGTTGAAGCTGCAACACTAGAAGAGGTCAAGTTGGTAGATCTAGAACACAAGAAACATGACCCTTATCAATTAGTGGGAAGTCACATGGCTCACTTTAGCATGAAAGTGTATGAACATGAAAAATCCCCTTGCGATGACATGTTCAAAGGAGCCAGAACCTATGAGGAGGTATTGGACAGGGTACATGCATTATCACCTGACTTGTAGACCAGTTTTTTGACCTTCCAGAGACATAGGCGAAGTGGTTTACCAAAGGTACTGCAGGGAGAATCAACAACCCCTCCTCCAGAACCAGAAGATACTCCCCTGGGTTTCGGACAAGAGGTGCAAGATAAAGAAAATACTGAGGAAAATCCACCGAAGACTGAAATGTCTCTGCAAAATGCAGAAATCCCACAAATAGAGAACCCAGGAGTAGAAACAAAAAGAGGGTCTGAAACATCTCCCAAGTCTAGTAAATCGATTCCCCCTTCATCATCAACTGTTCATACTGATAGCACAAAAACAATAGGGAAAACAAAACCTACAGAGCTGGGTAGTCCCATTACTTCCTTGACTCCTTTACAGTCCACTTTTGGGATCCCCCAGCTGCAAGCCATATATGCTAGTGACCTTACTCCTATCTCTAGAGATGAGATACCTCCCTCTAATTAATTTTTCAATAAAAATAGGAAGGCTATGTTGAAGTGATAGATGCATCATAAAGAAGGTGCTATGGTAAAGAAGCACATGATGTTGGTAGATGGGTAGAACTTGGAGGAAGAATATTTCATTACAGAGATAGTGGGATCCATGGGAGCTTTGGAAACATCCAATCTATTCATTATTGACAGTACGAGGACAAGGTTGAAACAGAGAAATAACATGATAGTTCAGTTTCAAAACCAATTAGAAAATACCGAGAAAAATTTCAGAGAAGAAATAAATAAAGTTCTGGAGCAGGCTAGAGATGTTGATAAGCAAGAAATTTGATTTCTTAAGTCAAGTCTAAACGAGATGAACAAGAAGGTGGAGACAATTCAAATGCAGGTTCTTCAACAAGAAGAACTGGTAAAGCAATTCCAGGTTAAATTGAATTTAACAGAAGGCCAGGTTATAGATTTGAAAGTTTTTCAGGTCCATTCTCTGGAGGTGCATACAAAGATAGAAGTCGAGCAACAAAAATTGATCTCTAAGGTAGATATTATTTAGAATTATTTTCAAGAAGTAAGTAAATCCCTTGATAATATTATTTTGAAGGAAAAAGAGGCTAAAGCAGCAAGGATCACTTTTCAGAAAGTAGTTGTATGTTCAGGAAATGAAGAGATATCGAAAAATCCAAAGTTATCTGTCACAGAGAATATCAGAGGCGATATCATGCTCAAAGTATGGGAAACCAACATAGCCAAAAACAAGAGAATAGAAAAAGAAATCAAAGATGATTGCAAAGAAATCTTTGATTTGTTAGACAAGCGATCATTAGGTATTGGAAGAGACAATTTCACTAGGCTACTAGGGCAGATAAACATTGTAAGACATCAATTGAACTTCAAAGAGAGTTTGAACGAGATTCAAATGGAAATTTCACAACTAAAGGAAATTGATGTTACCCTAATAGACAGGTGGATGGTTCAACCAAACTTAAAATTGCAATTAATTAAGTTTTCTAATAAAGGGTTTGAAGACCGGATTCCGAAAATTCATAGAAAGTTTTATCTATTCGAAGCAAAGGATCTTCCAGTGCCTCCCAGAAGTTTTGTGTATTTTTTGGAAAAATGTGTCAAATGTATTGGATCAAAAGAAGGAGATGCTTCAATAAAACAATGTAGTATCATTTTGAAAGCTTATACTATCTATATGATAGAAACAATAAAAGACAACCATGGAAATGGTTGAAGTTTGCATTTTTGTAACCGTTAGCCCCTAGGAGTTAAGAAATCACCAACTATCAAGAATTGGAAACTTTGTATAAATACAATTTCATAAGACTAAGAAGGGGCTTTTTCTGGGTGCATTGTAAGGAAGAAATTTTAAGACTTTTCTGAATTAATACGAATGTAGATTGAAGATTCCAGATCTTGTCAAGACTGAGTTATGTGCTCCTCTGTTGTTTCATGTTTTTCATATATCTTATTGATGAATGCTTAGCTGCAAATTAGTGCAACCCCTACTATGGTGATTAATTATTTTAGTCATCTAATCGTTTACAATTTTTTGTCTGTATCGGCTATCAGCAGGTACAAGACCTATGAACATCTTAGGTTTCAATATCATATGCTTCATCAAAGTTTTCCTGTCTATTTTCTTCTTCTATCACAAAGCGAGATTCCCCTTTAATTGATGCCTCACATTGTTCAACAACTCTATGTATTTCTTTCATTTCATGCATATTTTCTCTTTCAAATTTAACTAAGATATAGGAAACGACCTTTAATTTTGCTATACAATTAATTCAACCTTTTTGACATTCTTCTTACATATTTCAAAACAGAAATAAAAAAACTTTGAAAACATAGAAATTGATCTTTTGAAACTTTATCCCTCATGACTGTACCAGTTATGAGACAGCCCAATATCGAGGCCGACCTATCAGATCAAACAAGTATCACTTTAAATTTATTTAACACCATCTTACAAACAACAAGCAACCGGGTTGAGTTAGAAGATTCGTGGGCAACAATTGAAAAGGATATTAGCATCCATGAACACTGGGAAGCTAGACAGAGGCAATTAAGAAACCAACCATAGCCCATCTTCGTATAACTGACTTTTTATCCCTTAACTTTCTATACCTTTTTTGGATTCCTTGACAGTATACTTTAGAGCCTTAAATTATAAACTCAGGAACAACATCTTTTTGGTGCTGTTGTCGAGGAGCGAAGAAACAAAGATTTTTCCCTGGGAAAAATGACATTGACACTTTCTTTCTTTGATAGTGATCAAAGATTGAAAACCCTATAAAGCTACATTCATCTTTCACTTGGCGACTCCATGATAAATAAACTGGCTTTTAGCCGAAATAACACTAGGAAGAATCCAAACAACAAACAGACTTCACCTGTTCCTGACCCAGAAAAAAATTTAAAATCAAGAAGATACCTTAAACAGACTACCTCATCGACAAATAAATTTATCAACCTAAATTTACACAGTCCAACACTAAGGATCTACTTGAAGGGTCAAATACCCCACCTCTTTGCGGGGAATTATCTACCTATGGGATTGAAACCCTAAATCCTGGTTTTGTCATACCTGATTTTAAAACTAAGACTTTCTCAATTGTTTCTTTCATCAATAGAGGTAAAATATCCGTCTGACTTCCCACTTTGATTGACACTTCTTCACTTCTCGAAGTTCATTTTCCTATCTCTCAGAACTCCGACGATTATCCTATATATATTGACTTGACCCCTGTGGAGTCTCCTACATATTCACCCTGTGAGTATGAAGAAACCAATCCACATTTTCCTAATTCTTCCTTCTCAAGTTTCCTGTCCCTTGATAACCAATCCCCCGAAGCCCTTCTTCCCCATTCAAGCATAACCAAAAGGTTACCTCACCTCTTTAAATCATCAATGGCTGCAGCTGGAGGAGGTGGGGTTGGAGGCAGTGTCGGAGGAGGAGGAGTAGGTGGCCAAGTACCACTCCCTCAAATATTTGCAAAAGTAGCTACTAGATATGCTCCTTTGGTCCTCCCAATCCCTCTCCATGACCTACTTGAAAACTACATGAAAAAATAGCTGAAATTCACAGGAGAAGGTGATTTAACTACTGTCGAACAAATCAATTTCTTCAACCAATTTGCTGACATCCTTGGACTTGAAGATGAAGACGTTTACTTGAGACTCCTGGTTCAGACATTTGAAAGACAGGTGAGAACCTGGTTCCGAGGTCTAGCAACAGGATTTATACGATCATATGATGAACTTGAAAATTCTTTCATTAGACAGTGGGGAGAAAGGAAAGACCATCTCTATTATCTAACCGAATTTCAGGCTCTTAGAAAGAAAAAATTTGAATCAATTCTCGAGTTTACCCAAAGGTTCAATAAATTATATAATAAAATTCCAACCGAGGTCAAACCTTCCCAACCTATAGTGAAAGTAACTTTCACTGGAGCTTTTGACCCTAATTTTACTCTGTTATTGAGGGAGAGGAGATCAGTAGACCTCACTGAAATGCAATATGATGCTTTAGAAATTGAATCAAACATGATGGCACTAGGAAAGCTAAAAACCAAATTGGAATATGGAAACAAAGAAACCAGAAGGTACAGAGAACAAGGGGGACCCTCTGGATCAAGAAGATCTTCAGAAGACAAAATGGATGATATGGAGAGAATAATCAAAGAACTTTCAAATAAAATATCAAGAATGGAACTAGATGAAGCAAAGAATGAGCATTTTCCCAGAAAGGATTTCATAAGAAATCCTAACCCTCAAAATCAACTAAGACAAATTAAGAATGAGGATCAAAAAATCCAAGCCCCCTTTAAAAGAGAAAACTTTATAGGAGGAGAAGGCGTGGAAGATTTTGAG